>JAWNLB010000174.1:20317500-20817500 GCA_035041595.1 Drosophila basisetae
TAAAAAACCCAACAAAAGCGACTAACAAATAAAAAATCAAAAAAAGCAGAAAAAGAAAAAATAAACGAAATAAAAACAAAAAGCGAATCCGCCACAAAGTCGAAGGGTTTCCATTCATATATAATAAATTAAATAATATCTCGCTGCTGCTGCTGATGTTGTTGTTGCTGCTGCTTATTCTGCTCTTGTTTCTTCTTCTTGCCGCTTACAACAACGCTGCTGGCTGTCGCAATGCAGGGCGCACATTTGTTGCCGTTTTGCTGTTGCTGTTGCGTGTGCGCAGTTTTCGCATTTTACCATTTGGATTTGCCCTCTACGAGCAAACGACAAAAAACAAATAAAGAAAGAAAAAAATGTTGAAATTGTTGTTTGCTAAGCAAAATAGCAAAACCGAAAACCCGAAGACAATTAAAACAACTGTAGGCTAAAAAAGCTAACCAAACCAAGCATGATTCGTACAAATTTCTCTCCCACTCTCCGCTCTACACACGACACGCTAGCGCGATTACATTGAAATGTTGTGCAATCGATTGCAGTTTCCGATTTAAAGTTGTAATCGAAATTGCAAGTTGCGTGCCAGATAATAAGTGAGAGAGAGACGCAAAGGAAATAATAAATATGAGAAAAGGGCACGCAAAATGGGGACACACACACACATGTATACATATACACATATACATGTACGTATTGTAATAGAGAAGGCTGTACAAGTATGGAAATGTTATGTAGAGATGTCAATTTCGTTACGCTAATGCGTGCATATGTATGTATATATATATATATATATATATATATATATATATATATATATATATATATGTGTGTGTGTGCGTTTGTATGTATTTATGTATTTAGGATAGTTGCATTTCAAATGGGATGTTAATGCCGAAATTGTATTAATCAATCTCGAGCAGAAACTATTGTCGCGATTGGATACGATATGTCACAGTGCACACCCGATATGAGGCGCATTCTTTTTTGAATTTATGCCTTATTTCATAGCCTTCGACATTCATATGTAGTTATAATTCTTCGAGCCCAGATCTGTTAATCAATACAGGAAATACAATGCACATCATGAACAAAAACAGTCTGTCTGTATTTTAATCATATTTTTAAGCAAATACCAGTAAGGTCGTGTGGAATTGTGTTTCCGTTCTTAATATATTATTTGCATCTGTTATCTGTTATCTGCTCTCTACTGAAATGATCTAAAAAAAAATCATTTGTACATATGTTCGTACGTTTCTACTTTATAGAGATAAAACCAACATTTTGTTGTTTTCTGACAATCTCTTTAATCGCATGTAGAACAACAATTCCCCCCTACCCACCCACCAGAAGCAGAAACTCAAGATGATAAAAGAAGTTAACAGCAGCAGCAGCATTTCACTGTTTTGCTTTCAAAATAAACACACACACAACTTTACAGTATGTATGTGTGTATGTATGTATGTATGCATATTGCCAAACTGATAAGCTGACATACATAATATGTGTAGTCTACGGCTGATCTACATAACAGTTACTATTTATATATATTTATACTTGAATTGAACTTGCCATCTTTGGTGCTTTTATCGACTATCGATCAACAGATGCATGTTCATTTGCTGCTTTGATTTTTCCTCACCACTCACCACACCACCAATGGCAGACAATAATACTCGATTTGTCCCTCTTTCCCGTTCCCCTTCACAACAACAATAATAATGCTGTGTGGTTGCCCGCTGGCTATCAGCGAGCTGTGGCAGAGTGTCAAACCTTATCGGCGTTCCTCACTCTCTACGCACTTACATATTTTGTTTGTTAATGTGTATGTGTACATATTTACTTATGTACATACAGTCATACAGCCATAGACTACACATTTATATGTATTGTGTATTTGTGAATGTTTTAACTCGACGAATTTACGACATCAATATATTATCGTCATCGTCATCGACATCAAGTTAACTTTCGTTGTCGGATTGTTCTTATTGCCGTTATTCCCGTTTGGATTCTTAAACCTTAGATATCTGTCTATCTTCTCTTTCTCCCCCTCTATGATTTTTATCTAAGTTGATAATGAAGCTTTTTGGCTCGCAAAACAAGTTTTTGAGTTACAAGCCATGCTGTTTCTGCTCCTCTCTCCTTCTCTTCTTCTTGGAGCAAAGCTTTCAGCTTGAATGTCATTACAATATCCCTTACAAATACTCTTTCTTATACGCTCTTTTACTCACTCACTCACGCACGCACTTACTCACTTGCTCTCTCTCTCTCTCTGTCTCTCTCTATCCGCTGATCCGGCACCTTTTCACTCCTGTCATGTGTGCGCCAGACGCAACCACTTGTTGATGTGCTTCTTGCGGTTGTTGTTATTCTTGTTCTCTTTTGCTGCTCTATATCAAAGTTCTTAGCGCTTATCAGTAAACAGCGACGACAACAATAACAACAGCAAGAAGAAGAATAAACACTTTTGACGTTTCGTTAATGTTCCAGAATGTGTACGTATGTGCATATGTATATATGTAGATGCATATATGCGATATATGGCTGATCAGGGTGCACTCCAAACTCAAGCAAGCAAATGCATTACAAGAAGAAGTAATGAAGCACAAACGAAAAATAAAGAAAAAAACATGTGCACGTGTTGTTGTTGCTTTTTTTTTATTGCTGTGACAGCTCTAGCAGCAGCTCCTGCCACTTCCCCTCCGCTTTATGTGCTGCTATCTGGCAGCTCCGAGACCCCTTGCTGACACTTTTTTGTTTGACACAACACACACACACACACGCACAGTTTGCCTCTGTCTCTCTCTCTCCCTGACTTAATGTGTGTATGTGTGATTTAATTAGATAAGAATACTTATTATTGGGTTAGTTAGTTCATATAATAATAATCTTTTTTCTGTTTTTTCTTTCTTTTTTTCTTGTTGTTTTCGGACGCGCGATAAGCAAAACTGAAAACTGAACAGTGAGCGAGCGAGTAGAAGAAGAAGCAGCAGCGGCAACAAGGTAGCAAAGAATGGCACCAAAGATCATAAGTTTTGTCCGTATATATTATATATATATTTATATATATATATTTACAATGGAAAGAAATAAAACTCATACAAATTCTCTTATCAAAAATAAGAACGATAGAACTAGTAATGGTAGCTGGAATTACATTCAAAGTCTTCAATTTGATATTTTTCAGTAAATATTCAAATCAATATGATGCTCAACATTTGCAAGAGATTAATTTCAAATCGAATCCATAGAATCTAAAACAAAACAATTTATAACATCAAAATGTTGATCTGTCAAGCACTTTTTCATTATGCAGTTAAAAATATAAATAAAATAAAGAATATACAATTATGCATGCTTATAAAAATATAAATTATGTCTTCCGGAATCAAATAAGGTGCACTTGATAATCTATTAAGGGGGTGAGGTAAATATAGGTAATATAGGGGTGGGGGTATATTAAGTTGGCTGCCTGAAAACACACACAAATACACACATAACACACAGAAGTGGTCGCTTTGGTTTGTTTGTATTTCTCATATACGTTTTGGACTCTGTTTCGTGCTGTTCCTCCACCTCCTCATCTTTTCCCTTGTAGACTAACACACTCCTCAGCTCCTTGCCTGTTGCCTGCGCCAATATATATCGGCAATTTGATAACCCTCAACCAAAAACTCACAAGGCAAACAACAGCAACAACAGCTAAACCAAAGGCAGTATAATAAAAATAAAAATAACAACAGCAACAAAGTAACACAGTGCTAAACAGGCTATGCAGGCAGGCAGGCAAACAAGGAAAGGGAAGGCAAGGAAAGGGAAGGGGCAGCAGGCAAACACACATAGACAAACAGACAGACTCACCAGTGTTGAAGTCGGGGCCAACATGTTGGGAATATGCTGAACACGTGGTCGCACGACAAGAGGGAGACGCGCGGGCTGCGTATGCTGTGTGTGTGTCAGGTGGAGGAGGGGGGGTTAGCTTACAGTTACAAGCAGGCCGTTTAGAACGCAGCAACAACAGCGATAACAACAAGCAGCAAATGCATGCATTCTCTCGCTCTCGTGCTCTCTCTCGCAAATGTGATCTGTGTGCTGCTCTCCCAGCACAGGCAAATGTAGTCGTTTGTTGTTGTTGTCGTCCTGTTAAACCAGTTGAAAGAGCAGACGACGATGGCGACGCCTGCCCGCAGAAAAGCGAATCAGCCGACGACAATAACAGCAACAACAAAACCAACAGTAAGTAATCAAAAAGCGACAGTGAATGTGAATGGAAATCTACGAAATAAACGGCGGCCGCAAGTCTCTGCTGCCGTCGACGTCTGCGCAGACGGCAGCAACTTCATTATATAATAGATTCGATTCGAATTCGAACTCGAAATCGATTGCGATTGAATGTTTAGCTGTTGTTTTTGTTGTTTTCTGCTTCTTCAGTTCGTTTGTCTTTGTTTTTCTTGAATTTTTTATATATACATATATAAATATATCTTTTTTGTTTTGTGTTTTGGAATGAGGAGAAAAAGGAAAAGGAAAAAAAATGTGATGTTGCAAGCAAAAATAAAATGATAAATAATACAAATTAACGTTGCCTTCTGCGTTGCGGGAATTTCGAGCTGTCGTCCACTCCACTGCCCGTCTCCCCCCTCTCCAACAGTCTTAACATGCCCGCTTATCACTGTTTTTTAGAGCCCGCATTAAAATAACGAAATAAGCGTAAAAATTTGCCTAACAAAATTTCATCCACAAAAAATATATAATTAATAAAAACAAATACAAATAACAATCATAATAAATAATCGCATGTTGTAATAATAATAGCAGCGGAAAAACCCCCTGCACAGATAATATGAATTGAAAATAAGACTGAAATACAAACAGGGTCAACACTCATGTCACATTTACCCCCCCCCCCCCCCCCCCACACACACACACACACACACACACACACACACACCTAACAACTTAAGTTGTGTCATTCGAAACTTCACCAAATGCGAATGTATATAATCTGTACTAGTATATATAATACAATATATTTTTCAGCTTTTGAATAATGAAGGGTGACCAAAAAACATACTTCCAATTAGTAATTCATTGAATTATTAGCTTTATTTGCTGAAATTTATTTGTGATTTGAGAATTTACTAAATAGTTGAATTTAGCTTGATTAATTTACGGTTGGGTCAATTTTAACGTCAGATCATAGATCTTAGGTCCAATGCCAAGAGAACAAGATTCACTAAAGCCGTAAAAATTAAAAGGTAATTTAATCATGGGCGGGCATATGTATCTCAATGTAATTGCTGTGTTTAGCTCGAGATTAAATGAAATTTGTTGTCAAAGTAATCAATCTGTGGTTAACCTCTAACCCCCTGCATTTCAACACACTGTGATAACGGTGTATTGACTACAAACACACTCGCACACACACACATTTATACTTATTCCCATGCATATATAAATACAATAAACAGTTGTTTAGTTGGAATACTTTAATGCTTGAAAATTTATTTAATATAGTAAGTTAACATTTAGGTTAAAGATTCGATAATTTATCGTAGTTATTGTTATTGTTACTATTAGTGTTATTATTGCTGTCTCTGTCACTAGCTCTATTTCTCTCCGTTTCCGTCTCTGTCTCTGCCTGTCCCTGAAGGCGCCCAACGAGCCGCGTCGACCCCACCGCAAGAAATATAACAGAGACACGCACACACATACGCATATGTGTACACGCATACACACATGCACACACATACATATGTACGTACTTTGGCACTCAATTGAGCGGCCATTAGTAAGGCAGCAGCAGCAAACAGCAACATAAAGCGCATATGAAGACAATTTTAAGATTACAACAACAACAACTGCGCCAGGCAATGACAATAGAATATGAAGTGGATGGCAGGCAAGCAGGCAGGCGAGCAGGAGAGGAGGCGATTGCTTGACTCCTCGCTCAATAAGCGCGTCGCACTCAAGATCGTGACAGCTAGTAAGTGCAAGCGAGAGGGCAAGTGGGGCTTATACATAGCGGTTGACGCTGATGTTGTTGTTGTTATTGTTGTTGGTGTGGGAGATAGCGAACGATGAGCGACGACATCGCACGAGTGCACACACTCAACGGCTGACAGACAGTCGTAGAGACGTTCACGGTATTGATACACACATAGGCACATACATAACAACACAACTCATACATATTTATTTATTTATTTCGCTCAGCTCGTTTGCCCGTTCGTTTATTTTTTTTTATTTTTTATTATTATATATTTTTTTTATTTCTTGTTTTACAACTCAACGATAATAATAATAATAAGCTACAGCAGCAGCAATCGTCAGTAACTGGCACGCAAATAATTTATATGCATATATATTTTGTATTTTTGCTAAATTGCGTTATTAAAACAGAAAACAGCAAAAAATAACAATATATATAAATACACAAAATAAAATAAAAGCTTGCACATTCGGCTGCTTGCTTTGGCAACATGTTGCTATATCTGTGGATCTGCATGTGTGTGGGTGCGCGCAACTCCATCTCACACACACACACACACACACACACACAAACATACGAGTTAAGTTGACCTGCGAACGAAGGCTTGGATTGCATATTAATCGAATTGTGTTCAATCGTATCGCATCGAAATGAATTGAAGTCCCAGGCGAGAGGAGCTAAAGAAATTCCCCTTCTCCATCCCCTCTTCTCTTATGTTGTTGTTGCTGCGTCTGCGACTGCTGCTTCTTCTTAGGTAGGTAGGTAGTCGCAGCCAGAGGCGGAGTCACAGCAATGGCGACGACGCGACGTCGGGACATGCGCACACATACACATACATTTGTATGTATGCATTTATGCATGCATATGCATATGCATACATACATACATACATATATATATATATATATATGCGAGTATATGTGTGTCTGTTTGTGTGCATGTCTACAATGCAGCGGCTGCGACGGCGTTGTTATCGCCTTGGCAGGAAATGGAATTATATTCGTAAAAAGTGGTCGCTGGTTCATTCGTAAGTAAGAAAAGTGCCGCTGTCCCTTTGGCCTCGCAGTCCGCTGCTTAACTCAAGTAGATGTGCATACATAAATATAAATATATATATACGTATATTTATTTATATGTGTATATAAACGATATTTGATTACGAAGCTATGAGGATTTGATATAAGAAACTAAGCATTTTGTTTTTGGGCGCAACCAAAAGTCGGCAGCAGCAGCAACAACAACAGCAAGCTATCTGACCAAGCAAGCACACAACAACAACAACTGTGCATTTAAATTTCATAATAAAAGTAACGAAACAGCAGCAGCAGCGACAACAACAACATCAACAGCAGCAGCAACTACGAGACGACGACAACGAAATCAAAAGTTATGCGAAAAAGTGAATTTCAGCTGCGCAACAAGCAGCAGCAGCTTCATCCACCTGACAACAAATAAAAAAGTGAACGCATTTTGCGAGCACAAAAAACAAAAAAAGAAGAGCACATGCGACATGCAAAGCAGCAGTAGCAGAAATGATGATAAAAAAAAGACAAATTTAATACATACGAAACGTGTTTTTGCATTGCGATATTGTTACGGACAAACTTGTCGCCTGCGCAAAACAAAAGCAGCGACCGCAAGAAACAAAAGCAACAAGCAACAACAAGCGCTGATCGTTCGCTTGTTGCAGCAGTTTCAGTTTCAGTTATGCTTGTGTGTGTAATACACATACATATTAATACATATACATACACATATATATATATATATATATATACATATATATATATATATCTATGCGCCCTTTCGCTTTCAGCGTCAATTTGTTGCTCTTGCTTTGCTTACTGCTGCTGCTGTTGCCGTTGTAACAGTTGCAGTTGTCAAAATAAAAGAGAGGAGAAAAAAGTGCTGCGTAATGACAGGCGATTGCGATTATGAAAACCAAATATTTTCCATTGCATTGCAATAATCGGTTTGCAGCTATTCAATAACAATCGATAACAAGCCAAGCAAAGTTCAGGCAATCAAACAGAAAAACACAACACACGACAAAATCAAAAATAAACGCACAAAAAACAAAAGCTTTGCAAATTTTATCGGACATCAACCTGTTACAAATGTGTACGCCGCTGTATGTGCGTGTGTGTGTGTGTGCGTGTGTGCCGTTTATTGTCGCTCATTGTACATAGTTGGTTCTTGACCCGTCCGGCAGTGCACTCAGCTCTGTGTTGCTGTTCTAGTTGTTGTCTTACGCGAAAACAAAATCTACTTTAAAGCTGCAGTGAGCCCCCTTCCAATTCGCCTACCACCGATTTGCCGCGTTAATGGCAACAACTTTGCACGTAACCGCAATCGAGTCACGGCAAAAACTTTAAACTTGAGGCTCTTTTGCTCGGCTCAGCTCAGCTTAACTCAGCCTCTCCAAACAATAAAAGCAAAAGGCAAAAAAAAAAACAAAAAAAAACTAAACGAAAATCCAAACCCGGAACTTACTGACTTAATCGAATTTGTTGTCGATCAACAACAACAACAGCTGTTACTGCTGCTTCTGTTGACGGAGACGCTGACGCAGTCGTCGCAGCAGCAGCAGACGCTTAAATATGTGTAGATGATCATGAGCTTTTTTTCTCTCACATATATATATATATATATATATATATATATATATATATATGTATTTTTAATGATGACGACCAATGCAGTTTTTTACAGCCAGTTACAGCTGGTAATACTAAATGAAAGAAAGACAGGACGCTTTTGCCACCTGCCCGCGTATGAACAACAACAACAGCAAAAACAACAACTGCCTTATCAGTTGATTGTTATTTATTATTATTATTCTTCGTTTATTTGTTTTTGTTCAACTCGTAAGACTTGTGAGTGTTTTGCAGCCAAAATATTATTGTGAATCAACTGAACGAGACTAATAAAAAGAAATGTTGACAAATGCACATTTACTAGTTTTTTTTATAGTTTTATATATCCTGAGTATAGACTTACCACCGCCTCGAATATGTCATCGCACTCGAAATAGTGTGAATTGCCGCCGCCGACGATATTTGCAGTTGCTGATGATTTTTGAACAATTGTGGCAGACATTTTGGTTGCTTTTGTTGTTCGTTCTTTCTCCACTTGGCACTCTCGTATTTCACTGGACAGCGCAAAAAACGACGAAAAACTCTTTTATCTTTGTTGTTGTTGTTATTATTAATATTTGCTGGACGTTTGGTGTTTTTTTGATGTTTTATTAATTCTTTTGCTGACTGTTGAACTTGTTTTAAAATTTGTTTGTATTTTAAATTTTGTAATTTTTTTATTATTTGTATTTGCACTAGTTGAACGCTTGTTATGGCTTCTTCAAATTTTTGATATTTGCTAGTTAAATTATAGTTCGTTTTTGATGTGTATTTTATTATTGCGCTGCGCGTGTTGCATTTCAATCAACAAGCTAGAAGAGGAAGAGAAACGAGAAAAACAACGACAGCGTTAGAAAGAATTCCACTCCGAATTGAATTGAGACTCGCGGAGAAGGCAAAAAAACACATAAAACATACACAAATACAACTACACGTGCATTTCTCGTGTGTTGGGTGTGTGTGTGCGCATGGGCATGTGCGTGCCTGTGTGTGTGTTGTGTGCTACGATTGCGCTCGAATGCAAGCCGGCTCGGCTCTCAAAAAAGGATTTTCACGCACATGTGTCAAACATATAATAGGCGTAGGAGCGAGAGCGAGCAAGACTGACTTAAAAATTCAACGCGTCTGCCTTGTCCCTTTTTATTTGTATGTAGTGGTTGGTTTTGTTTTCTGTATTTCAAAACAGGCGATCGTAATTATTATTATTGTTGTTGTTGGTGTTTGCTTTGCTTTTGTCGTCTTCGTTTTCGTTCTCAGCGGCAACAGATAAGCATGTCGTCGTCTCGTCGTTCTTTCGTGTTCTTTACTCACACGGCGCAACTGCGATTGTGTACGTTCTGTGTGCGTGTGTGTGTCTGTATGTGTACCTTCCAGTGGTAATCGTATTTCAGCTCAAATCACATGTCTGCCTCTGTTAGTGTTCGTGTGTAATTTTGTGCTGCGCAAGCAGAACAAAGCAGGCAGCCAGTCCAAGGCAGACTTTGTTATTGTCGTAGATTCTCCTTCTTCATTTTTATTTCTAATTTCTTTTTTATTTTTATTCTGACAAAAAGTCTTGCTTTTTTTTTGTAATTATATGTTGTGTCCTCTTTGGCTTATTTTGCACAGTCTGCGCAGTTCGGTCCTTTGTCGACTCGAATTTGTGCGCGCCTATTTCAAAAATTCGATTTTTAAGATTAGCTAGGAAGAAACGGTCACAGCAGAATCACGCTTCAAAATTCCCGCGCACTCCACACACACTATTCAATTGCAGTATATTGGCTGGCAGAGCCAACAAAAAACAAAAACAAAACAAAAATGAAATAAATAATTTAAAGCAATTGGCAATTGAAATTGCTGTTATTTCTTTTTTTTCTTAAATGTTTCAATAACAAATTTGTCGCCGCCTACTCTTGATCAATTGTCGATTGCATATAAAATCAAATTGAATTTAATTTTAAAAAAAATTATTTAATCACAACACAATCACACTTTTGGCTTACTTTGCTGCTGAGCACAAAAACTAACTTAAATACGAGTTGCAAAATATCCTGGCACGTTTTGCACCTTAGATTTTGTGCAGCAGGCAAGAAACACGTCCGCTCTTAATAATGAATGTTACAAATATGAACTGTTATCCCACTTCAGCGATGGTAGCCCATCGACGGCAGCATTAACAATATCGAAAATATATTCGATCGTGTGCGGTACGATTTTATCGATAGTACTTCCACCACAGTTTTCATTATTAAACTCAAACAGCACTGTTATGTTGTCCCTCTGTTATCTCTCTGCGACAGTGAATGTTACTATTATACTCGAAATGGCCATGTTATGTTTTTAAAATTAGCATTGAAAGATCAGTTAATATATTTAAGTTGCGTTGGCCAAAAATGAATTTGTACTGGCAGAGGTTTTTATACTTTACCGCTCATTTAGCTGCATTTAAAATCATACTCCGTTGCCTGCATCAATTTCGACTTGAAACGGCAATGTTTCTGATAAAATTAACCATCAAATGGTAACTGCGCGCCACAAAATTCGATATTTTAAAATTGAGTTTCTTTTATTTAGTATTTATTTAGTGTTGTTCGCAGACTAGCAACCCACTGTATTGGCATTGATGAACTGAACGAACAACTGCGGCACCTGCGCCAGGGGTGCCGGCGTCGTCTGGCTCGCCCGACACGTGCTCGTGATGAACTTTTGCCGCAAGCGATTAAGCTGCATTGCATTCATCGATGTGGTCACCTTGACCTTGACGGTGCTTCCCCTAACGCGCAACTGACCAAATGCCCCAATTTTCGCTGCACCCAGTATTTCCCTAATGATCTCCTGCATAATAATGTCCAGCTCAAACAGGTAGTTTGTGGCGCCCAAAGGCGGCTACAATAGACAACAATAATGACAAAAATCGAATTCAGTAAAGTGGATATAGAATTAAAACGTTTACATACGTTTTGTGTGCTCTGATTGGGCGGCAGTGGTTGCGTCTCATATAGCGATTTGTAGATGGCCTCCAAATCGATGGCATTCTCGGGCAGTGCCACAACCAATGGACTATCCCAGCGACTGCTGCTCTGTGGCTCCTCGTAGCGCATGCAGAGCGCATCGAATATTTCACGGGTATACGGCACGTTTGAGTTGTTTGGCCGTCGATCCGGTTGATCCGCTTGCTCATCTAATTTATCCGGCTCGTTACGTTCTATGTTGAATGTCCAGGCCTGCTCCAGCGGTATGCAAGTAAAAAGTGTGCATTGTGTCGTCCTCGCCGCCTTGGTCATGCAGTGCAGCTCATAGCGAAACCCTAAAATGGATGTGGATCAAAATATGTGCCAAGTGCAACAACAATGTGTATGATATAATTGCACCTTTGATATAATTGCCCGCATCGAGGATGACGACATCGTCTTTGTTGAGGTGTCGCGATGCCTCCGATTTGAGATCGCTGCGCACAACCTTCTCGCTTTGTGAGCTGTTGAAGAAGGCGTTCTTCTCGTAGAGCGCTTTGGGCACCGCCTCATTCTCGCTTATTAGATGAACCCTTTTGCCTTTGCCCGCCAAGTAGTCGTGCAGCTGGCGGGCTCGAGTGGATTTGCCGCTTGCCGGTAGGCCAGTAATTATCACAATTGGCATTTGAATCTGTCCAGGAAGCTGTCTTGGCTTGCAAAATGTTTGCATGTGCTGAATGCTGCCGATATTATCTATCGGGTATCGATACTATCGGCAGGACAACTATTTACTGTGACAGTGTTGCTCAACGCTGTAAAATGTAAAAGAATACAATTGCCGCACAATTGCTTCACAACATCATCGTACCATTTGCACCATGGCAGAGAACCGCAGACGTTTCCGCAATAAAAAGCGGGTGAGTTGGCACACACACAGTATGTGTATATAAATGGAGTCGATATCAAGATTTAAACTATGAATACGCATAGGATGAAGGGCGTCCAGGTCCATCAGCGTCGACGCCCGTAACAATTGCACGGCGCGAGAATTTACGCTCACCTGTTGTGACGTGCGTGCAGCCAAAGATATTGCTGAAAAAGGAGCTCGATGCGAATACCGGCAGCAGCAGCAGCGGCAGCAACACCGAGCTGACCACATCCTTCAAAACGATCATCATCAACCGCAGCGAGCTGGCAACCCAGCAGCGCAACAACTGCGAACGTGCCACAGGCTTCAGCTCCAGCTCCAGCGTGGCAACAACTACAGATGCTACGACCACGACGACGCCGACGACTACTAACACAACTATTTCTACTCCTGCTGCTACACCGACAACTACTACGACCAGCAATACTGCTTCCGCATATGCATCCTCATCCAGTGTATGTCAGTCACTAAACTCAGCCGGCAAGGAGAAGGCAAATGGTAGCACATCGACTGGAGGCATGCAGGATGCCCAGTTGGTGCCGCCGCGCATGACGCGACCAACGCCGCTATTGAATGCGAATGCGCGAAAACTGTTCCACAAGAGCAACACAGACTTCACCGTCATCGGTGTGCTCGGAGCGCAGAGCGTGGGCAAATCGACGCTGCTCAATCTGTTGGCTCAGGATCGTTCCAGCGACTACGATTACTATCAGCATCTGTTTGCGCCCGATGCGAACGAATGCATATTCCCCATCAGGCATCGATCCAAGTCGCAGCAGGCAGCCAGCTCTAGTTCTGCGTCCGCCGTTGCCAAGTACGTGGTGCGTCCACGCACCGATTGCCTCCTGTTTTTCATCACACGGGAGCGATATGTGCTGCTGGACTCGGCACCGATGCTGACTGGCGACGGCACCGCCAAAGATGCGGATCACTTGGAGCTGCATACGCTGTCCAGCATGATGCAACTGCTCAGCGTCTGTCACATCCTGCTGCTGGCCATCGATGACATCAATCTGGAGCAGTTGCGTCTCCTCCATGCCGCGTTGCGTCTACGCCCGCGCAACCCCAACAAGAACCATGTGCCCGACTATCTGCCCCAGGTGCTGTTTGTGCGGACGCGCGCCCAGCGCCAACACTTTGAGCCCATTCATCGCGAGCGCCTGGACAGGCAGCTGGAGCTGCTGTACTCTGGCACCAATCTGCCCATCTATCGGGGACGTGGCGAGGCGCGTACAATTAACACACTGCTGCTGCCCCAACTGAGCAGCAATGCGGCCACAGCGCATCATCCCAATCTGGCGGAGGTGGTGCGTCAGTTCCGTGAGCGCGTCCTGGGCACAGTGCGACTGGCGATGTGCCAGCAGCAGAACAGCAACGATTTCAGCGAGATGCACTGGTTCGACATGCTCGCGGAGACGGCCAGCAAATGCAACGCGGCCTGCGAGCACTTTAAGCAAATCTATGCTGAGAGCAAGCTGAGTCATCTCGAGTTGCGCTCCAAGCTGCCAAGCTGCGATTCCAACTGGCGCAACGACTCCTGCTGAGCAGCAGCGTCATGGATTAGAATGGGACAGCTATAGATGAGATTATCTTATATATGTATAATTACGTTTTTGGAGAGTATCCTACCGGCTGCGCCAAGTGAAAAATCCGACAACGGTTTTTTAGGAATAATTTTTTATTAAACAAAAAAAACACGTCTTCTCGGCTTCGTGTACAAAATAACTCTGCTTATGCTTGTGGTTTAATCTATAAGGAAACCTCGCACTTGCTTCTATCTCATGGTCTGTTTATGGAGGGTCTCTTTTGCATTCCTTGTTTATGTTTATCATATCTTGGCGATCCAATTTCAAGTGGCTGGGCTGTTGTTGTTGCTCTTGCTGCAGTATCGTTTCAACAGAATGATGTTGCTCTTGCTGAATATGCTGCTGATGCTGCAAGTTATTGTTGCTGTTGCTTTCCGTTAAACGCGCTGATGTTGCTGTTGTCTCTAATATTGCTGATGATAAGCGTGAGTGTGGACATGAGAGATCTGCGTGATCTGGATATGTCACTGTATATATATAGAAATGTATATATTATTGATCGACTTTTGGAGAGTCGGCCTGATCGAACCGATCTTTGTTGCACAACTTTTTACAGGGTATGTAAGGTGACACTGCCTAGCTGTGTGCTTCCTTTAATGTTTATTGATTTCAATTCAATTCTTTCTTTACAAATTCAAATTACAATTTGTACTTTTTTTTGTTATCAATTTTGGATGAATTCAAGAGAAACTTTTTGGAAAATGCGTTTAATGCAATTCGAAGAGAAAGGCTTAAATTTAGGTCAAAGGCTATTTGTGAATAAACCGAGGACAACAAATTTATGTTTGTCCTGCATTTGAAAATCGTTATTTTATATATATATATATGTGTGTGTGTGTGTGTGTGTGTGTGTATATATAAAGAGTGATTATGTATATGAGTGGGTGGGTGTGGTGTCTAGTGTCGAGTGTGTCTAGATCGAGGTGTACTCTTTGTTTGGTTATGTTTGATATCACGTTTGCTTTGGTTCGCGTTCGCGTTCAGTCTCAAAATCAACATGGACATCAGGATTGACATCGTTGTTGCTTTGGTGTACTATCAAATCTGGTGGCTCCTGTTGCTGCTGCTGTTTCTGATCGAAGTTGTTTGGCGGCTTGCGGCAGACCCAGAAGAGGCTTTTGTATTTGCTCTGCTTCATCGATAGCGGATTCTGTGCATATTTGGTGCTGATGCCGGTGCGTGTGCTGATTATGTCAAAGCCGATGCTCTCCATAATGATGACCAGATCCTCGTACGTCGGCTCAATGCTGTTCTGCCCGCTGATGTCGCTGTAGTGGTACAGCAGCGGTCCGAGATTCACCCAAATGCCACCAGGCACTAGAATTCTACAAAAGAAAGACAGTTTGCGTTATTTGGTGCAAGGATTGAGGTGGTTGCCACTCACTTATAAATGGTGCGTATAAAGTCAATCACATTGTTGGCGCAGTCGATGAAGAAGCAGGTTGCGACACAATTGTAGGCATCCGGCGTTTTGTACACCTCGAGAAAGTCACCCGCTGCCATCTCAATGTTGCCCTTGGGCGGATATTTGACGGGGCAAACGTCTGGGAAGCGTACGGGTGCCACCTGATCGGCGCGACGCATATTGTTGACATACTGATGCACCCAGGGATACAGAACATGCTTGTCCTCGTAGTCGCACAGGTTGAGCACAAAATTCGATGCGATCAGCATGAAGTAGGAGAACTCATTGCCCTCGCACGCATATCCGCGACAGGCAAGCTCATAGGTGAGCCTGCCCAGACCAGCGCCGGGCACCAGAATCTTAATCTCGTTCAGTTTGCTGCAAAGGTTGCGTGTTAAATGCTATATACATGAATATATATATATATATACATATATATATAGTGTGGATTACTTACTAATCAGTCGGCTTGTAATACTCCTCGATGCTGTCGATGATGGGCTTGTAGGATTGCTCACGCTCCACGGCGCACTCAGAGCTCCAGTCGCGCGCTATCAGCTTCAGTGTCGATTGAGCCTTTAAAATTTTGAGAGGTTCAACAAAATCATCAGCAACATCATCATCATCTTGACCATCAACAAGAAAATTAGTCTGAGATAGAAACATTTTTATCGTTTATGGATATTAGTCGTATTTTTCTTTTCTTTTTTTCTTTTAAAGTAGTTCATTTGTTGAAGCCACAAGAAAATATTAATTAAAATAGATTTGACTGATTTTGGACAAGATGATAAATGAATAATCCCCAAATATGGCAATTGAATTGCAATTCAAAAAAATAAAACTAGCGCATGCATATGTAAGAGAGAGAAAGAGAGAGAGTGAGATGGGAATAGTTGCACTGCTGCTTGCTATCACTCTCTCTATCTCTCCGTCTCACTCACTTGATCCATGTCACCATGCCGAACATGATCGGGCGCCTCGTCCAGCTGGCTGACATCGCTGGCGTCTGTACCATTATCTCCCGTTGGATAGAGAAGACGATCCCGCAAAATCTCTCGAATCACAGCCTGATTGCAGTCGATGCAGTTGCGCACGTTGTCCAAATGCGAACGGTATTTGGACAGAAGACGCTGATCGTCCGCAGCCAAACTATTCAGATAATCTTCTGTCTTGTTCACCCTCAGATACGCATACCGTCTGTGGAGTATATTGAAACAGATGTAGTTTTAAGATTACACACACGCACACCTACATATATATATATAAATACACATACACACAGTCAAATGCATATGCATGCCGCCTAAATCGATTTTCGTTATCAGCTGTTGGACAAGCGCATGCATGCACATACAGTGCGTCAAGAAAGTGTTTGGACAATCGCTGTTTGCGATTTCGCAATTCCCTCTTCGACAGATCCCGTTACAAATTAACGAATTTTTTATTATGCTAGAAAGATCATTTTTGCATAAGTCATAATTTAAAAATACCCGCATTTGATACCGTCGTATTATAGTTAAAATATCATAATTATTTAAATGTTTGTTAAATAGCTTCACGAAGTTCCATTAATAGTAGAAAAATAAGAGAGAAAAACTAAGTTAATAATAATATACTTATTTTTTGCAAAAGAATGGAGAAAATGTGATTTTTTGCAGTGCCCAAACACTTTCTTGGCACACTGTACATGCATTTATTTAATCGCAGCACATGTTTGTGTGTGTATAGACTTCTGATGGAATGGTGGATGCAGGGGGAAAAGAGTCAGGGGAAAAGAGTAAGCATTTTCGTGCGGTTGCATTATTACCGTTTTGTTTACAATTGCTATGCAGTACCCACCTGTAGTACTGAAAGGCATTCTGCACTTTCCGTATGTGTCGTCGCTCCTCCTCGTCCTCTTTGGCCGACAATACCAGCGTCGGATCCTCATGCATTTTGGGATGCATGGGGAATGGCAATGACGGCAGCATATCACTCATGTGCACAACAGAAACAACGTTCAATTTTCAAGCCTAAAGACGCCTAAATGCCAATAAATTTTTAACTACACTTATCGATACTTTACTTATGACATATATCGATAGGTGGACTCATATTTACTGCATTTAAAATCGATGCATCGCTTTAGAATTATCGATGCTGCCTGAGCAAAAGACAGTTACTTTGAAATTAAATATATATTTGTATTTTCTACGGACTAAATAAACACGTTTGTCATGCATATTATCAGTTTATTAAGTGTATTACATGTAACAAAGATGTGTGTGTTGTGCGTGTGTGTATTAGTAAATTAACTTTACGGGTTAAACAAGTGGCAAACATTTTGGATATGAACGCAATATGCAATGCACAACGTATCAACAGAACAGCATCAACAAAATCTTAAATTTAAGACCGGTTAATTAAAGATAATTAAATATTTGTACAAACATTGATAAGGACACGTGACATTGGGATTCGATTGATGCGATTTGCTTCGTTCTCGGCTGGGCTGCTGGATAGAGATGAAATCCGAGCATGTTGATTATTATATAAGTATATGTACATACTTTAAGTATAAAGTATAAGTAGTAATAAAGATATTGCTTATAAGTTAATTACGCTGAATGGCAAACAACAAATGCATACATATTTCAAAGTATTGCCGTATCGCACCGTGTTTGCATCTACAAATTTAAGTAGCAGCGCATTTGACCACAGGAGTATTTCGAGTTGCGACATATACATAAAATGTATACAAAAGGAAAGGTTCGAGTGCAAGAAATGTTTTTGATTTTTGAGGTGCACATTTTAGCCTTCAGCGGGATGCAGCAACGGCTTCTCCGCTTCAGTATTTAGGTCCAGCAGCGCAGCCAGTTCGTTGTCCACCTCCCGCTCCCGCTGCCTATCACGCTGTCGCTGAGGGGATGCAGGTGTTGACAATGTCTCGGCGGTCGGCGCAGGCGATCGGGTTGGCGTTGGTGTTGTCGAAGGCGTTGTGGAAGCTGAACCAGCTGCTGGCGTACCCGGTTTCTCTAGCAGCATCACGTCCGCATCAGCATCAGCATCGGTGTTGGGCGGCGCAATTGAATTGAGTGACCAGCGCGGAGGGCTGCTGGAGCTGGCTGCTGGAAAAACGACATCAGCTAAGGAGAGTGCAGCTGCTGCACGCGATGTAGACGCAATGTCATCGTCGTCTTTGACCAACTCCTCTTCCTGCGCTTCCTCCTGCGATTGGATACGATTGCGCTCTTTCAGCTGTTCCGCGACCTTCTTGAGGTAGTTCTTGTCCTGCGTGGGGCACTCGAGATGAACACAGTGAAATATCTGCAATGCAACACATACAGAATTGAGAACCGCTTGGATATCTATATCCCACACACACATATACGAGGTGTGTTCAAAAAGTATCGCGAATTTTGAATTTTCGCGGGTTACGTATAATCGAATTTCGATTTTTTTGTAGCGTTATGTTGGTACTCATGTCTCTCACTTATGCCGACAAGCTCGGCCATTTTGAATGTTCACTTAATAGATTTTTACCTATTCAAAAAAATGGATCAAAGAACCTGTATCAAATTTTGTGTGAAAAACGAAATTAAGTGCGCGGATGCATTCCGAATGTTGATTGTGGCATACGGAGAAGCTACCTTGGACCGAAGCAACGTGTCTCGGTGGTACAAAATGTTCTCAGAAGGCCGAGAAGATGTGAACGACGAAGAGCGTGCCGGACGTCCGAGCACTTCAACAACAGACGAAAAAATGGAGTGGAGAAAATGGTATTGGCCAATCGTCGAATCACCGTTAGAGAAGTTGCTGAGGAGCTAGACATATCGATTGGCTCATGCCATTCGATTTTTATCAATGATTTGGGCATGAGACGGGTCGCCGCGAAATTCGTACCAAAATTGCTCAATTGCGACCAAAAACAGCATCGCATGAACATTGCTAATGAGATGTTGGACTCTGTCCGCGACGACCCAAATTTGCTCCAGAGGGTCATAACTGGTGACGAATCGTGGGTTTATGGTTACGACGTGGAAACCAAAGCTCAATCATCTTAATGGAAGCTGCCGCACGAACCAAGACCGAAAAAAGCGCGCCAAGTTCGGTCGAATGTGAAAGTTTTGCTGATAGTTTTCTTCGATTGCAGGGGCGTGGCGCATCATGAGTTCTTGCCACAGGGTAGAACGGTCAATAAGGAATATTACCTGCAAGTTATGCGCATTTTGCGCGAAGCAATCCGCCAGAAACGCCCGGATTTGTGGAAGAACAAAAATTGGCTTTTGCACCACGATAACGCCCCTGCTCACATATCGTTGCTTGTGCGCGACTTTTTGGCCCAAAACAACACACTAATGATGCCGCAGCCACCGTATTCCCCAGATCTGGCCCCCTGTGACTTTTTCTTGTTCCCTAAACTGAAGAGGCCCATGAAAGGATGACGTTACGCTACGCTTGACGAGATAAAGACGGGATCGAAGGAGCTGAACAAGATAAAAAAAAATGATTTTTTTAAGTGCTTCGAAGATTGGAAAAACCGTTGGCACAAGTGTATAATATCTCATGGGGATTACTTTGAAGGGGACAAAATAGATATTCATGAATAAATAAATAATATCTGAAAAAACACAAAATTCGCGATACTTTTTGAACACACCTCGTATGCCTACATACCTCATTTGCCGTATTCCGCGTGCCCACAATGCGTATGAAGACAATGGGGCGCGGGGAAAAGTGAAAGTTCTGCCAGGAGCGCGCCTTCTCATTGCGCTTGTCAACCACCATTTGCCAGTTTTTGCGATTCGTCGATGTCTCAATGTAGAAGCTGTAGGTGCGATCGTCACAGTCCCACAAGAGCAGACGCATCGAGCCCACATAGTATGGCTGGCCCAGACGCACAACAATCTCACCGCTGCCGAGCTGATGGCACGTATAACCCGAGTCCCAGTCATAGTGCGCATGATCGCCATTAATCAATGCATTCCGTGTGCGACTGACGCCATCTGTAACAATTGCGCTCATCTCAGTGGTGGCCACGTTCGCTTTGGGCGCGACAAATCCATCAATTATCGTTGGCACCTTTGACGTGTGCATGGCCTCCAGTCCGACCACATGAAACACCTGGATTAAGAATCATTTTGATTGTCATATATACATATGTTTATTTATTTATCCTGTTAACTCACCCGATTGACCGTGTTCAGGGTGCCCACGAGGCGTATGAAGCGCACTGGGCGTGCCTCAAAGTACAGATATTGCCAGGAGCGGCAATGGTATTCACTATAGTCAATGACGCGCTCCCAGTGCTGTTGATTGCCAGAGACCTCCACGAAATAGGAGTAAGCGCGACTATCGCGATCCCAGAGCAGCATGCGCAGATGATTGATCATGCACATTGTGCCCAGTTCGATCACAATGCCGGCATCATTGCTGTCCGTGATGCAGTGGCGCGTGTAGCCGTGCTCCATGTCGTACGAGGTAACATCCCCATCCAACAGTGAGGAGCGGCATTCGCCTTGAATGCAACGCGATAAATACTTGGCGGTGGCCACATTCTCCTCCGGCCAGAGAGCTGCACGATATGGCAGCGTTTTCGATGTGCTCCGCTCGTCGATGGCGTCAAGAATTTTGTCCGGTTCGAGGATGCCGGATGGGCGCACCACTTGCAGCAGATGCTCGAGATTCATCAACGGTAGTCGAACAAAGGAGACAACGGTTTTGATATCAACATCGGGATTATAGCGACTCCATTTCCACACAGCCAAAAAGATTTGCACCTCTGGTGCAAAGAAGCAATCACGGCGCAGCACTTCCTCCAGCGATTCCTGAACGAATGGCGTATTTTAATATTATTAATGTAGCCTCCACTCTTCACACGCAAAAACTCTTACCCTTGAGAGCATCTTAAAGGTATCATGCTGTAGGAGATCCGCTGCATTGCGGTCCATGAACATGAGGCACACTTGCGTTAGCTCATCGAGATTGTAAAGACGTGCAGCGTCCAGTATCATGCAGACGTTATTCAAAGCCAGATACTGACGCAAATATTTGGAAATGGCCATTTCCAGGTCCTGAAAGCCGTATTGATTGGCCATGCCCAAGACACCGATGACGGCGTCCTCATCCAACGTGGCCAGCGAGAGAGTGCCCGAGTAGATGTAGCGCAATAGCACCTTAAACGGATCCAGTGGCACTTCTAACGAAATTTGCCGTTGTGTTGCCTCCGACATGCCGCCGTACAGTAACGCTCGAAAGTATTCGCTGCGTGCGGCGAGAATGGCGCGATGCGCCGGCAAACGTTGCTCCTCGACAATGAACTCAACATCCGCATAGCGATCGTTCATGCAGAGGCGGGCAATGTCCGCTGAGAAGCGATCACCCAGATCGATTTCGTCTGTGTATTCCGTGGGAGAGTCTGCATTGCTTTTAACGCTTGCCAGTGTTGCCAGGCTGCCGCCGCCACATCCGTGCATCTTGTGATGCCCTTGACTGCTCATTGCGTTGCGTTTACTGTTCCGATTATTAATGCATTTGTGCAATTGGAATTGAAAAATGTAAAATGTGCGATTTACATCATGATTTATTTAGCAAGTTGTTCGGTTTGCAACTCACCCACTTGTTTAATTAATTAACGGCAGAGTTTTAGTGTGTCGTCGTTTGCTTAAAATTTTATTTCTTTTTGTTGTGTGTGTTTTAACTTTTACGGTTACGGTTAACCCGTTGGACACAATGGATTATTTGGCCATCCACTTACTTTTTGGCGCTGGTGTTTCCTGTATGTAGTCGACTGTCTAATAATTAAGTAAGTACGTAGATTTACTTAGGCTGCTTTATTATTATGATTTTATGCATGTGAATAGGTAATGTTTTCTAGTCGGAAGAATTTATAACTTAGGGATGGGTGAAGGCAAATTGATATTATATCGATACAGCGATATATCGATATTTCTAAATACACGATATATTGCTGAAAAATACTGGTTTTAGTGAATGAGGTAAATCTACTTATTTAGATCTCTGATATTAAAAACTCCAAAGTCTGCAATATGCCAAGTCTACTGCTGATATGCAAGTCAACTCTAAATATATATATATATATAATACGGTAAATATATTACTATTGTTTTGGCCATTTTTACTTGTCGATTTGGCCTGTATTAGTAATCGATAGTTGGTAGCAGGCATGGCAATCAATATCGTTGCGATGCGATAGAAACCTATCGACTATCAACTCTCATCTCTAACGGACTCTTTTCGTGCTGCGGAGGCAATCTGCAAACTCGTGGCGAAATTGTGTATTAAACTTTCGTTGTTAATTTGCTCAACAAGAAAAGGTTAATAAACGCGAACGAAGATCTTTTGCAGCTGCAAAACAATATATCAGTTTACATTTATCAATTCCAGATGCCTGGCGTTGAAACAATAAAATCCAGTTGGGCCGATGAGGTGGAGCTGGACTACGGCGGCCTGCCACCAACAACGGAAGTGGTTGAGAACGGCCACAAATATGTTACCGAATACAAATACAACAAGGATGATAAAAAAACGAAAGTGGTGCGAACGTACAAAATATCCAAACAGGTGGTGCCAAAAACCGTTGCCAAGCGCCGCACCTGGTCCAAGTTTGGTGAATCGAAAAATGACAAGCCCGGCCCCAATTCGCAGACAACAATGGTATCTGAGGAGATAATCATGCAGTTTCTCAACTCCAAGGAGGACGAAAAGGCCAACGATCCGCTGCTGGATCCCACAAAGAACATTGCCAAGTGTCGTATTTGCAACGGCGAACATTGGTCGGTCAATTGTCCATACAAAGGCACCGCCATGGATACGAATCTTATGGAGAAGAAGGCCGCTGCCGCTGCCTCCGCGGCCGTCGATGCGCCCAAGTCCGGTAAATATGTGCCGCCGTTCCTCAAGGACAGCCAAAAGGGTGGGTTGGGTATGCGTGGACGCGACGACACCGCAGCTATCCGCATCTCCAACTTATCCGAGTCGATGACCGAGGTGGATCTAGAGGAGCTGGTGAAAAAGATTGGTCCTCAGAGCAAAATGTACCTGGCCCGCGATAAAAACACCGGTCTCTGCAAGGGCTTCGCCTACGTTCACTTCAAACAGCGCAAGGATGCGGCCGCGGCCATCGAAATACTAAATGGTCACGGCTACGACCACTTGATCCTCAGCGTTGAATGGTCCAAGCCGCAGAACAATTAGATCACATAGTGTGTGGGTGTGTTTACTATAGAGAGGATGTCAACTTTAATTTAAAAAATACATTGTAAAACGCATCTAATTATTTTTTGTTTGTTTGATAATACCGAACTTGGGGAAACCTGGTATTAGAGCTAAATAAAGGTTTCCTAAACTATGTAAAATAAAACAAAAATAAAAAGCTTTATCGGAGCTCCCAAAACGATTTCGACTTCCCTGTCACACCTTTATTTCCGGACAAGAAGACAGCGTACTCTGACAGCGTTGCCACCTTTATTTAAATTTTGAAACGTATGAACTTAAACAGAAAAGAAAATAACAATAGCTGGCTTACGCAGAAAATGCAATCAGTGGCATGTGACGTCACAAGTGTGCCGCCGAATTGGAGAGGCGCTCTCTCAGCGTTGCGGAGAAAATATTTACATGTATCTTGTTTTTTTTTTTTTACACAGAAATCTATTTTTTCAGTTCATTTTTTTATGCCGGAATAACACTAATTTTGTATTTGAATTTTTTTTTGTTACGAGCATATGTGATATGTAAGTCTATTTAAATGTTTGTGTAAATAACACGAATAATATCTCGAATAGATTAATTTGTACTTAAATGTACTCAGATGAAAGAGATGCACTCAGGTTTTGACAGTTGTGCGTCGAGATAGGGTAGCACTGAGTGCGACCAAAGTTGCTGGTTTTGTTTATGTGTGTTTTGCTTGCGTAAATTGAATTTTGTTTTGTTTTTGTGCGCCGCGTGCTAAATATAGAAATAGATGCCGCAAAACATTTAAATTTGAAATATATGAAAATGCAACAATATTTCTAGTTGATTGGCAGGTGTGTTTTGCTTGTTTGTGCGCTCTCATTATGCTCCAAGCAGTGGTTGCAATGGAATCGTCGCCCATATCCTCAACCACCAAGGAATCCAAAGAATGTCTCAAAATAAGGCGTGGCACGCGCATTCTCACCGAGAAACCCTTCGCCTACGTTCTCAAGTCGCAGTATCGTTTGGAGCGCTGCGACAATTGCCTGGAGGCGTAAGTAGCACCGTTGGGCTGGCTATCAATATCAATATGTATATGAGTATGTTGCACGCTGTGTTGCAGGGTGCAGAAGGTACGCAAGTGCTCGAATTGCCGTTATGTGTCCTACTGCAATCGGACCTGTCAGCAACAGGCGTGGACGCTGCACAAGCACGAGTGTCCCTTCCTCAAGCGCGTCCAGCCGCGAATTGTGCCCGATGCGGCCCGCATGCTCTGCCGGCTCATCTTGCGCCTGGAGCACGGCGGAGATCTGGAGCGCGGCTACTACACAGAGCATGGCTCACGCAAGTTTCGTGATCTAATGTCGCGTGAGTAACACACACACATATATATATATATATAAATATATCGATAAATAAGAATCAATTGCAGACTACGCGGAGATTAAGAACGACCCGAAGCGACGGGAGCATTTAGAATCGTTGCACGCCGTGCTAACGGACATGATGAGCGACAGCGACAGGGCCAGCAGCAGCATAGTGCCCAACATTACCGAACTGATGAGCATTTATGGCCGTGTAAGTGGCAAATGAACCAATGGCGAATCCCAAAGTCAAGCGATGTTGGCCCTTTTTGTGAGAGAACGTGGACTTATACGCTCCTTAGTTCAACTCATTCAAGTCAAGTCTCTCAGTTAATATACGAGGCGTGTTCAAAAAGTATCGCGAATTTTGTGTTTTTTCAGATATTATTTATTTATTCATGAATATCTATTTTGTCCCCTTCAAAGTAATCCCCATGAGATATTATACACTTGTGCCAACTGTTTTTCCAATCTTCGAAGCACTTCAAAGCAGCTGTCAACAATTAAGTGAACATTCAAAATGGCCGAGCTTGTCGGCATAAGTGAGAGACATGAGTACCAACATAACGCTACAAAAAAATCGAAATTCGATTATACGTAACCCGCGAAGATTCAAAATTCGCGATACTTTTTGAACACACCTCGTATTTAAATATATGGATCTGTATATCGTCAATCTTCAATCGGCAATCGCCAATCGGCAATCGGGGGAATTCCCCAAGTCCTTGTAAATCAGAACAAACGCAAAGAAGAAGAAGAAGAATCGATAATCTTTTGGCACAGATTAATGCTGGCTGCTCGTTTGCCTGCCTGTTGGGCACGCTGCCAGAGGCTGCCCCAACTAGCAGCTGCAGCCAGCTGTGACAATATATAAATATACGATTGCCACCTGACCTGCTCAATTTTACAATTGCAGCTCATTACGAACGGCTTCAATATACTGGATGCGGAGATGAACTCAATAGCGACTGCCATTTATTTGGGCGTATCCATAACGGATCACAGCTGCCAGCCGAATGCGGTCGCCACCTTTGAGGGTAACGAGCTGCATGTGCATGTCATTGAGGATTTGCCATGCTTGGACTGGTCAAAGATCTACATTAGCTACATCGATCTGCTCAATACGCCGGAGCAGCGGCGTGCCGATCTCAGGGAGCATTATTATTTTTTGTGCGTGTGCAGCAAGTGCATTGATCCCCAGGAGATGCACGAAATGACCGCCGCCGTCTGCCCCAACGCTAGCTGCGATGCCAGCGTCAACACTGAGCTGGCCAAGTGCCAGCAATGCGATGCCAGCGTAACGCCCCAACTTCGCACCGCCTACAATGATATTATGGCGTTCACGCAGAGCAGCCTGGACAGCATGAAGGAGGTGGCCTGTGAGTGATCCCCTAAGAGCTGTATTTTGTCATTTACTCAACATTCCAATTTGCATTTATTTATTTTTTCTACCTGTTGCAGATTTGGATGTGTGCAATGTGTGCTTGGAGAAGCAGCGAGGCGTGCTGCATCCGCTGAATGTGTGGCATGTGAAGACACTCGATGCGGCCTTTGAGGCAGCCATTAATGTGGGCAAATGGACGGATGCACTGGCATTTGGACAGCAACTGTTGCCGGGCTTTGGCAAGTATCATGGCGCATCGAACCCGCTAGTTGGTTTGCTGCACATGAAGCTGGGCAAGATTCAGCTGTACGAGCGCAACTACAAGCTGGCCGTGCATCATCTGCAGGAAGCGCAGCGCATATTGAGTGTCACCCATGGACAAGATCATCGGCTGCTCGTCGACCAGCTGCGTCCGCTCATGCTGCAGGCCCGGCACGAGATGACCTGAGTTGAGCTTTGTTGTTTGTGTTTTATGTTTATGTTTAACTTAAGCATCACCATCAATGTACTGTATTTGTTTATTTCAATTAAAGCGTAGACTAAATGTAAAATAATTTTATTGCTGCATTTAGACAATCTGCGTCATGGCCTTGGCGCGTCGATCCGTGTTCTGGAAGAGCGCACGTATTAAATGCTTTATCTCGCCGGCATGATAGTTGGCCGTCAGCGGGCCGACACCGTCGCACCAGAGTTCGCTGAACTCCTTTAGCGATGCGTTCATCATGATCTTGAGTTGCTGCAGCTTAAGCCAGGAGCTCACATGCACCACATCGTTCTTGTCGTGGAAGAGGAGCGGCGCCTTCTCCAGCACCACATCGATCAAATCGCTCAGCTCGCTGGCCATCGTCGCCGAAATGTCGCGCAGGCTGAAAATGCGCTGCACCAGCTCATTGATAAAGGCTTGGAGCAGCTCACAGAAACTGTTATTGTACACATTCTCCGGCAGCACCTGCTGCCACACGTTCTTCAGCAGCTCCAGTTGCCGCAGGCACTGACGCACCAGTCTCAACGGTGCCGTACCCAACGTGTGCGGATTCTCGAACTCTTTAAATGTATATATTGCAAGAAGCAGAATAAGCCAATAGAAGAAATAAAGTTTCTTACTATTTAAATATAAGAAAAGAGCTCACCAAAGCTACTCATGATTTCCATGAGTATGGACTCCTGATAGCTAACTTGAACGCGCAGATGCTTGTTGCCTGTCGATTGTAGTATTTTGACCAGTGATGGGAAGCCATCGATATTATCCTTAGTATGCTGGGCCACCCAGTGGGTTAGGTACATGCAATTGTTGTAAAATAGCGCCGATTGCTGTGGGATGCTCTTCAACAGCTTCTTGTGCACTTTGGGCACCTCATTGATGTACGCCTCCAACAGAAGCCCGATGACGCCGCCCAGTGGATCCGGTGTGCCTTCCGCATCTTTATCTGGCTGGCGCAGCACATGGTCCATTAGCTTGACAAAATCCTGGACGACGAATACAAATATCGATTAAAAAGCGTTAGATATACAATAATCTGTTGGAGCTCTTACTTTTGCGCTCTTGGAGACCATGCAGCGTGGAAATAGCAACGGATCACTGGCCACATTAGCGGACAGATTGTTGGGGGCCACCAGCGTCATGTCCTGCAGATCGCGCTGGATTATCTCACGTGCGGTGGCCAGAACCCGATCAGAGAGTCGATTGCGATAGTAGGTGTCGAATTGCTTGGTAAACTCGCTCAGCGTGGTGTCCAGTTCGGGATTGATGAGAAACGTGTCGGCTAACTGATGCTCGAATTCGGCAACATCTTCGCATAGTGTGGAGCTGTTATACTCATCCATAGTCTCCGGCACCGCCGGTATGAGGCATTCATCGAGGAGTAGCTGCATCATGCGCTCCTTGACATGATCGCCAATAACAGTGAACACATGCTGTGTGCTATTCAGACTGATATTGATGCCGCCCAACGTCTTCAGCAGCAGGCGGAAGTGCTCAAACACGTCCTTATAGTTGGGACGCAATAGCGACGATGTGTCCGGCTCCTTGATGGAGTAGGAAAGCGTTAACTGTATGTGGCTACCATCCTTGGCATTGACGTTGTACTCGGCAGAGACAGGCTTCTGGATTAGCGGCTCGATGCAGTTCTCTAGTAGAAAGGCGCAAAGCTTGGTGGGATTGTAGCGATCCTGGAAGAGCGCAATCACAATGTCCTGCAGCAACGCCTCGTCTTTGCTGATCAACAGCGTCACACACTTTGATGTGGGAAATGATTTGCAGCTCAATTGGACGAGACGATCGAAGCGCTCCTGCAGATTCTGTTGCAACAAGTGCGCCTGAACGTGGTACTTCACCTTGATGGACTCGCAGCACTCCAGCGACTGAAAGATGCACTCCACATCTGGTGAGATGTCACCGCTTGTACCCTCGCCGTAGATCAGGCTGCGCAGCCTGTCCATCAGATCAAGCACCACCAGACAATCCTTGGTCGCCTTGGCCTTCTCGACGCACTGGAACAGATCGTCCAGCTTCAGTATGTGCTCGCTAACACGCAAACCGAGCAATTTCTCGCGCAGATCGCGACTCAACGCTGCCAGCTCACCGCTGGCATCACTTAATACGGAAAGGCCCTCGTTGCCAACAGTGGCAAGCAGATCGCTAATCTCGTCAACCAATGTACTCGACCTCTCCAGAAAAATGTCCGGCGATGTGTGATTGGGCATAAAATCGACATAGTTCTCATCTATGTGCTTGCGTACGCCCGTTTGAAAGCGTTCGATGCGTACCAGAACTTTTTTGATTGCTGCCTTTGTGGCTTCAATGTTGGTGGCATTATTGTTGCCTTGCCCCTGGTAGGTCTCCAGCAACACATGCGTTTCGGCCATTGTAGGTTGCGAGCGGTTTTCTAACTTGAAATTTGAAAAGAAATTTGGTACGCATACAAGTCACAACGACGACGCTTGCCAATTTCTTGAATTTATCGATAACAATGCGATTAACATTGAATAATCGAAATTGCATATTGATTATACGATAGTTGGGCTCTATTATGCACTGCATAAATTAAAAATCAAAATAGCTACATATTATTGAAAATTGTGCAATCACAATAGCAAAACATTGCCGTATCGAACTTGTTTACTTCTTTCGAATTTACTTCACTTATGATTTAATGTTTCAGCACTGGCTATTATGGGATCTAAACCTAAATACACATAGGACATTTCCATCAATAATCGACTCAATTTGGCTGCTCTTAGGAATACGTACTTAGGAACACACTGCTAAAAAAAACTTGTCATAGCCGCCAGAGAGTAACATCATTGATCACCAATCATTTAACTTGATCTACTTTATTAACTTGTATTTTAACACAAATTTAGTAGATTATTAAGGTCTAGAAATTGAAATAAATAATTTAATAGGCGATTTTTTGTAATATTGTCAACTATTTTTTTAATATACCATATTCCACATTCTTAAAAACTCTTTATAACTGTTTAATAGTAATCATTAAAGTAAAATTGATTACATGAATTAATTTTTAAAGTTTTTGTGGAGAATACTGGAAATAAGAGTTATTAGCGAATATAAACCATTTTTTAAGGGATATTTTAAAGTGAGCGTAATAATTAATTTTTTTTATCGAACAACATTTGATTGCACTTGTTTGGTTATTATTTGTATATTTTACTTTATGTTGTTGAACAAGTAATCTAAATCTTTAGATGATTCTACGTGAAATAGTATATGGTTATGGTACAATAGAGTACTGCTGTCGGATCAGTATCTAAAGAGGGTATTCCATTTAATGTGGTTGTGATATTCTTCGTTCTACTTTGCTTTATTTGTTTGAATATTGTACACATTATTTGCTTAACACGATCACCGCATCCTAAAGGACAATCTATGATAGACGTGGCCGTGGCAGATTCACAACTAAAGCATAATTCGTACACAGTTAGTACATTTAATGCAAGACTCTTGACTCGAAACGGAATTTTGTTTTGATTTCTTTTGTTTAGCTTGTTAAAATACGCATCTAAATTTTACTAATGGTTAACCTTGCAAGCACACGTTGCCTGTTGGCCTGCAGTTTGCGTTTCTTTGGGCACAGCTAGGAGGCACTCGATTCGTTGGCAATGCTCATCATGTCCGCATCGATGTTCTTCAGCGCATTGTGATATTCTGTGATCTCGAGTGCCTCCCATTCGGCCTTGAATGCCGCCTTGGGATCCTGGGGCATGGTCATCGCGGCGCCAGTCATTGCATCCGCCTGTGCTTGGGTCTGGTCCGCATGGTTATTCTCGCCCAGCACTAGGGTGTAAATGGAGCGCAAGCCAAACACGTTCAGGAAATACCATGATGCCGATGACACCCAGGCGGCGTCCAGTGAGGCCAACTCCACGCCGCGTTGCAACATTGGCTTGAAGCGCAGGGTGAGTGGGAATGGTACTTTGGTTGTCACAAAACCGGAGAACATCCAATTAATCCAGCCACCAATAACGACCATGGGCAGCACATTAATAAAATTGCCCTTTACCATGTCCGTCAGCATAGCCGAAGAGTTTTGGGCGACCGGAGCGCGTTTCTGGGTCTTGAAATAGCCTGTCTCCTCGTTATTGAAGAAGTTCTTTCGCATGGAAAAGGACTGGGCACTCAGATATTTACCATTCTCTCGCAGCAATCGAGCACGAATCATGGCTTGACTGTGACCACAAAATATAACAAAAACCATTTCAATCATTTTAAATACAATTTTCATAATTATCATATGAACTTCGTTCACCTGTCCATGATTTGGGTCATCTCAGCCTTCTTCTGTGTGGATATCAGAATGGATACGTAATGGCGCACGATGCCGACCAGAAATGTGATAAGCACGATGGGTAAAAACACCCAAACGCGTATGTCGGGATCTATAAGTAGCTCCGTCATAATTCACTTATTAATTAAAATATATTTTCTACAAATATATTTTGCACCCGCAGAAGACCGTCCGGTACTAGAGATGGACGAATATTGAGCATGCGAATTATCGCTTTAGTTGAGTAACGATGACAGACAACTATCGATTCACAGAATGACTAAGTATATAATTGGGGTCCAATTTTCGTCGGTTTCAATTCAATTAATTAAATAAAGATCGATAATTTTTTCTGGTGTATTCGTTAACATATCGATAGCTTTTGCAATTGTCTCAATTGACGTAGCTGCAAAATGTCTTATAAAAATGGATCCAATATTGGCAATAACATATATTTCTATTTGATTGTTGGTATTATTATTCCTAAAACAGTTACATCAATAGATCCAATAAGCATTGGTGCAAGTTTTTTGGGCACCGCTATTGGACTTGAATATTTAAAAAGTCAAACCTATTGTCGGTTTTATGAGTGCTGCAATGACCAAAGCATTCCAGCTGACATTGACAGTAAGTTATTGATTTAATTTGTAGTGTCAACCACCAGTGACAAATCCATTCCACAGAGCTACGTGATTCGCTGTCTACAACTCTCTTTGGACAGCATTTGGTGAGTCAGCACGTTCTTCCCGCTCTCGTTGCTCATCTCAAATCGAACACCCCGTCTCGTAAGCCGCTTGTGATGAGTTTCCATGGGACGCCAGGCACCGGCAAGAGCTTTGTTGCCGATCAAATAGCGGAAGCGCTTTACCTGAGAAGTACCAAAAGCAAATTCGTTCACAAGTATTTGGGTCGAGCGGATTTCGCGCATCCCTCTCGCGTGGATGAGTATAAGGAGCGCATAAATAAAGAGGTGCGTGAGAGCATACGGGATTGTCCACGTTCACTGTTCATATTCGAAGAGGTGGACAAAATGCCGATTGGCGTCTTTGATACGCTGACATCGTTGGTGGACTACGCGGGAAATGTGGGTGACAGTGACTATACCAAAGCCATTTTCATATTTCTGTCCAATACAGCGGGCATACGGATTTCAGAACATCTGGCCGATCTAATGAAAAAGGGCACACTGCGCGAGCACACACGACTGTCCGACTTTGAGGAGCTGATCACCAAGTCTGCTTACAATATGCATGGGGGACTGCAAAAGACACATATGATCGACGCCTATGTTATTGATCATTTTATACCCTTTCTGGCGCTCGAAAAATCACATGTTGTGCAGTGCGCGAAGGCAGAATTTAATCGGTGGGGTATTGATCCGAAACCCGATGCTGTAAGAAATGTTGTTAATAGCGCTGTTATTTATGATCCTAAGCACGGAATGTTTGCAACATCCGGTTGTAAGACTATTGAAAAAAAGGTTGCTATAGTCGCCATCGGGCGTCGCACGTAAAGCTGTACTTGCTTTCGATTTGTTATATATATGTATTGCCGAACAATATGTTTTTTACAATAAAATTTTAATGAATTCTAGTTTTACCATGGATTCAGCCACTTAAGTCGCGAGTCCTTTCGCAGTAGTTCGGTGTCTATGCGCTTGGCCTGCTGGTCAAATGCATCGCGGGCGGCGTCGCGCATTTCCACAGGTCCGATGTCCTTTGTCACCAGGCACTCGCCGTTCTCCTTGAGTATCGTGTGCTTGATATCATTCGCCGTGGGCTCGCCATAGGGAAACGTGACGGGCGTTACTTTAATTAGATGCTTTATTTTCCACAGACGTGCATTGTTTTCGGGTATGTTTTTGACGACGGCAAAGTCGCTCTGTTTGCCATCCAGACCCAGATCCTTGAGTATGCGTTTCTCCCAGAATGGATTACCTTTGACCGGCTTAATACGCTGCACTCGAAACAGCTTGGCGGGTTCTACGGGCGGATCTTGATGGTCGGGCGTTCTATAAGTTTGTGCTCTTTTTTAGTTCATTTTTTTTGTATGCCGGTTCGACACTCACCTGGGATAGTATATAATACCCTCGTATTTCTTGCCATCTTTGTACAAGAACTTCTTATTGTGTTTGCCATAGGTGCGTAACACTGTCAGGCTTAGCTGCAGTGGCGTCAATAACCTAAACGAGTTCATTTTATTTCAGAAATATTGACACAAATAATTGAAAACAGTGGCAGCAGCGAGACCAGCAGCTGATTGGTTATGAAAGCATGCAAGGGCTGCAAAACAGTTTTGCCATTCACAATGCTACTGATTTACGCCTATCGATAGATAATGTTACCGATAACGTTTTTGAAAGCGCGAAAAGTTCTTTGTACAAGAACTTCTTATTGTGTTTGCCATAGGTGCGTAACACTGTCAGGCTTAGCTGCAGAGGCGTCAATAACCTAAACGAGTTCATTTTATTTCAGAAATATTAACACAAATAATTGAAAACAGTGGCAGCAGCGAGACCAGCAACTGATTGGTTACGAAAGCATGCAAGGGCTGCAAAGCAGTTTTGCCATTCACAATGCTATTGATTTGCGCCTATCGATATATAATGTTACCGATAATGTTTTTGAAAGCGCGAAAAAAACATTTGTCAAATGCTTAACTTAAGAAAAACAACGGTTATTTAAATTATTCTATAGAATCGTTTGGTTTATGTTTAACAGCAAATCTGTTAGTGAGCTGATCTTAAAGAAATGAACTGATCTTAAAGAAATAATTATGATTTGCCTATTATTTGTTTTGTGTAGTTTACTAGAGTTTATGCTTATGGAACAATACAACAATATTCTCGATTACCAGATGGCAGCCTTGTGTTGTGGGCGGAACAAATATATCACAATATCACAATGCTCGACGCCATTTTGTTGTTTTGATTGGCTTTTCACAGCGAGGATGTTGCACTGCCATTGGCTGCTCTCATGCCATCCGCACAGGGGTTGCAAATTCTTTGCTCTATAAATGATGCTGCAATCCTCACATCGATTCAGTTCGGCGACAAAGCTTTGAGCGTGCAGGACTTCATTTACCGTTATAAAAACCAGGAAATCGTCTGATTGCGATTCTTGTAAGCAGTCCAAGTGAATTAACGAATTGAATTCATATATAAAAATACATATATACATTTTTTTTGGAAAGTTATTTCAAGTGTGCGTAGGCCTTATACAAACAATTGTTACGATCCAAGACTTTAAAAATGATAGCGTGCATCCATTTTCAAAGAACACTTTGATTTCAGTGCAAGTTGTGTGAGTTTTTTTTCGTGAAGAATAGCCCCATTAAGCCGCAAATCACATAAGGGTTCGAATGCTCAAGTCCCGCGGGCCAAAATAAATACAAACGTGACGATTGTTCAGTTATTTGTGTAGGTGAGAAAATATGTTGCGAATAAACGGAAACAAAAACAATAAATACACTAAGCACAATAAAAACAAATGAAAACGCATAATAGGAAAGGCAAACAGGACACGTGACCAACGTGAAAAATGGGTGGTACACAAAAGGGGTCGCGTCTGTTGAGGGGTTGCCAGCCGTGCACCCTTTAATACCCAACTCACCGTAAACCATAAATAATGCATCTAAAATTCGAGCAGTTTGCTTAATTTGCGGTTAGGTGGAGGGGCGTGGTACGGTGGAACGGTGGGATGAGGGCATGACATCTCCAGGAATTGCTGTGCATACGGCTTGGTCTCTATAGTAATACTACATTTGAATTTAAAAAAAACGATTTGAAGACGAATCAAATCATTGCACAGCTATAATTTTGTGAAAACTAAATCAATTTTCAAAGCAATGCTTCATTAAACATGGTTTGATCAGCGGAAAACTCGAACTTGACTGATGGCATTTGGGGATGGGTAAACACTTTTCAGTTCTCAGTTTTAGTCAAAAATGCTTATAAGACTTTGATATTTCTGATGTAATTAACAGTGTGCAGCGCAGTCGGAGCAAGTGGAGCAGGTGCAGGATCAGCTCAATATGGTATACGATATGACGCATTTGGCACCGGCGCCGCCGCAGAGCATCTCACTGAGTCGCTACTATATGAACCAGGACGATGAGTTGGCTGCCGCGAACAATGCGCTATCGAATGGCCATGGACATGGACATGGGCAGCATTCTGGCGGCGATGATTATGCGGCCAGCACCACTTTGGACATTGATCAGCGCTTTCAGGCGCGCATCGCCTGCGAGACGGCCGCTCAGCCGGCACCGCCACCGCCACCGACGCCGGCACCACGTCGCCGCACCGTGCCCGTTGCCCATCTGGATCCCTCCGAGCTGGTGGGTCTGTCGCGGGAAGAGCGTCGCCGGCGTCGCCGCGCCACTCTCAAATATCGCACGGCGCACGCGACACGCGAACGGGTTCGCGTTGAGGCGTTCAATGTGTCCTTTGCCGAGCTGAGGAAGTTGCTGCCGACACTGCCGCCGGACAAGAAGCTATCCAAGATCGAGATACTCAAGCTTGCCATCTGTTACATAGCGTATCTGAATCATGTGCTAGAGACACCCTGAGACGCCGCCAACGCCTCCAGCTGCAGCCAGTTGCCAGGCGCCATGTTTCTAACTCTTCCTTCGTCTAACAACTAATATATATATATATATATATATACATTTACACATAGTCTCTATCAGAAGTCTTAGATTAGCTCTAGTTAATATATAGTATTTTTTTTGTCTTTTTTTGTATAGCATCTAATACGTGATATTTGTTTATGTGTCTATCCAATGCGCAACAACAATAAATTAATTATTATACATGTATATTGTATAGGACATAAATGAGTTCCTCTTCTTCCTGTTCGCAACTTTAGATTGTACCCTGCAACGGAAGTTGCATAACTGGGGCATTTAAGACTTGAAGCAGACAATCCAGTGAAATTATTTTGTATTAATATTCTAAGAAAATTTGACTCTCTATTCTAAATGAGAGATTCTAGAAAACTTGAATACTTTATTCTAATTGCAAGTTTTCACAATCACAATATTTCTTTAAGCGAATATACTCTTGTTTATTGTACAAATGAACAGGGTATTTGATGGTCGCGTAGGATGTGCAGTGCAGCACTTTTATTTGCTTGGTTGCTGGCTCAGCTGGCATTGGCAATTTATTCATTTGCTTTTCTGTTGGCAAGCAATGCGCCAGCTGCTGCCCACAGCTCTGACCCCATACCCCATGCCCCAACTGCTTGCAACCCCCATAAACATATTGCTTTATTCTCTAGGTATGACTGTATGCCACATCCTCATCCTTTGGCTGCTGTGCGCAGTGAAAGCCACGCCCCAATTTGGATCAAAGTGGGTGTTGCCTGTGATGTGAATGTATTTTTTGTGTTTTTTGTGTTCTTCCAAATTCGATAAGTTGTCAAAATAAATATATTTCGATATTTGTATTCTGTTCTCATAGTTTTTGCTTATGTCAGCAGATTTCTTTGCTATTTTGTGCTCTCCAAATTCGAAATTCTTGGACCGAAATGTCATTCAACTTTAGCGCCATGCAGGTGAGCAATTAACTTTCAACAATATGGATGCTGTGTGTGAGCGAGAGACAGAGAGAGAGAGCGATGAACAGCGTTGCCACCTGTCAAGCAGCTACAGCAACTAACTGTAAATGTAACCCAATTGAAGACGCCATCTTTGCCATCCGCTTGGTCTATTTTGGCGCCCTGCGTATTATTTATTGAGCGGGCGGTAACCGAAATTCACTTGGTACGGGCACAAAAGTAGTAAATTTAGCTCAAGAGTGGCGTACGTAGATAACGTGATCGACTTGTACATACCCTGTAAAGAATTGGTTGCTTATTTCTCATGACATAAGATTTAAGTTGTTTTTCCTTTATGTGTGCATAAGTGAAACTTTGCTAAAAGTTTACCAAAAGTTTGAACTTTTTAATGCTACACATATAGAAATATATGCAATCATCTGGCATACGCCCACAACAGCAACAGCAACAGCAACAGAAACGGGAACAACAACAACATTAACATGGCAACGTGGCCCCAATCTGTGCCACGAATAAGCAGAACAACAGTCAAAAAAGCGACAGGGCCCAACTCATGTGTTCAACTTGTCGCTGTCTCTGTCTCCGAGTACCAGGCTCTGCTTCTATAAATAAAGAGCACGACGGAACAGGCGACAGCAAATACTGATTATTTAATATGCTAACGATTTTTGATCTGATTGAGGGTGGCATTGTATAGACTTGAGCTGTAGCTCTTTCTGGACTCTTTAATCAATTAAAAAGTAGTCGTAAGAATTTTCACCTAAGAAATGTGTATAACGTAAAAGTTCTTAATCTAATCAACAACTTAATCTTCTTCAACTCTTGATTCAAACTAATTCGATTTTATTGTTCGATTATTTCATAGCTGAAATAATCAAATACAAAGTGACATTAGCGAATTTCAGGTGTACAGCTAACAAATTCGCCATCTGATCGATGTTATTGAAACCTTTGACAAAGTGCGTAAAGTATTTCCTCTAATAAGTAAAGAAATAATGCGATTAATTATGATTTGTGTAGGTTCTTTGTAGTTTAGTACACTTTTGGACGCTTTTGTCGGCAGTCAGCTTTAGCTGGATTCCCGCTCCCATTTGTGTTTCCTTACCGATCCCCTTGCTGCCTGTTCTTGGCACTTAGGAGTGGCACCTCTGCCACCCTCTCCTCAGCGCTTCCCTGCGCTGCGGCAAGTTCGCCAAATAGCGACAGTAAAGTTTATTTACTTGGTAACGGTAGGTAACGGTACACCGTGTATTCCGACCAGGTCCGATTGCCACGCAACTTGTTTACGGTTATTTTTCATCCAATTTTTCGATGTCCACAAACAAGGCGATTGAAAACGGTCTAACGGAATTTAACGCTTGCACAGTCTTAACGGAATTTGAGCGGGTTGTTGTTGTTGTTCTTGTTGTTGTTGTTGTCGGCTCTCATCTCCTGCGCTGTGGGGGATACCAAGGATATCAAGCATCCCCCTTCAATGATTGCAACTGTACACATTTAATGGCATTTCAATTGCAATCCGGCCACTGCCAAGACGCACAAATTGACAGCTGTTTTGAGAACGCCCACGCCCACGTCCACGCCCATCAAAATTGATTGGAAAACTGCGTAAAGCTGCTGCAAATGGAATTGGAAGTCGAATTGGAATTGAAATTGGAATCGGAATCGGAAACGAACAACTCTCCAACTGTGCTGCAGCAGTTGTGGAGTTAAGCGGCTGCAGTGCGTGAAATTACCTTAAGTGTCGCCCACTCAGCCTCCTCCTTCCCTCATCTCCGCCTCATCCGTCTGCTTCTCGAGCCGCACGAGAGTAAGTGTGAGTTATCTGTGTGTGTGTGTGTGTGTGTGTGTGTGTGTGTGTGTGTGTGCAGAGATGGACAATTCAATTTATTTCAAGTTGCTAACATTTTATTTTATTGGTTGTCATTCATTTCACACTTTCACAAAGAAACAGCATAATTTCTATCAATTCTATTCTCGGCAATTGATTTAATAGTCCATCGTATGAAAATCAAAGAATTGCATCAGCAAACTCCCTTTTATCTCTGCACCTTAAAGGTGGACTCTTCCGGACTTGCAGCTTGAGATTTCATCAGCAGCTTCAGTCCAGCTTGATAGATTCAATGGGTAAAAATTTGTAAAAATCCTTTGAGTGCTGTTGCCATGATTGTCCCGTCCCCGTCACGTTTCCCAAATTTTCTTGTCGTGAGTCACGATAAGCACGAAAGCACGAGAAGCGGCCAACTCTATGTGGGTGTGGCAAGTGCCACAAGTGCAATAGTACCAGCAAGCAGGACCAGCTCGCCAGGCTGGTCGAGTGCACGTGCAACTTTTTGGTTTGGTAGCTTTTTGACTGTCTAATCCTGCAGGCAGCATGTGATAAATGGCACCCCAGAGGGTTGACATAAAACTCATCGCTTTAGCTGCCTGCCCGCCCGCCCAGACTGGCAACGCAACGCAACGCATTTGTGCCGGGGGATGTGGCATCGTTTTGGGTTTGCCAATTTGGTAGTGTTATCTGTTTGCTGGGTGCTGGGTGCTGTTCATCCTATTGTGGTGCCAACAGATGGACGCCTTCCGTTTTGTTGCTAATTGAGTTTAAAATCAATTTGTATTTTACGCTCGGTCAAGTGTACTTCAAATACATACTTCTGGCTAGTGGGATTGATCCGTTCTTCCTCACGCCTTGTTGTGTAATTGCCGTGTAAATTTAATTACAACAGCAACAATGCAACAATCGCCCCTCTCCCACCACTTGCCACGCCACACGCATTGTGGCCGGTTGCGCGTGTCGACAGCATCTCCATTGTTCCTGTTCCTGTTCCTGTTCCTGTTCCTCTTCGTGTTTCTCTTCCTGTTCCTTCGTGCTGGTTCGCACGCACTCAATCAAGCTCTCCAATCATTCGCAACTCCATCAAGTGTTGACAACTTGCCACGTGCAGCATCGTGGGCGCTGTGGGCGTGCCATTGGGTATTGTATTACCAACACACAATTTGCATTTGATATAATTGAAATTGGGTTTGCGTGGGAAGTTTTTTTTTTTCTTTTTATTATTCCTAATAATAGAAAGAAAAAATATCAACAAACATAAAAAAAAAATGTAAATAACAAAAGTAAACAAAAGTTAAAAAAATAGATAAAAAGATACAAATCTATAATCAGCAGATCCCGGAAATGCCGAGGAGTGACGTCATAACTGAGAAGCTTTATTTACCATTCCCAATAATAGAAAGAAAAAATATCAACAAACATAAAAAAAAAAATGTAAATAACAAAAGTAAACATAAACAATAATAATACTTGTAAACAAAAGTTAAAAAAGACAGATAATAAGACAAAAAGATAGACCCGTATTACCTGCTCGAAGCCAGAACCATTTGGGAATTACTTCAATGAGTACCACAAAATATGCAACACTTTTTTCTATAAATTGTCATTCCGCCTGGCAATGAAAATTTCAAATGTAATTTTATTTTATTTTATTTTATCGATAACTTTGCACGTTCTGCGAATGGAAATCGATTTCCGAAAAAACAATAATAATACTTGTAAACAGAAGTTAAAAAAGACAGATAAAAAGACAAAAAGATAGACCCGTAGACCCCTGCTTTTTCAGCTTAAGTCTCTGCTACCATCGGCGCAGTATTTACTGCTCAGGTCTTACCTGCTTGGCCGTTCTTTTATGGTTGAAGTTAGGGGCGAGCGATCAAACACCCGCAGCATTGGAGCTGGTGTACCGCAGGGTAGTGTCCTTGGACCTACCTTGTTCACATTGTACACCGCGGACTTGCCGATACCAGTAGCCAGAAACACGCTGGTTGCCACATACGCGGATGACACTGTGACAAATACAACTCGCAGGAGGTTGAAGCGCCTCCACACCAGCGACCTCTGGACTGTAGGGCGTTAAATTAATGTGCCACAAATGTAATGTTTGATGTTATTTATTAACTGCTAAAACCTGTTCTATGTTTATGTTATAGATTGTAATTCACTGCTATTATTCATTCTGTTCCAAATCAATGTTTTATAGCCTTTGAATAGGTTGATTAATGTTTAAAATATAACTGTTATATAAAAAAAAAAAAGAAAAGGAAAACGCTCCAGCAAACTTTTCCCTCTTCTTGTTTTGGCGCCCTTACTCATGTGGTGGCCCGAGGGGTAGTGGGACTTAGGGGAGGGAGGGAGGGAGCGAGGTAGGGCTGAAGCAACAGCTGCTGAGCTTAAAGCCATGCTGATAAATGATTGCACATGACTTTGATCCATGGTTGAAGGCAAGCCAAGGATATAACAAGGACTGGCATCAATTGCCAGTTCCGGTTTTATACTGCTAGCTTGTGCGTCTTTTGATACCTCTCGTAAAGCGTTAACTGGGGTATATACATTTTTGGCCTTGCAAAAATACAAATAGTCAGTGTCAAGCAGGCAAAACTGTAGCTAAAGTAATTATACTCTCAGGTTATAATTATTATAATAATCATGTATTATTAAATATGCAAGAATTGAACAAAATAGTTGCAGCACCAAGAAATAATTCAACTTATGTTTGGCAACCGAGCAGGCACAATAATAAATATATATACATATACTCGTATATCAATTAACTGTATTATTTGTGAATTGTCACATTATTATTATTTATTATATTTTATTTTTATATTTTTGAAGCCCTACATTTTTGTAATAGTTCATATCATTCAAGCATATTTCAAGTTGTTCTCTTCAGATTGATTTAAGGGGTATTTTGTAGTCGAGCATTATTTGAGCTTATGTTTATTATTGTTTCTGTTTGCCGACTGTGCTGTCTGTGTTTAAAAAGGCAAACACAAACAAGGCATTAAGTGGCATTAGAGAAAATTCGCTTTTTTACACATGTTGCAACACGGCGGAGATTACGATTACGTCGTGTAATCGTCGTGCAATGGTTGTCGAGGGTTGGACCCAAGGGGAGGGTTCCGGTTCGTTTCGGTTGTATCTCTTGCCTCCTGTTTGGCTTTTTATCAATTGGCTTGCTTAGCGCCCATAAATAACGGTTTTAGTTTTGCAATTGCAGCAGGTGGCTGCCTGACTTGTCCCACCTAGCTTTAACCAACTGCAATGATTCTCTCTCTCTCTCTCTCTCTCTCTCTCTCTCGCTCTTCATCTCCCTCTCTCTCTCTCTCTCTCTCTCTCTCTCTCTGTTTTAATTTTGCAGTACGAACGGGATTTTCGCGCCAAGAGCGTCAGCAACTGGGAATATCCTCGCTTCTTTCCGCCCCGTCCACGCAACCTGCACAAGAACGCGAAGCCCATTGCCGATAAGAACGGACATCTGTTGGCCACAGCAGCCCGGTGAGTTCATCATCATATCTATCCTGATTTCTTTCCGTTGACTTCACTTTAAATGATTACAACATTATTGCATTGGAAATAAAGCCACTGCAACTTCGAAGCGTAGAAAGACACAGGCGACAACGGAGCTGAGCAGAGACACCAGCACTCTGACAAGCCACATGTCTTTTGGGTGGCTATAATCATACACGATTTAACCAAGTAATAACCTTGGGGCAGAATAGGCTTAGGATACTCATCGCTCTACTAACACAGGACATTTTAGACTAAAAAGTCGCCGTACTAAGCTAGGTATATCTATAGAGAAAGAGGAAGAATCCTCAATCCTCATCCTAACAGAGTCTGTCGCGCTTTAACTGGAAGAAGTTGCAGCATCCCAGGAGCTGGGGTTCATGGAGGAGCTACAGGCTCAATAGGGGGCACAATAGATCTAATAGTAGTAGTAGTAGTAGCAGTGCAGGTATCCCAGCTATAATAATAATAAACATTGGAAATTATTCAGCTTAAAATTGAGCGCTGAAATTCATATTAACTTTAGGGTGTTTTTCGACAAATCAATCGATATCAGAATTGATTTAAGAACAAGAGTGTCCTGAAAATATAAAACAAAACAAGAAGTGTTTGTTAATAATATTGTTAGTTCAATTGTGTGGCTTTTGACTGAGATTTGATACTCGCAGGGACGGCAACTTCTTGGGCCAATATCGAGGCACATATCATCTGCCGCTGAGGATTACGCGCAGCTTTGCCGACTTGTACAATCGGTGTTTGAGCGGACGTCACAAGTACTGGAAGTATCCTCGGGATCTGTGCTGCTGCCAGCGGGAGCGACCGCATCCTTGTGACTTTCGCCAGAGACTTGGCATAAAAGGCGATCCATCCTGGCAGCGGCCAGCCGACTGCCAGACCAAGTGTGAGGGCCTCCAGCAGATGCTGGCCATCAACGAGCTGCACAAGAAGTGCAAGCGTACGAAGTGCCAGCCACAGGTGAGTCAAAACGAGTACAGAGCATGACACGACCCGACACGGGCACGACACGGGCACGAGCACGAGCCCGAGCACGAGCCCGAGCACGAACAGGAATACGTGCACGAAAAACACTTACTATAATATAGTATGGTATAGAAATATTCGATTCATGTCAGCAATACCAATTTCATATATCGTATAGTCCGATTTTCTAATTGTATTTTGTGTGTCGCTGGTGGTGTTGGTGTCACGCTTATAGTATACAGTATATTTAAGACACACCCCTTGCAACCCGCACTGATTGCACACCACAACCCCATCCCTACCCGCAGCCCAATGAGAAACAGATTCGACGTGTGGGCGAGGCCTCCTCGAAATACAGCAAGAAGCTGCGCAAGCGTCCTGTGACCGCCTTTGACTACAATCGTCGCGGCACTCGCATGCCGGGGGACCAGCCCACCGATAAAACCAAGCCCACCAAGGTCACAGTGCCAGTCCCAGCAGCAGCATCAGCAGCTGCCAAGTCAACCGTCAAGTCAACCACCAAGGCCGCCCCAGCAGCATCCAAGTCAAAGCCCAAATAACTTGACACATTTGCCCCAATTTGAGAAACAATAAATTGCACTTCAATAAACATTCATTTGACAAGCTTTAAACTTTCGAATACATTTGGTGCTCTGATGGGGAATGTGCCTGACTAGAACATATCCTCTACGCAGCATTTGGTTGGTGCTTAAATGTGTTTCTATGTTGATATCCATTTCATTCGCCGATCTCAGAGCAACTCAGTTTTTGATGGTTTACCTTGCAATATACGAAAATCCTCTTTCGAGCCATTAAATTTAATCAAATTGGAATTGATTTAAATTCGCCAAAGCATATTTGCTTTTTGTGTGTAGATTTGTAGACTGCTTCGGTATTATTGCATTTTCATTTGCTTACAAATTAAATAGATTTGATTGTTTGATTGGAAATCTTTTAAAATTTCAAACAAATTTCAAACAGAAAACATATAAATGAAAACGATTTGAGCACAATTAAAGAACAAACAGAAATTGACATCAATAAGTATGTACAAACACTTTCATGTGCATCCATCATCCATCATCAATCATCCCTCATCAATCATCGATGCAATTTTTTTCACTCACAAAATCACCCAAAAAAAAACAAAACAAAAGAGAAAATATTAAGTGATAATTGTGACTCGAAACTGAAACTGAATCGTGGATAATAACAACATCATCAACCATGTCGCAAGCAGCGGTCGCCAGCAACGGCAGCAATTACAAGCTGCCTGATTTGAGCTATACGCCGGGAGATCTCACCGAGCCGGAGCACCGTCTGCCATCGCATCAGCAGCTGCTGCTTGACCAGAAACGACCCGAGCATGTACTGCAGCGGGACTTGCCACTGAGCCGCTTGTATTTGAGTGAGCCGGATACGCAGCCGTTGGACAAATATCGGGCAACGGCGGAGGCGGCCCGAGAGGTTACCTCGGCGGCGGGACGACAGTTTCCGGCGCTGGCTGCCGCACAGGCCAAATACACGGGACAGCTGAACAATAGCCAGAACAGCTTGGACATATCCGAATTTGAGTTTTCACCCGGCAAGGATCTCATCTCGCTGCCGATTGTAAGCACGCCTGCAGGTGCAGCTGCAGCTGGCAGCTCCGTTGATCCGGAGCAAAGTCGTAAGATGCCGCTGCACTCGATCACTGAAAAGCCCAACGAGCGCTGCCCATCGCCGGTGGTGCCTGCCTATGCCAACTTTGAGCTGGCCAAGCGTATGCATCAGGACAATCTCGATCATCAGCCGCTGCCGGATTGTGTCGCTGATCTGGCGTATCGCAAGGCACAGATAAGTGGCGGTCATGGCGGACTCGCTCTCGATATAGATCCGATTGCGACGGGCGTCGGTGTGAAGACCCACAATGCCGGCCCCACCCACTGCACCAAAATGCGTGTCTATCGGCCCAAGACCGGCTACGGTGTCCTGCCCAAGGCATTTGGCGGCGATCATTTTCGGGGCGTTGGCTCCGCGCCCAGCAAGAAAATGGGCGCCATGGATCTAGCGATTGGCTGGGACTTTAAACCGGCGCATCCCGGCGACGAGCCGCGTCTGGCCAGGCATATAGACGGCTCCAATGACTCGGCCGGGCCGGCAGTTTTCACCTGCGTGAAAACACCACGCGAGGATCAATCAAACGCGGAGCTGGGACGATCCGCTGGCGTCTTTACCAGCACCCTCGGCGAACCGGACTTCTTTGACAAGGACATTCTGCGCCGCAAGTCCGACTTTGCCGGCCGACAAATGGATCGTGACAATAACTGCGATTGCGACTATTCTCCACCAGCGGTGCGTGCCCGGAGCGTTTCACGCGATTCCAGCGCCTCCCATTGCCGGCGTGCGCCGGCCATGGGCGGCGGCTCCTCCTCCGGGGCCGGTGGTGGCATTACTTTTGGCCTGCCTGGCAATCGCCTGGCCAAACAATATCAGTCATCGCCCTTGCTGGGCGACAAGGCGTATCAGGCGCTGCGCGAAAAGTATCTTGGACCAGATAATGATTGTTCCGGTGAGTCGGCGGCGCCACATGGTTGCACCCATGCTACCGGTCCCAGCTGCAAGCGGGATCAACTGCTCCGGCGTCCGGCTAGACGACTCTGCCACAAGGTGGCGCCAGCGCCAAAATGCTGCCCTTCCGCCCATGGCCATGGACATGGACACGGACACGGGCATGGACATGGACATGGGCATGGACACTGTCTGGGGAGCAAGGCTGCCTTTCGCGCCGGCATGCCCAAATTGAATGCATCCGGCGACTTCGTGGGCATCTCTGCTGATTGTGGCATGGGTGGCGCCGGTCGCGTCCTCGTCGTGCCCCGACCCCGACAGCCATATGCCAAGAAGAACTATGACATCGATACGTTGGTGCCGCCATTTCGCAGCCAGGGCGGCGGCGCTGGACAGGGCGGCTATCCGGAGCACTGGCGCCTGGCCAGTGTCTATCAGCACGCCTACAAGCCGATCGATCAGCGCAGACGACCGCTTCTACAGACCGTCTACAAGTAGGCCCCAAGGCAACTTACCCAAGAGGAGAACTCCCTTGAAACCTTTTTTGCACACCTTTCAAAATCGCCTTAAAAATTAGCAAAATAAGTGTTTTTTTATAGGAATAATTGACGATCTTAGAAGGTATTTTTCGCTGCTTGTTCTCAATTTTTGGAATTTAAGTCTAAATACGTTAATGGGAAGTAAATATGACTTTTTTGTTGTTGCTGAACCGATATACCGAAGACATATATATATTTATATATGCTTTATTATATTGAACTATAGCTAGGTAAAAAATCCTAAAGAATTGTGCATACAAAAAGAAAAATTATTTGTGTTCAATTTAATAAATAATTCACAAAAGCAGAAATGCAAAAATTGATTAATTGAATATTTACCGAAACTTTTCGTCCAAAACTCGAATTCTACAGAACTTGATTCTCCTTTGCTTTCTTTTTTTTTTGTATAGTTCATTGCAAGTTCATTGCAAAAGGTAGCGTCCTCAATTATAAGAATTGTGTAGCTGAAAATGAAATAATGAAATACCCAAATACATATCGAATAAGCCCACATTTAAGTAAAGATCGCATAGAATTGCGTACATAACATTTATGTAATGAAACAAATAATAAAAAACAAATGTATAAATATTGAATACACACACAAAAATGTATTAATAAACGTGCAAAACATTTGTAAAACTTAACTAGAGGTGCATTTCAAATTCAAGTTCAAATAATATTAGCTTATGCCTCTAAAGTTCATCCGATATCTGGTCAAATCTTTAGGATTACTTTCAAAAATATAAGTATAAAGTTCTAACAATATAATATATAATTTTTATATACGATATGTCTGCTGATTTAAATCATTTCAGGCAGAAGTTCAAAAAATTAAATGTGAGTAGTATTTAAAAACCTATTTTTAATTTAACTGCAATCTATGAATTTCCAGGGATTTGTACATTTCAAATATGTTTTGCTTGGGAGAAAACCCTCTTCAATTCAGATATTTGCCAGTTGTGTGGCACTAAGTAACTATCAGATCTCTCAGAAGCTCTGCTGCCCATAAAATAATCAATCATAATGCAAATGTTTACAAAATAGCAAAAAAAAAGAAACTTAATTTCAAACGAGACGAGTCAAAAAAATTAGAACGAAGAACCAACTTTGGTTGGATGGTGATGGTGTTTTGTAGACAATCTTTGGATGCTAAAGAACTTGTAGTGCGAGTGGTGAAGGAGTAGTGTAGCATGTGAGCGGCTCACTTGGCCGTTGCCGTCGCATAGGCATCCTGGCTCTTGTGAAACACATGACGCAGCACTTCGCGTGTGGAGCGTCGGATGCTGTTGCGCAGCGTGTGCTTCTTCTCGTTGGTCAGCTGCTCAATGCGCATGTAATCGGTTTGTGGAATGCTGGAGCGCAGTTTCATCGTCCGCTCGCTGCTGTCCACAATGGATATGTCTGCTTGGGTGTACTCCTCCGGCTGGAGCTTCTGCGGACGACGACGCAAACTGTGCCGTATGCTGCTGATTAGGTTGCTGCTGCCGTGTTGTTGGCTTGCTTGTGATGTGGTCGTCGCCGCCGCGGCCTGAGGATGCTGCTGTTGTTGCATGGGATGCATCAGCTTGCGAATGGATTTGCGTATCATGTTCCTAACGCCATGACCAGAACTGCTGGCTCTCAGCTCTGCGGACTTGGCTGATTTACTGGAGGCAATCGAGTGCAGAGATTCCTTGCTACCAGCAATGGGATTGGATTGAGTAACTGCAATTGTAGCAGCTGCTGGGCGATAGGAGCGCACAAAGCGCGCGGGCGCCTTAAAGTCCAGCTCCTCTTCTGGCTCCGATTCGGAGGCATAGGCCACATCGCCGCTTTCAATCTCCAATTCGGCTAACTTCGCCTCCGGCTGGTGTACTGGTTCTTGAGGCTGCTCCTCCAGTTCTGTTTCCTCCGGCGCCTCTATAATCTCGGTTAGCGTGCACCTGCGCGTAGTAGTGCATACAATGCGCCGATCCAACTGCTCGTTGGATTGCATCTGCTTTTGATCAATCACTACTTCCAGCTCCGTTTGTGTTGTCTCCAGCACAACGCCATTTTTGCGTAACTTTGCCTCATTGATGCTGTTCTCCAGTTCCAGCTGATAGCGATCCAGCTCCTTGCCAATATCCATGCTGCTGCTCTCTTCACTGATGGCGCCCAGCGAGCGCTTGGTAGCCACTGGCAGCGGCAGCGGCGGTACCGGCGAGAAGACCAGCTTTTCGGCCAGCAGTTTGCTGGGCGTCAACTGGCCCAGCGACATGCCATTGAAATCGATGCGACACCCCACCGTGGGCGTAAATGGTAGCCCAATTTGCAGTGTGGTTGGCAGTGGATCCTCGGCGAGGCCGGGATTCGACACGCCCGCTGGATTGCTAGCTGCTGCTGAGATCTCACTCTGTCGATGGATCTCAAAGGGATTCAGGGATGCAGGTGCATCGCTGCCGCGCAAATTGAGCGCCTCGTTAACAAAACACTTTGTGGGCGTAGCCACGCAACGTACAACCTGCAGCATAATAAATAGCAGTCAATTTACATAAATGAAACGAACATATCCACAAATTTTCAAACTTACCTCGTACGGATTGAACTGGCGCTCGGGTAGTTCAAGATTTAGGCCTGGATTCTCGAAGCAAGCGTGTTCGCGCTTCTTTTTCTTGGAGGCATGACGCACTACCTCGAAGGGATTAAGTGGTTGTGCTGGTGGTGGTGTTGGCAGCTGTTGTTTCTGCTGCTGCACTGTCGCCAGTTCAGCAATGGATTTGATTTCCAGTCCAGGATGTGGCCCAAATGGATTTACATTCTCGTTCGCCTTGGGAATGCGACGACGTCCGATCAGTTTCTTTGGCGTTGAACTGAATGCAGCGTTAGTGAAGCATGACGCAGTAGTTGCAACAGCAGCAGCTGCCTCTTCGTTTTTTAAGGGTGGCTGAGGAGCGCAGCCAGTTCCAATTCCAGTTTCCCTTTTGCGTTTGCGCGGCGTCTCATTGTATGCCAGTGCAGCAATGCTCTTTGTTTCCAGCATTCTGTATAGTTGATGTATATTTTAGCAACACACCCAATAATGCATTAATTGAATCAAACTTATTTTTAGCACTTAGACCAGGCGAATAGCTCAAGAACGAAATGTACACAACAGCCAATTGTATGGCCTATGCAATGTGCACCATTTTGAAATTACATTTAAGTGTTGCAAAACGATCGACGAAAACCCCAACGATAGGTGAATGTTGTTTCCATTGCCACGTTTCATTGTGATTGAAAAATGTTGAAGAAGCGGCATGCCTATTTTGCCGCCAATTTAAGATTTAAATAAAAGCAAATATATTTAAGAACTTATAATACACATGCGACAGTTCAGACACCTCTATTTAAAGCCAATGCTATCACCGTCATAACAATAATTTTTATGTACTTAAATTTTTAGCTATCGATATTGTCTTACCGATGTGTAAGACAGCGAAAAATAGTTTTTGCAGCACAAATCTCAACGCTTATTAAGCCGAACAAATTATCAAAGTCTATTTAGTTTAATTATTAATAATCAGGCTTGATTGAAAGATGTTAAAATAACACAATTAAATATTTATTAATATATATCGATATTTAGACTCACACATCGATTGCCTGCTTTCGATTATTTCGTAACACGTGTGCGGCGGACAAAACGGTAAAAGGCAGAAAAGTAGCAGCACTTTTTGCAGCTGCTGTTGGTGTGTGTGTGTTCGGTGTGTTCCTGTTCCGTTGTAAAGCAGCAGCCCGTCTAGCAGCAGCCCCCTCAGAAGCCCGGACCAGCATTAACAACCCAACAAATGCAAATTGGTTTCAATTCTTTTGCGTGACACGCTCTTTTTTTTGTTAAAATCAGCAATTTAAAGGTGAGACTTAATGCTAATAATCATCCGTGGAAAATTCAATAATGTGCACACGCATACCTAGGTATGTTATATGCACAGATGTCTTTGTGCATATGTGTGAGTGCGCGTGTGTGCTGTAACCGTCAGTCAGTCAAGTGTTAAAGTGTTGTCTAGCGCCTATATATTTGCGTATGTGTGTGTTGCAATTTCACCCCCTTTCCTTGTCACTTATTACACTTCTGCTCCTCCTGCTTCGCCTATCAGCTGCAGCGAAATTCCTTTGTGCAATTCTGTGTGTGATTCATAAAAATGCGCTAACGAAGGCGAAATGTGGCTCAGCAACAGCTAGCAGAGAACGAAAAGAGAAAAGCATCAGTTGACGTCGCAAATTGTTAATACGTATGAAAAATCGTAACGCGTCACTTAGTCTTCGTTTCAGAAATTGGCGTTCTGCTGGAACAGTTGTCTCTCTAATACACATTTGGTGGCGCCATCTACTGTCACCAAAACAGCGTGCTCCCTCTCTGTTCTTCCTTCGTTTGAAACATGTTTTCTGCGCCCGATTTAACATGCTTTCTGTTGATTAAATATTATTTGAAACTGGACATGAGATCACGCACAGAACAATTCCCGCAAAAATGTGCGTTTTTATTGCTGATCGGCGTTTTAGCTATGGTTTTTTATTCCCCTCTCCTCCATGCGTTTTGCCTTGGCTTCTTTCATTTATTTTAATCCATTGAGATAGTCAATTTCAGCCTAGCGTAGTATTGGTCTAAATTAATTAAGATTTTTAACAAATTCAAATTATATTGTGTTAAATAATCATTTTTGCTTAAAGAGACCAATTTCTTAGTACATTTATTTGAAGTAATAAACGTTAATATTTATATTATTTCAAGTGATTTTCATTTACTGTCATTTTTCAGCACATACACACACACACACACTCACACGCACACAGTTTTAGGCACACACAGGAAATAAATTTATATATATTTTTTAGGCAAAACAAAAAACACACACATTTCTCTGGGAAACACAACAAAAGTATTGTAACATATTTTCGACTTAAAAGAGCAAAACAAAAATAATAAAAGTAAAAAAATGCCATCGGACGCTAAGAAACGCGATGCACAACGCAAAAAGGATGCGCGCAACAAGAAGATCCAACAGATACCGTCCACGAAGAAGTCAAATGGCGTGAACGGTGTGGATCGCGAACTGACCGAGGAGGAGAAACTGTGCGCCAAACTGGAGGAGGAGGCACGGATCAATTCCGAGGCGCGTTCCTGCACCGGTTCATTGGCTGTCCATCCAAGATCGCGTGATGTGAAAATTGCCACCTTCTCAATTACGTTCTTTGGCTCTGAGCTGCTGCAGGACACAATGCTCGAGCTGAATTGCGGTCGTCGCTATGGGCTAATTGGTCTTAATGGCTGTGGCAAATCATCGCTGCTGGCTGTGCTTGGTGGTCGGGAGGTACCTATTCCGCCACACATTGATATATTCCATTTGACGCGCGAGATACCAGCGAGCACGAAGAGTGCGCTTCAGTGCGTCATGGAGGTCGATGAGGAGCGCATCAAGCTCGAAAAGCTCGCCGAGGAGCTGGCCATGAGCGAGGAGGACGATGCCCAGGAGCAGCTAATCGATATCTATGAGCGACTCGATGACATGTCCGCCGATCTGGCCGAGGTGAAGGCCGCTCGCATTCTTCACGGTCTTGGCTTTGACAAGGCCATGCAACAGAAGCAGGCCAAAGACTTCTCGGGTGAGTCACATGCTACATGACATTGCCAACTGGTTTGATTTGATGATCAGTTTGCCGACCCTTTGCATCTGTACTAATTGCTGGTATTATTTCGCTTAGGTGGTTGGCGCATGCGAATCGCGTTGGCACGCGCTCTATTTGTGAAGCCGCATCTGCTGCTGCTGGACGAGCCGACAAATCATTTGGATCTGGATGCGTGCGTGTGGCTGGAGGAGGAGCTGAAGACGTACAAGCGCATTCTGGTGCTTATTTCACACTCGCAGGACTTCCTCAACGGCGTCTGCACGAACATCATTCATTTGACCGGCAAGCGTCTCAAGTACTACACGGGCAACTATGAGGCATTTGTGCGCACCCGCATGGAACTACTGGAAAACCAAATGAAACAATACAACTGGGAGCAGGATCAGATATCGCACATGAAGAACTATATTGCCCGGTTCGGTCACGGTTCCGCCAAGCTTGCCCGCCAGGCCCAGTCCAAGGAGAAAACGCTGGCCAAAATGGTTGCCCAGGGCCTCACCGAAAAGGTCACCGACGACAAGGTGCTCAATTTTTACTTCCCCTCGTGTGGCAAGGTCCCGCCGCCAGTCATCATGGTTCAGGTGAGTCTCCGGGGAATCTTTGTTGTCAAATTGACTGAAAATGAGTTTTAAGGAGAGATTTAATTTAATTTTATACTAATTTAAATTTGAATTTGAATTTCTTACGGGTAGAATGTGAACTTTCGGTACAGTGATGAAACGCCATGGATCTATAAGAACCTCGAGTTTGGCATTGATCTGGACACGCGCCTGGCACTGGTAGGTCCCAACGGAGCTGGCAAATCGACGCTGCTGAAGCTGCTCTATGGCGATCTGGTGCCCACATCCGGCATGATTCGCAAGAATTCGCATCTGCGCATCGCGCGCTATCATCAGCATCTACATGAACTACTCGATCTGGATGCCAGCCCGCTCGAGTACATGATGCGCGCATTTCCCGATGTCAAGGAAAAGGAGGAGATGCGCAAGATCATTGGACGCTATGGCCTCACTGGCCGCCAGCAGGTTTGCCCCATTCGACAGCTGTCGGATGGTCAGCGTTGTCGCGTTGTCTTTGCCTGGCTGGCCTGGCAGGTGCCGCATCTGTTGCTACTCGACGAGCCGACCAATCACTTGGACATGGAAACCATCGATGCTTTGGCGGATGCCATCAATGATTTTGATGGAGGCATGGTGCTAGTTAGTCACGATTTCCGTCTCATCAACCAGGTAAGTTTAAGCGAATTTCGTTTGTGTTTCGTCTCTTATCTTTTGAATATTTGTCATTAACTGTTTGTCTGTTGTTTGTCGACAGGTGGCCGAGGAGATTTGGGTCTGCGAGAAGGAGACGGTGACCAAATGGAAAGGCGGCATTTTGGACTACAAGGATCACTTGAAGAACAAAATTCACACCGAAAATGAGAAGAAGGCCAAGGCGGCAAGCAAATAAATAGATATGATGGATTATACAAAGCACAATACACACACACACACATACACACACCACACACACACACCACACACATACACAGACCACACACACACACCACACACACACATACACACACCACACACACACATACACCTACACTTGCACTCACACACACAATATACAGGCAAAGGTTGATCCTCTCTCTCTCTCTCACACACACCCTCTCTCTCTCTCTCTCTCTGTCCCTCTCTCTCTCTCTCTCTCTGTCCCTCTCTCTCTCTCTCTCTCTCTCTGTCCCTCTCTCTCTCTCTCTCTCTCTCTCTCGTCCCTCTCTCTCTCTCTCTGAATGTTCACTCTATCTTCAATAGAGGTGCGTGCGTAAAACAAAAACAAAAAAACTGTACACACACACATCCATATGCATTCAACATAAACAAACAACAAATTTATAGGTGAATTTTTTTCATTTTCTGTGTCGATTTAAAATTAATAAAATGTGAGACAAAACCAATAACCAACAACAACTACGACAAAACAGCTTGTGATCTTAAGCTTAAGCCACATTTTCGACATTTTGTTTAACACTCTCTCTCTCACACACACATACATACACGCACACACACACACACACACTCAGGCCAGAATCACGTCTATATATTGTGTACAAAATGCAGAAAACGTGGCTTTTGCATTTTTTTTAATAAATTATTATTATTATTTATTTATATAAATAATATATAATTTTATTTTCAAATAAAATTTTTGATTTAACACTCGTAAACTATATAAAAACGTAAACAAAATATAGTGAATATATATATATAAAATTATATATTAATACTGCAAGACCAGTAAACTATACTGCTACTGCCTGCACCCTTTGAACCCCGCTCCGACAAGCTTGGGTTAGACCGAGACAAAAGTTGCTTCGAAATTCTAAATAAAAACATATACAAAATGAAATAATAACTGATTTTATAGGTTATAAACAATTGGAAAATGTATGTTGTTCTAGAAAAAATTCAGCAAGAATTTTTTTTATATACACAATATAAAATAAAATTAAACGAAACGATACGTTTAATAGGCTCAATCGAATATATATATATATATATATATATACTTATATATATATATATATAACAAAAGGAACCATATACCGAAAACAAAACAATTTAGGATTATATGTATTTAACAAATTGTTTGAAGAAAATAAATAAATAACATACATATACAATACCTGCGAAGTAAAGAAAGCCACAGAAAATAAATAAACAATTGGAACTAATATAAAGAGATAAAGCAATGCAAATGTGTTTTTATCTAGATAGATCGGAGCATGCACGTTAAGCAAAAGTATTTATAAATCCGAAATTATTTGAAAATTGATGACAGTTTTAATATATTCACTTAAGGTGTAACTATTTTTCTTTAATACAAAGTGGAGAAAATTAGAATGCACAATAGCTAAGCCGGGTTTAAACAGAATTTTATTAATTATAGATATTAATAATTATATGTCTATATTTATTTTTACTTCTATTTCTATACTTCGCTTTTGAGTGCAAGTTGCATCGTGTAGGCACGTTGAAAGGTTAAGTGATAGCCTTGGCTACACTTAAGCGATAACTTAGTATGCTATATTATACAGTTTGTCTTATATGAGAGTGCTCTAGTAAATCTTCGATAGATCGGAATAAATTGTGTTTAGTAGATGGCGCTCTTGCTGGCTAATCGAGCTGTGCTCGGCGCCAAAATCTCGAAGCAAATGTTTTAGATCGCACATTTTGCGCTCCACCCAGGCGCAGATGATCTCGGCGAGCGCATCCTGTTGCTGGAGTGGCACAAATGCGCCTGGTCTTTCCACCGGCTCTTGATTGTAGGCCACACATGGTGTCGCTAGTGGTGACTCGAACTGGGCCAGCGAATAGTAGTACTCGATAAGCTTTATATGTGCGGGCGATTGACGCGAAGGTGGCAGATTAAGATACAGCAGGAGCAGCAAGCGCATTACCTCGACGCGGCGCAATAGATCGCTGTACATCAGGGGCACCCGTCGTTCATAAATATTATCTACAATGTCGTCCAGTTGCAGCAGTGCGTCGCGATAATCTTTTCGCTGCATGCTCATCTCGGCGCTCATCTCCAGATCATTGATTCGATGTGTGGGCGACGCAAAGCTGCTGGTACGATCCATCTGGCGCTGCAATTGCTTCAGCTCGCGCAGCACAGCCGCGTTGAACACGCCGCTGTCAGCGACACGCTCCGCCGCCCGATTATAACAATGCAATGCGCCCTCCCGGAAGCTGTTGGGGCCGGTACGGAAGTGCAGCAGCGCCGACTCGTTGTGCGCCACCAAAAAATCGCGTGCAGCGCGCACATACGCTTCGGCCTCCCGTTGCGCAGACCCGCCAAACGATTCACATTTGGCATAGCCAATGTGGCACATGGCTGCATATTGCATGATTCCCGATTCCTCGAAGCTGTACGCCAGACGCTGGAAATCCGCCTGCACGTCTGCCACATTGGGCGCAAAGCGTCTGTTGGGATGGTGACGACAAAGATAGTGAGGAATTACATGAAATTATGTTGATAATCGGAGGAAGCAGTCAAAACTTACTTGAAGAAAACGACACGTTCAATTTTCTTCATTTTTGTTGACGCACGTAAATATTGCTCAATACAGTTCTTGGGATATTGCTCAAGCTGTTGTTGTTGCTGCTGCTCTGCCGGCTGTCCACTGCTGCGTCGCCTATCCATGATATTTAAGTGCTACACATAATAGATAGTTAAAGGTACGATTGAATTTGTCAAAACAAAAAACAGCAGCAGCTTCGTAAGTGTTGGACAACGCCAAAGATGACAAATAGATAAATGTAGATAGGGCCATGCGCATGTCACGTCACAGCCTGTACTTTCAAACTAAAATTATATATAATAAACGTACTTCTATCATTTAGTTGCCCAATTTAAATATACATTCGATTCATATAGAGCTCAATATGTATTTCAGCGCAATTAATATTGGCAATTTTTTGGCGTTACCTGATAGTTTTACTATAATTTTAGACGTTAGCCAACACTGCAATTTTGTGCCGCAACGCATTTAGTTAAATAGATAATAACATAGTCACAATTATTTTATCTTTTACTATCAAGAACGGTATATAAAATGGCCATTGCCGAGCACGATAACGTTTTCATTTTTGTGCCGAACCTAATTGGTAAACTTCGTTTAATAATAAATAATAAAACAATAAATAATTGTGCCGTCCGGTATAGTCAGGCAAAATCGATTGACAAAAAGCTAATTTGTTTGATTTGAGAAAATTAATACAAAACTAAAATAAATGTAACTTTTAAAACCTTAAAAATATAATAAGTGTTAAACTTGTTTAGATAAGACTATTGCCAAAACAACTACATTTTTTGGCGGCTTGTGCTTTGATTATAGCCAAAATATTTTGGATGCGGTGCAATACATGATAGCAGCAACAATGTGTATACATACCAATGTTGTTGTTGTTTTTGTTTTGTAAGCTTAATTGAATTAGTAGACGTAGGTGGCGCTACAACCTTTCAAGTGCAAGATGTTCTGCGCCCCACCTCTAACAATTCCCAAACATTATGACAATGTCACCCACACCAGGCCCATCTATGTGTGCGGATGTGAATATGTACACACATTATCGATTGGAATTGCATTTGTTGATGTTGATTTTGTTGGTTTGTGTATATGAATTATTTCCATTTTGCAGGTTATGCACGCATCGTCTTGGCCCTTATTGCTTTCTGGTTTATGTCAAAGAGGTACGTGATCGCCGGTTGGTGTTATATAATCAGTGCATTACTGGACGCAGTCGATGGTCATGCCGCCCGGGCCTTCAACCAGAGTACGTCTCATTCCGCATTTACTATTTCATATTTCCATTGAACATCATCATGATCATCATTGCTGCCGTTCGGCATACGTCAATCGTCTCTTTTTATTTACACAAAAGTACATAGATCCTCGCCATGTATGTAGAAGTGCTTGCGCACTTTGTTCACATACGTGTCTGAAATGTGTATATTACGATTACCAGATACCATAATTTACATACTTTTATCGCATTCCAAAACAGCACACACACCTACAATGTACATATGTATTTCTATGTATGCCTGTGTATACAAATCTAGCCAGTCCATTGGTCATTCCCATAATTTCAAAGTCTAAGAACTCTCAAGTTTTCAATAGATAGATAGATAGATAGATAGACTCGTACTTATCATAAGTTTCGCCAAACCATTTTAGACAAATTTGAAGATTGCTCTTTGAAGCATTTTCTTTTTAATGAAATTAAATAATTTATTACATTAGTTATTACACACAGCCAGTCTGTGTTATGACTTTGAGGCTCTACTGATTGTAAAAATGATGTGTGTATATGCGTGTCTATTGTAATTTGTTCATCTGATTGCAGGCACACGTTTTGGTGCCATGTTGGATCAGTTGACGGATCGGTGCGGCACGATGGGTCTGCTGGTTACCCTGGCCTATTTCTATCCAAGCTACATATTCTGGTTCCAGTTGTCGATCGCTATTGATGTCGCCTGCCACTGGCTCTATATGCAAACGTAAGCGTTTAGCTGCTACTTGTAGTACATCATATATATTTATGGTTAACTCAAAATTGCAGGAGCGTTGTCGTTGGACACGCATCGCATAAGGTGAATGATAATTTCGTGATGCGCATCTACTATCAGAAGGATGTGCTGACCTTTATGTGTTGCGTGAATGAGCTGTTCTACGTTTGCCTGTATCTCTTGCATTTCACCTATGGACCATTGAGTACGTTATGCCCCCACTACCAAAAAGCTATGTGTATTTAGGATTTATAGTGGCTTTCTTAATCGCATCTTTATTTGCAGTATTCGGCGCCTCGTTGTTCAAAATATTGGCCTTCCTCACCGCACCGTTTGCGGTGCTCAAGGCATTGATCTCTGTAATGCATGCCTATGTGGCTGGCAGCGATTTGGCAGCTGTCGATGTGCGTGAGCGCCAGGAGAAACGCCAAGGCGCTGAGCCTGTTGTCGCTGGCAAGAAGCTGGAGTAGGCTGGCGAGAGGTGAAACAACATAAAGTACGAAGAAAAACTCTTGATTCCAAATAATAATAAATAAAACAAAACAAAACGTAAAGCAAACAGAAATCAACAACTAACTAATGATAGTTGAATTTTAGTTAATATTAGTATGCTCCAAATCTATTTGTTGACTTTATTTCGTATTTCGTATTTTTAGTTTTACATTTAAAATTTGAAGTCGTGGGGTGATTATTCAAGCATTATATTTGTATACATATTTATTTGCCTAAGTTAAAGTTAATTTTTAAATTTTTTGTGACGCTTACACACATACACATAGAGATTTGTATCCACATATATATTATATATATAAGCTATTTGCATGTTTGCGCAAGTTGTTTAAATGGCTTTTGAATCGATGTTATCCATTTTAAATGAAATTCTTCAAATAACTGAACTAATCCTGTATGTATATTTAACATAAGCCGTAGCAACAATTGGTACCTACAACAACTTATTACAAGACAACCCTGCAAGTGAAGAAACCAACAAAATGAATATTAATGTTTAAAATCTGTAGTAGCATTATCGAAATAGTCGAAATGCAGGGCGATATTAGTCAATATCGTTATAAAATACAAAAAAAAATTAACAAAAGAACAAAAAATCAACAGTTTGTTAGTGGTGAACAAGAGAAATAAATTGTTTTTGTGTGCAAATCCAAATTGATGTGAAAGTTATTTCATGCGTAAAAAATAGTTTGAATTTAGCGCCCAACCGATGCAATAGCAGTTCTCATTAAACAAGTGCGATTGCAGCCCTGGTTAACGCACAGCTGACGCACAGTGCTGTGTAGCCCTGGTAAGAGGACTGCTCTCCAAATACGCTTGGCCATTAATTTGATACCATTTTTGTTTTGGTTTTTTAAAATGCATACACGTTGCGCAGCGCAGCCACAAAGCCGCAGCTATTAATCAGTGTTCCAGTTCCCGTTCAAGTAGGTCAGGAATGGGCTACACAGTACTATCGCGATTGCGCACCCTGGCACGGTATACAATCGCCTACGCTTGTATAACCCACTGTACTTTTGAGTATGTGGGTGACTTTGTTTTGGTAAGCGAACGATTTGTTTACCTTCTGTTATTTTGTGTTGGTTGATTTGATTTGATTTTGCAGTGCAATGGTCCGTCCATGGAGCCAACGCTCTTTTCGGACAATGTGCTGCTGACGGAACGCCTATCGAAATACTGGCGCAAATATAAATCGGGCGACATAATTATTGCCGTTTCGCCTGTTAATGCCAGCCAGTATATTTGCAAGCGTATTGTGGCCGTATCCGGCGAGAAGATAACGACACTTAAGCCGCATCCAATTGAGGCCGATTCACAAGCGTCAAAGCAGCCAAGTAAAATGTCTATGGTCACGGACTATGTGCCGTACGGATGCGTTTGGATCGAGGGTGATAATAAGGGCAACAGTTCCGATTCACGCTATTATGGGCCCATACCTCTCGGTCTCATACGCAGTAGGGTCATCTGTCGCATTTGGCCGCTCTCAGAGATAGCGGGCCTATAATAGCTACACATTTCTAGTTGTAAACATCATTTTAATTGTGAATTAATGACAGCCAAATAGAATACTTCTTTTAAAATCGATAATGGGCATTGACTATCGACGATTGACAAAGTCAATATTCAACAAGTTCGATGTCAGAATACTGATTATGTGCGTTAATAAGCACCAAATATTGTTATCGATATACAACTACGATAATCGATTGATTGACAATCGGCTCATACTTAAATGCATTCAGCAAATTAAATCCAAAGATTTGCATACAATTACATTTATCACTAAACATTTATTTGTTCTATTCAGCGACCAGCTATAGAAATAGTTTACAAAATGTCTTATCGATAAATGTCGATTTTGGTTCCAAGCCAATTACTTTGCCAACAAGCAACTACAAATTAATGGAAGACAAAATTAAGTTAGGGATAAAAACACAGTTATCGATAAATGACATTACTTATCGATATTGACTGAATTTGAGCTAACAATTTTTGTACAAATTAAAACTAAGCAATTGCCCTACAATTTTGGCACCTGAAGCTTCTCACCCTTCTGGGGATCAACGTAATACAATTGATACTCCTTTTGGAGCACCTGGTGCACCAGGTTGTGGCAGGTAAAGTCCAAGCCACGCTTCTGATAGTCCAGATATGTGCGTACAAAACTGCGACTCCCCTCGAGCACCAGCGGATTGTCCAAATACTCCGCCAGTGGCATCCAACTGGCGGACTCGATTTCACGCTCGCACCGCTTTATGTCCAGATTCAGGGGCTTCAAGCCAATGACTATGTAGATGTCGGAGCAACCGAAATTGCCGCCATGCGAATGCCGAAAACAGACCATCGAACGAAACTCGGTCCGTATGCCCGTCTCCTCGAACACCTCGCGCACCGCCGAATCGATGAAATTCTCGCCCGGCTCCACATAGCCGCCGGGCAGTTTGCAAATGTTCTTCGCTATCGCATACTTGTCGGAGACAACCAACACCTCGTTCTGATCGTTGATCACCAGGCCGCCAACGCCCAGCAGCGTGTGCGCATAGCTGGGCAAGTTGCTCTCCTCGTGCTTGGGCAGCCACAGATACATGGTAACAACGCCCACCCTGGCATGATGGAAGTCAAAGCCCGCCTCCGTCAATATGGGCACCCATTCGGACTGATCCCTGTACACGCGAAACCATATCGCACGATTATTGTTCACACGCCAAAAATCCAAAGATTCTAAAAAAAACCACAAATATATTTATATATATATATATATATATATACGAGGTGTGTTCAAAAAGTTTCGCGAATTTTGAATTTTCGCGGGTTACGTATAATCGAATTTCGATTTTTTTGTAGCGTTATCTTGGTACTCATGTCTCTCACTTATGCCGACAAGCTCGGCCATTTTGAATGTTCACTTAATTGTTGACAGCTGCTTTGAAGTGCTTCGAAGATTGGAAAAACCGTTGGCACAAGTGTATAATATCTCATGGGGATTACTTTGAAGGGGACAAAATAGATATTCATGAATAAATAAATAATATCTGAAAAAACACAAAAATCGCGATACTTTTTGAACACACCTCGTATATATATATATAAGACGGTTATATCATATAACATTTACTCTGCAACATTTGCCGGAATTGTGTTTTGTCAGCAATCTGCACAGCCTGATCCTTGCAGTCCACTGTGACGCCTTGGAAGCGATCCACCACTCCCTGAAAGACATCCGGCGGCGAGTCCATGTTCTTATAGCTGTGTGAGAGCGTGTAACATGCAAAATGCAACATGCAACAAGTGTTTGACTTAGCAGTTAAGCTTGATTTAACTTGATTTGATTGATTTACCCCAAAAAGCGGCGAGTATAATGCCGCTGCGACCAGGCAACAAATGTACTAATTTGCCTTGCTGTTGTTGGTTTGGTTGTTGTTGTTGCAGGAACGGATAGTTTGCGGCATGAGTTGAGCGCGTTTGACAAACAATTACTGCGGCGGCACAGCAATGCGACTGACGACATTAAATTCCACTTGCACAATTTGACCCGGTGACGATGACGATGAAGCTGCCTGTCCGCTGCAAGCAACTCGTGGCAACTTTGCAACCTTGCAACTTGGTCTAGCTGCTTTCAACCAAAAACAAAAGCAAAAACCAACATTTTGATTACGATGATGAATTGAGAATGAGGTTTAGTCAAAGGCTCAATTAACTCAAATGTGGCATGAAATTACAATGTGCAATCATGTCTCGAATTGATAATTGATAACCTTCAATGATTGTCTCTGTGTGCGTGGCTGTGCGTGTGTTGAGTGAGCTTTGACATTTCCGTATTTGTTGTTGTTTATCAGCTGTTATCAAAGTTATATGCGCCTTTTATATAACGCACAATTACACACACGCACACGCACACTCACACACACTAATACATTCGCAATTGTCGGAATAATTCATAGTTCATAGTTCAAATGCTGCTGCTTTTGAATATATTTATTTATTTACACTTGCAATTTCGCGCCAGTTTTTTGCAGCGTTACAAAAAGTTCCCTGCTCTCAGCGCAATGTGGCCGTGTGCATGTGTGAAAATACAACCATTTTAAAAAAGATACGTTTTGTTCCATTTTCAAAAACGACACTTGTATAACGTACTTTTGGACTTTTTGAATTGCCCTGATTGCAAAGGGCAAAATGGAAGCACAAAACTACGTTGATAGTAAAGTACAAATATTGACTGTGGTCACCCCATTTTGCCAGTGCTGTCGATAACATTTTATCATGCGCATTCATGCTATCATTTATCGATAGATAATAGCGCGCTTTTATTTCGATTTGAAAATGGAATAATTGTCATCTGCGCTGCATGTAGATAATTGATGTAATGGAGATCAAGACAACTGCTGAGTGCCACAACAAACGTGGAAAGCACTATTTTGACGTGGGTGTCGATTTCAGCAAGGTTTCGAATATTAATTATTATTCTCATGGAATTACAAACAAAGTATGTGTCTGCATGGCTTAAATTATTATCCTAGCCAGAGTTGAAAAATTGTAAAGCTCTTATTTTATTGCCTTGAATAAGGTAACTGTTAGTCAAGCACTGCCAACTAGAATTTTCTACAATTGTATATATTTACATATATAAATATATGTAAGTTTACATATATGTAAATATATATATATAGATATACATACCTTAAAATATGGTGTGCAAAAAGTTCAGTGATTTTTGCTGTTGTTACTTTTCCATTTTTATGTCTTATTTTTGTATTTTTTGTATTATTTTGGCACTTTACTCATTTTGCTTTTACCTCAAATTTCCACTGGGGCACAACTGTGTTTATGTGTGTGTGTTCCACACCGTTCAGGTTCAGGTTCTTGATGAAATCTGTGAGAGACGAGAAAAACTATTAAAACGGATTAAGTTGTGTGTACTACCATAACTTATAAGCTGTACACGGCAACTTTCCACCTAAGACAAAAGATGCTGCATAATAATTGTCAGTGTTGTCCTTCTTCCTCACCTCTACCCTGCTCGACATCCGCTGCCCCATTCTGAGTTAAGTTATTGGGCTTGCTAACTAAATTTGGCGACCTTCTGCCTGAAAGCTGAGGGCATGAATGCCAAGAGCAAATATGTGGGTATTATCGCAAACAAGTCTAAGCGAGTGCCAAGTTGCAGCTTCCAGTAACAACACCAAACAACAACAAGCAAGCACAACAAGCAACAACAACAACAATAACAATAACAACAACATTAACATGCAACTGTTTTGCATCTTTGGCTAGCCAAGAGCTGATGAGCCACATACTCGTATAGTTAAACTGCTGGGTTGCTGTCACCAACTAAAGTCCATAATTTAAATAGGTCCATTTTGTTGTTGTTTTTGTTTCAGCCTTGTTTTCTATAAGGCGAAATTTTAAATATTTAAAGCAACATTTTTAGCTTATATTTAGCAGAATTATGTCGAAAGGTGAAGGCATTTGTTTATGCAACAATAATAATACTTGTAAACAAAAGTTAAAAAAAATAGATAAAAAGATACAAATCTATAATCAGCTGACCCCGGAAATGCCGAGGAGCGACATCATAACTGAGAAGCTTTATTTACCATTCCCAATAATAGAAAGAAAAAATATCAACAAATATAAAAAAAAAAATGTAAATAACAAAAGTAAACATAAACAATAATAATACTTGTAAACAAAAGTTAAAAAAGACAGATAAAAAGACAAAAAGATAGACCCGTATTACCTGCTCGAAGCCAGAACCATTTGGGAATTACTTCAATGAGTACGTTAAAGAAAGCACCACAAAATATGCAACACTTTTTTCTATAAATTGTCATTCCGTCTGGCAATGCAAATTTCAAATGTAATTTTATTTTATTTTATCGATAACTTTGCACGTTCTGCGAATGGAAATCGATTTCCGAAAAGTTAAAAAAGACAGACCCGTATTACCTGCTCGAAGCCAGAACCATTTGGGAATTACTTCAATGAGTACCACAAAATATGCAAAACTTTTTTCTATAAATTGTCATTCCGTCTGGCAATGCAAATTTCAAATGTAATTTTATTTTATTGAAGAAAGTACCACAAAATATGCAACACTTTTTTTCTATAAATTGTCATTCCGTCTGGCAATGAAAATTTCAAATGTAATTTTATTTTATTTTATTTTATCGATAACTTTGCACGTTCTGCGAACGGAAATCGATTTCCGAAAAAACAATAATAATACTTGTAAACAGAAGTTAAAAAAGACAGATAAAAAGACAAAAAGATAAACCCGTAGACCCCGGCTTTTTCAGCTTAAGTCTCTGCTACCATCGGCGCAGTATTTACTGCTCAGGTCTTACCTGCTTGGCCGTTCTTTTATGGTTGAAGTTAGGGGCGAGCGATCAAACACCCGCCGCATTGGAGCTGGTGTACCGCAGGGTAGTGTCCTTGGACCTGCCTTGTTCACATTGTGCACCGCGGACTTGCCGATACCAGTAGCCAGAAACACGCTGCTTGCCACATACGCGGATGACACTGTGACAAATACAACTCGCAGGAGGTTGAAGCGTCCTCTGGGCGTTAAATTAATGTGCCACAAATGTAATATTTGATGTTATTTATTAACTGCTAAAACCTGTTCTATGTTTATGTTATAGATTGTAATTCACTGCTATTATTCATTCTGTTCCAAATCAATGTTTTATAGCCTTTGAATAGGTTGATTAATGTTTAAAATATAACTGTTATATAAATAAAAAAAAAAAAGTATATGTACTATGTCATTTTTAGAATCGGTCTGGAATTGTTATTTTTTTCAAACTGACCACAAAATAATAAGAAATGAGTAATATCCTCATTTGATCTTAATTGGCCTTCAGAAAATATAACTTCTAGAATAATATCGAAAATGCATTAACAGATCATTTTTAAGTTGAACGTGTACTTTATAAAAATAACTTTAATTCATTTTATGAAAGTTTTTATGGATGTGCAACGATTTGGAAAATTCTATTTGAGGCGCGAAATTCCACAATTAAATAAAATAAAATAAAAGGGATTACAAAACGATGTTGCCAAATGCACAATTTAACAAAGTCATCTTGTTGCCATGCGGGGGGTGAATCAGGACCAGACCCAGGCCAGATCCCGTCTCATTCAGGTGCCTTAACTGGCCTTAATAACAAAAGCCGTCCCATTGAGTTTTTTGTGCGTGTTTCTATTTTGATTGGCAGCTTAGTTTTTTTTATATAGAGAGAGAGAAGTGAAAAAAGTTGGAAAATATATAAAAAAAAGAAATAAAATGATTACCCCTACCCCCGTATTATGACAGCGGCTATTTGCACAGTTGCTTAAATAAATTTTCCACTAAGGGTTGCGATCGGTTTTCGAATGTTTGGATTCCCATTCATTGCTGCTGCTGCTGCTGGCTGTTTGGCCCTTTGGCTTAAGTGAAAATTCCACTGCAAATATGTATTTTTACTGAGCAATGAGATGGCGTCAGTATTCCCAGGGGGAACACAAAGGAGTGGGAGGTGGCAAGCGACCGACAGGCATTCAGATCGGAGAACCCCTTTTTTTCGACGGCCCAACAATTTTGTGTGTGTAATCAGAGAGTTTATTTTCCATACTAAACAATTGTTTCACTGTTGTTGCACAGCTTTGTGTGTGTGTGTGTTCTAATTGATCTTATTTTGATTGGTCCGTGTTATTCTCTCATTTAAGCAATCTGGCAAAGATGCTCTTCCGATTTCTCTCTCAAGTTATGCTATGTGTGTATATATATATATATATATATATATGTGTGTGTGGGGGGGCGATGCTGCACAGCTGATTTTGATTTTTGCATCGTCTTAATTGGCACATTTACAGAAGAAGAAAAATACACGATAAAAGGAAGGCGCAACAATACGCAACGGCAGCTGCTGCAAACTCCTCACACACACAACACACTCAAATGCACGCAAATGGCACATGCCAAAACGCTGGAAAGACAAAAAAACCAACAACAACTCGAAGATGGGAAAGAAGAAACGGGCGAAGACGGCAGACGGACAGGGATAACAATAGAAAAGTGGCAAAATCGCAGCACAAATAACACCCAAAGAACAGCTGTCGACGCAGCCAGCGACGTCACCATCATCATCATCAGCATCATCAACAAAACAACAACAAAAGTTGAACAGAATTATTATTTCTGTGCGACTTTCTGAATGCGTCAATAAACTAAATGATAAAATGCGTTGTGGCAGGTCAGTTGGTCAGTTGTGACGTCATCTAATCTGTTCCGGCGATGCGATTTGCGATAAACTTAAAGACTTTAATATTTGTTTGTTAATCGCTTTAAAGCAATCGCATCTCATCTTTACTTACCTCACTGTTTATCAGCATTGATTATTATCACAATTGGGATACCTGCTCTGCGATCTACTAGATATAGTAGAGTGCCACCCCCCCCACACACACACACACACACCACAAATTTCACATATATATCTATAGCTATTGTTAGGAATTACTCATTGCTTTGATTGTCTTGCACATATCAAATAATGATCGCTTCTCGGGCAGCGTATAACTCAATTCGGAAAGCTGACCGAAGCTGTTTACACCAAAATTGATGTCACAAAATCAATTGTCCGACACGAAAGCAATAAAAACAAGGCCAGCAGCCAGGCAGGCAGGCAGAAGCTGTAGAATCCGCCCTGTTTTGCTAAAAACAGGGGTCAGTTGCGTAACCGGGTCTGCTGCTCCTGCTGCCATCATCCATCCACAGGACAATCGGAGGCAAATCTTAATGATTGTCGTCGTCGAGCGAGCGTTGCATAATTTTCCAGTTCAGTGAACCGCCAGAAACGTTGATCCTGACCCACAAAAGATTGTCCTCGTCGCCGTCGTCGACATGCCATAATGAAGAGGTCAGTTTTCGCACGCTGTTGTTTGTTGTTTGTTTGTTGTTGATGTTGATGTTGATGCCGTTGCAGTTAAAGGATTATCAGAGCCGCAACATGGGCGCGAACTTGCGGTCGGCTCTGCTGTCGCTCTGCTGCCAGCTGCACAGTTGCTGTTGCTGTTGCAGTTGTAGTTCCTGCGCAATTTGCTACGCATTCCATTTGCACTTTGATTTAATCTTTTTACAGGATGCACAGGAGGCGCTGGCTGGTCACAACAGCTCTCGCTTGTGCACAGTCACATCCTGTCACATCCTGTGACACACATGTATCCATCACATGCTTGATTAATGAATTGATTCTCATTCAGCCCACAACATTCCCAGGCTGCCAAAATGGGAGCAAGAAAAAAATTCAATGGTTGTCCATTGCAAATGATACTTATTGTCAGATCGGATGTGGATCCTGCTGAATCTTGCAACTAAACCAGATTTGAATTGATTCTATGTGTCTGACTTTAATTCGAATTGAGTTCCTCTTTTTTTATATTATTATTAGTGTTGTATTTTTTTGAATACTATATAAATATTGATTTTATGCACAATTTTCTTGTTTGTTGCTTAATTTGAAGGGTTTTTTTTTATTTTCATATTTACGTAAATGATGGTCAATAACGTTGCACATAAAATAAATATAATCGAGCCGATGGCTAACAGCAGATGGGATCACTCCGTCCACAACACAATTAAGCCCAATCGTAAAGGGTCACACCACATGTAAACCTTTCAAATGCTGAGTTTTCAGTTTCTAAAATGGTTTTTTGTTTTTTTGTGTTCGTTCATGTGCATTTAAATAGCTGACATGTAATAAAAATCAAGCTTCGTTATGGGACATTGAAACGGGTCGTCGGCGCTGGGCAAGTGGCAAAAGGGGCAAAAGGGGCAAACGTTGCCCGCTGGCTTTGTTAGCTCGGCTTCTTCGGTTTGATGGACAACCTCAGGAGTTGCGTTTCTCTCACTGCTCCTCGTCCTGCTATGCAATGTTTTCTTAGTATTAATTTCCGCTCTACTCTTTCGGGCAGCATCAGTTGGATAAAAAAAAAAAAAAAAAGGAAAAAGGGTTCCAACTTTCTTTCTTGATTAGCGCACATAGATCTGTGACCCGGGTTCGCGGTGCGGTGCCGTGCGGTGTGCAGCGGGTCAAATGGGGTGGTGCCTCATCTAATCCAATTACCAATTGACCGCGCCTCAACCATTGCACCCAATGCAATCATCAGCAGGGGCATTCAAGCTGCTGGCTGCTGGCTGCTGACTGCAGGACACTTCTGGAATACATTTTTCGCTTTAAATTATATTCGATTTCCTGAATTTCCATATCTAACTACTTTAAATAATATTTTGTAAAACTAATTACATTTCCAATAAGAAATAATAATAAAATGCTCTAAGATATTGTTTTTAGTTCAGATTGTTTTTTTTTTTAAATAAAATATGCTTTATTTGAACTCATAAATTGTTCAACGCATATCATATTATTACATAATATGAATTATTATCCGATTATTAAGGTATATATATATATATATATATATTCATAGTTCTAATTGATTTAATGGCTTAGTTATTAAATAGATTTCAATCTCTTAACCCATTAAGGACACAACAGGAATTGAATAAAAAAGAGGCTGGTGAACATGCCGCAAATGTGCACCTAATGAAAAACTGTCAACGTGCAACGAATGTTTGAATCGTAAAACTTGCAACAGCAACTAAAAATCTACCGTAATTGGAAATTAACCCGATGGCAACATATGCAATAAGCAGGGGGAAAAAAAAACAAATTTTCATGTGTCATAAAGTTAAGATCGACATGAAAACAGCAGCAACGCCCCCAACCCCCTTCCGCTCCACCCGTCAGTCAAATGGGTTTGTGCTAATGTGTTAGACGCGTGGGTTGGTGGTTGATGGTGGTGCTGGTGCTGGTGCTGATGGTGGTGCAATTGGCGATATGCATCTATTGCTGCACTTTTGACAGCTCACCATTAACATTCTGCGAGTGACCTTTAGATGCTTGGAGGGGTTGCTGCTCAAGGGTTCGGGTTCGGGTTCGGGCTCAGGTTCAGGTTGAGGCTCAGGTTGAGGTTCAGGTTGAGGTGCCTCGCGGCTTCAGTCAGTTGTTGGGCGGTCGGTCATTACATGTAAACATTTTAGGGTTTTTTCTTTTTGTTTTGTGTTTTTGGTTATTTAATTGATTTTCTGCACTGACGTCATTAGCAGATCAGCGACTAGCGATAAATGTCTGCCATATAGTACTATATATATATATATAAACATATATGCCAGTCTGACCCTTGACTAATTCCCTTAAGCGTTGCATGCCCCTCTGGTCGCACGTCTCTCTTCTGGATGCCTTTCACTGTGTCTAGCTCTGTTTTTATAGTTTGTCCGTCTGTCCAAACTAGAAATTATATTTTGCTGATCATACACTTTAAAAATCCGAGAAAAACAAGAGTGCTACAGGAGAGTGAGCTCGCTACGATATACCCTGAACCCAGTTGTTAAATATATTCCCGTTTTATTCGCAAATTTCCCTTTTTTCCCAAATGTGAGCATACCTGCAAGTGCATATTCACACATACACACATACACACATACATACATGGATACACACAAATGCATACGTACAGGCAATCGTAGTTAACGGTGCTCTGCAGAATACACACAAAAACATATTTACGCTCGCCTCGATTATTTTGCCATCTCACGTTCTCTCTTCTTCTTTCTCTTCCTCTTCTGCTTGTTGTTGTTTTCCAGTGCGCCAAAAAGTTTCGCACACTTTTTAAAGATTTATTGGCAAACATACACAGACACACACACACACACAGTCATAAATCTCAATCTGTCCAAGTAATGCAAGAATTGTGTATTCGGAAATGAAATCATATTGTGGCGAAATCAAAAATTTAACCGCAAATTAGGCAATAAACAATGGCTAAAGCGGTCATGGGTTAATTTCAAATCAGCTGACAAGCATCGACCCGAGGGCAAAGTTTCTACCTATACCCACTATATACTACCTACAGCTGTGCGTAGGGCAAAGGGTTGCTCTCCTTATTTAATCTGCAAATAAACACTCACACGCACACACACGTATATATATAAGTATATATATACTATATACAATTCCGAAGCCTGGCGAAAACTGAAAACTGCACAATTTAAATGCATCATCCAGTTACTCGCAATTATGGGAAAACATTTGAAATAGAAATCGATTGAATGCTTTAAGCAATTCAACAAAAAAGCAAAATATAAAAGTAAGAATTCTATAGTCGACTGATCACGATCAAATGGACCTGTGGCAAATTGTAACGTTTTAAACAGGACAGGAAAATACATACTATATACGTATAAGAAGTAAGGAGTGATTAGATTACAGCCAATTGCATAGGTATAACAGATCGACCAATTGTTCCTGTCAGAGCTATATGATATAGTAGCCCGAAATTTCATATATATATATTTTTTTTTTTGTGAGATTTGTCGGGCTGAGAGATTTGATCTTGAATGCGTTTTAAATTTGTTGATACAATTATAATTATGCTCTGAAAGGGTCTACATTTGAATACATTTCCTAAAAGGGGCAACAACTCTGCCGTCTTATTGTGTTGTAAAACTTGGTAGTTGGCTTACCAGCAGTCCACTAATAATGCATTTCTAGTCTGGTCTGGCATTAATAAGCAGGGATGTGGTTTAGTGTGCAGATGAGATGAGAGCTTAAAATTTGCTGATGATGCCGCGGGCTAATCAATTACACAACTTTGGGTAAATGTCAGAGACGGAGTTGGTACATTGGGGTCGGCCAGCAGATAAAGGGTTAAGACGCCAGACAGACAGAGAGACAGACAGCCATTTGCCATGCCAGGTAATGGTAATACGCGTACTCCATAAACTTAACATTTTATTCAAATTTAATTGCTGCCATGCATCAATTTCGGGATTGGCAGAGGCATAGGGATCGGAATGGAACCTGATCGGCTGTGTGGCTGTCAACCGTTTGACAAACTTCCTTCCACCAAACTGTGTGTGATGTGTGTCGACCCGTTTGGGAATGTGAAGGAATGCTTTCGCGTCATTTGCATTTGCATTTGAACCCTCCTTTTATGCCCTGAACCCATTCCATTCCAAATGCGTATATTGGCACTGTGATAAAGTATGTAACAGGCAGCAGCAAGCACAATATGTTGTGGATAAGGATCTATATTCTTCATCAAGATCAACAGCCGAGTCGGCCATAAAACTAGAAATAAAAGCCACAATTTTAAAGTTGATATTTAATATACTTGACATATTATTGATCAGTTTTAAAAATTTCATCAAGATCAGGTCAAGAAACGTTCAAGTCTTGACTTAAAATTCATTTCAGTTGTGGATTTTCAAAATAAACCGATTTAATACAGGATATCTCATAGTCGAGCTCTGTTTTTTCCTGTCCTGAGCGCATTCTTACTTGTTTCGTTTCTTTCTTTCTATTGTTGCTTTGTTGCCTTGCTTCGTTCTTTCTTTTGTTTTTTTAATTCGCCTGGCCAATGGCCTTTGCGGTCGGGTTGCCCGATTGCCGTTAGTTTTAAACAGCAGCAGCAACAATAACATCAACCAACAATTGAATAGTTGATCGTTGCTACCCCAACCCCCGCAGCCAAGCACCTAACCCCTAACCGTCTACGGGCATTGAATGAGAATAACAAATTACGCGCACATTTTCACGGTGAAAAGCCCATTTTGGGTGAACATTTGATTTGCTTTGCTTTTCTTTGCTTTTCTTTACAGAAAAATGCTCAACATTTTTTCTTGACAATTAAATATGCAAATGCCGCTAAACGTTGTCTTCGCTCTTTTGTTGTTGTTGTTTTTGTAATTCGCAGTTTAGGTCCTGGCCCCTGCTCCTGCTGCTGTCCTGTCCTGACCGTACCGAATGAGTATTTATCTAGCTCATCGCTGACCCAAAAATACAATTCACACGTACATAAATACGTAAATACATACACATATAAACACATACATACATACATACATATTGAGAGTTACAACTCTGCTTTCCAATTGGGACGAAAGCTTTTTGTGGGCTGGCAATGCTGACAATGTTTGTTGCTGGCAGTTGCAAAAACTATTGATTGACAATTCATTTCATCTACATTTCAACGAAACTCTGGCAACATAATGCAAAAACGCAGTTTGCCCGATCAACGAGGTATAATGGTTGATGACACATGATGCAGATGCAGATGGAAAAGGCACAACAAGCACAGGCAGTGCAACAGTCGCTAATGTTACCACAGGCACAGCAGCAAATGCAGCAAGTGCAGTAGCGCTAGCGTATTGAATGACGGATGAATGTGCCGCAACCAGATCTGGCAATCATCTATCCAGTGATTTCTGTACCAAATTGTATGGCAAGTTCTTTGCACAGCATGTGAAATGCTGCGATAGTTGCGATAGAGGTGTGGCCAGCAGTAATTAAGTGTTGCAAGGATTAACTACCCCACCCAACTGTGTTGTGGGTCACAATTGATTTACGATCCGAGCTACCTGCTCATTAGCAGCTCAGCTGAAACGATCTGTTCGACTGTCTGTCCGACTGTCTCTCCGACTGTGCGTGTGGCATATTCATTGAGGACAAAGCGAGTGTTTTGCATGCGTTCATTCATTCTATTCATGCACTCATTCAATATCATTCATATCTCTCGGTGTTAATCTGTGCGTATTTTAATTTTCGAAACTAGAAACTCATTTGGCTTAGCTCATTTTCGTTTTGCTTTCGTTTTGCCGCAGTTTGCGACAATCTTGCGACAATCTTAAGTTGGGTGCAAAAGGTGCCTCTGAAGGTGTCGCAAATCCTTTCCTTACCTTTTCCTTTAACTAACCAGGCAGCTGTGCGGGTGCAGAGATATTTTGCATACATATACATGTATAGATGTGGACAAAAATTAGATGCAATTGTAGTTGGCTTAGCTGCCCCTAATGCAGGCATTGTCTGTATAGACTTACTTTCCAATATCCGTTCTCTGATCCAACGTAAAACTGTCATAAACAACTAGGAGAAAATGTAAACAGACGTCTGCATTTTCTTGCTTAACTCTCATCTGACTAAGAATCAGTTACTAACGACTAATATTGAGTCCTAAACTTGCATCTTATTAAAAACTTTAATTTACAAAGCAATCCAAACTTTCTCAGAAGAGATGATCATTATTTATCTGAAGTTGTTGTCAATTTGGAACTGAAACCACTCTAATTTGAACAGTGAATATGTTTCTCTAGATTATATTGGATTGGATTGGAGATTGGATTATAATCTTGAACATCTATCCTATACAATATACAATAATAATAGCTAAGACTAATCTAAATCAACAGAGTAAGAAAGAGAGAGAGAGAGAGAGAGAGAGATAGAGAGAGCGAGAGAGAGTTTATTGAATTAGGAATATTGAAATGAGTTTTTATTCTGAATGCAAATAGATGTCTCTATTTAGGGTCCTCTTTACTACTACTACGACTACTACTGCCAGCTGCGGCTTGTGGCCACGTGCGCATTTACCAAGTTGCACCTCAATTTTGGTACACATCAAACGGGCTACTAACTCATCTAATTACCCCCACCCCCTTCCCCTGCCACCCCACTCCGTTTAGCCTTTTGGCTTGACCATATCGCTACTTTATTTTTGTTGTTTTTTTTTTACCTTTTCGGCCTTATCGCATAATTGCATCCGAGCTGCTACGTTTTTTGACTGTGTCATGTCACATGTTCATTCTTAAGTGCCAGCCATAAGGAGAATAACAAAATTACAACACGATAAGAAATGCAACAACCAAAGCAACAACAACAACAACAACAAAGAATCGAAAAAACTCACGCGTATCAATGTCGCTGCTTCCACATGGAGGCTATGTAAGACTGACATCGTTGTGGGGTTCGATTAAAAGAAAAAAACAAAGGGGAAAAAATTATAAATAAAAAGGGGGCGCGCCTAGAATTGATTCTAACGCCCGACCCGAAACCCTTTTCCCAAGAATTTATTGCTCAATTTATATTTGCTTAGACTGCCAATAGTTCAATAATTCATAATGCCAAAGGAGCAAAAAAAACAACGATCATGTGTCCTGGGAAATTTGCATAAATGACATTTGCATGCAGACGTCTTCAGGGGTACTCAGTCTGTGTGCCGAAGACGGAGACGGAGACGGAGTCGGAGTCTGTGGCTCTGGGGTGACTATAACAGCTGCCAGCCTGCCAGTCGGAGCTGCCCCTCGCTCTTCGCCACGATGTCCTTTGGCGCGCGAAAGGTGTGAGCCCATGTAATAGCAGAGATGCAAATGGAAATGTTTCCTGAAATATGGTAATGATAACTGGCTGGGTTTTAGTTCGGTTTCGGTTTCTATTGCTGTAGCTGTGTTGCTGTGTTGCTGATGCTGGCAGTGTTTTTGTTTTTCCCATCTTGTTTTGATGTGTAAGTTGATATATGATATTTGATTTTTGGCCGTCGCCCCGCGCGGACTCCCCTCTTTATGCATGTTGCCCTTTCAACTTCAATTACCGAGGCGACAGCCCGACAGGACTCCCTCTCTCTCTGTCTTTCTCTGTCCCTCTCTGTCTCTGTTTGTCTCTGTTTGTCTCTGGTGTGTCTGCTGTTTTGTTTTTTGCATAGCTTTCGCCAACAGCTGTCAGGCTCTGAGTCTGACTCTGACTCAGGCGCAGGCCCAGGCACAGGCCCAGTCTATGCAAAATAGTTCAAAGACTGGCTTAGTCAGGCCTGTCGTGTCGGCTTTTGGCATCGCATATGGCGATCGGCGAAGCGTAACACACGCTACCTGCAACCCTCTCCCTCTAAACACACATTCACGGCCCGGACTGTATGCCGGACCAAACCATGCCACTTCGCTTACACACAGACAGACTGGCCGACGGATGGACGGATGAATGGAAAGCTTGTGTTATTGTCAAAGTGCATTGTGAATTTGTTTCCCAAATCAATTCACAATTCCTTATTTTCCGCACATCCTTATCGAAGAAAATTCGAGTAAAAATACAGATTTTCTTTTCGCAAATGCTGATCTTGACAATTAAATTTTTGTTTTTATTATTATTGTAATTGGGATATCTGGAGTGCGACCTAGTCGAACTATGGTGCCCCTTCTGAGTCTATAGCTGCTCCATGAACCTCATGAATCCTGCACGAATGCTAGAATCCCATCCTAAATTTATATATATTTAAAACAAATTGCACCAATTCCTACCAATATTGTACAATTCAATATATGCATGCGTCAAGGGTGTTTAATCCACCTTTTCGGTTTTCATTTGGAACCCTTTCTTGCAAATCGTTTGACAACGTGCAACGTGCAACGTGCAACTTTTTCTTCTTCCTTAGCGCAAATGCGGAAAATTGCAAATGATTCAAATCTAATCCGATCACAGTTGAATAAAAAAGAAAGAAGAAGAAAGACGATAAACTGAGCGCGTCGCAGCTCTGCACTCATCTGGCAACGATCTGATTTAAATTTTTGCGCACTTCAAGCGCACAACGGGGCAGCAGGGGTGAGCGGTGAGGGGGTTAAACTGTTTTCTTTTCTCTCACGACTCTGCCGCAAATCCTATCGAAGGGGTTTTCGGCCTTTGTCAAGTGAGCCGCACTTAATGAACCAGACAAAGATGCACACCGAACCCAATACCCAATACCCAACTATGATCTACACATCTCAAACACTCTCTCTCTCTCTCTCTCACACACACACAGTCTGAGTGGTTTTCTTTGATCGCAACGCCGTCAGTGTTGCAATTGTTATAATAATATTTTCAGTGACATGACAGTTTAAGGGTAGTGCAAAAAATTCTTGCACGGCAAAAGCGAAAAAATGCAAAAAGAAAACCTGATTTGCATTAATGATATGCGTGTCAGTGTCGATCTTAACATCTCTCTCTCTCTCTCTCTCTCTCTCTCGATCTCTCTCTCGCTCTCTCTCGCTCTCCCTATATGTACTTCTTGGCTAACTTCGGGCGCGGTGTCTGGCGAAAGATAGCTCAGCAATTATGGCAGCTCGATGATGCATGATGATATATGTATGCATATCTTTAGATATATATAGATATATCTGGGTACATAATGCATATGAGAATTCAGTGCACATGAATATTTATGTCCTTGAGAGAGATACTGTTAATTTTCGCTAGTTTGATCATCATTTATCATAGGTCCTGGTAAACCGTTCAATCACATGCCAAATCACAGCAATTCAATTATGCTTTAGTTATTGTCGTTGAAGATGGATCTTTTTCTTAGGCGCTTAAGTTGAATACGGAATTAACCAAAATCAAACAATCTTTTAGCTATCTTCGAGCTGTTGTCTCAGTTCAATAATAGTTGAAGGATGTTCCACGCACTTTCTTTAAAGGAATTTCTAGAAGATGCAACAAATTGTATAATTGATAATTGCTCTGGTTTCTATCTGTCATATATCTGATTGTATCTGCCATCTGATCAGATCTGTGTTCGTTTTTGAAGTGAAAATTCAGCTTGTATTCAACTTGTGCTCAACTTTCGGTACGGCATCGAATGAATTGAGTGGTCGCTGAGCCAGTGCTCGAGTGATCTGTACACCTGCTGTCCAAAATTGGGTCTGATGAATGGTTTGGCAACAAAATAACATGTTATACATACATATATATATGTATGTGATGGCACGCCTCAAAGGACGTGGCACGGCGACCAACAACAGGTGAGTTTTGTTCATTGTTGTTGCTTGCGAAGGATACGGCTGGTTAGAGCCTTGCGCAATGTCCTGGCCAAGAAAAGAGAGCGAGCCCAAGAGATTGGGACATGCATATTTAGCGCCTACGTCCAGCTAGGTGGCAGGCGACCCGCAGGATATGCAGCAGGATATGCCAATCCAAGTTGACGTGCAACTGTCCGTCGTCTGCCTCTGCTTGGCAGTCCTTGTTGCACCCTGCTCGCAAGTCAGCTAAGAACCATATTCGTTTGCAGCTACGTCAATCTTTGAGCTAAACACGGAATTTGATTTAGGTCCAGCTTGATTCACTAGTTGTTGTTAATGCCTATATACGTATATACTTTCACTCAAATAATATTGTGTGTACTATATTATATATATACTATAATTAAATACAACATTCCACGATTTTTATTATTATTATATCTTGCAAAAATCGTTGATCCTTGTTTTTATTCTTGTAAGTTTCGCAACAATAGTTTATAAATCACTTTTCAATTCAAATTCATTCCGCGACTGACAACTTTTGACGTCTCAATTGTTTTTACACTGGAAACAGAGTATGGCGCAGTCGCAACGTTCTCAGCTGTTTTTGGTTTGTTTTGTGTTTTTTTTTGCACACGTTTAGACATTGGCACGGCGACTTCGTGACAGGATATGCAGGACGAACGGCCGCTCCCCGCCTCTGTCTGTCCACATACCCGCCTCGATCAGCGTCCATTGTTTCGCTCATTTTTGCAACTGTTTATCTCCGCCATCCCTTCCCATTTCTCCGCCGACGATCCTCGAGCGGCGATAAGCCAGGCACGCGTGCCAGCGGCCAGCGCTCTCAAGCGGGCGTACCCCATGGACCAGACCAGGCAACCAGTAGGCCAAACCTGCCAACTGGCTAAAAGAAAGCAAGCGCCGAGGGCGAGTGGGGGGAGGGGAGAGGGGAGAGAAAAGTGCGGGTCGAAAGGTGTGCGTTGAACGCAAAGAGTGTTTTTCAATCGACTGCCGTCAACTTTTCTCACTCCAAACCAAATATTAAGCGGGTGCTCTGTGTGTGTGTGTGTGTGTGTGTGTGTGTTATTCTGTTATGTGTGTGTTGTGCTGTGTTTCAATTTGACAATATTCGCCACTCGACAGAAGCGTTTAAATCGCAATTAGAAGCAGAAGTGTGCCCGCTTTCCACTTCCACTTTTGCAGTTCCACTTTTCCACTTTACAAGATTGAAGCCATTAAATGAGTTTTCAATGAATCTGCGCCTTTGCTAAATGCGAATAAGAGATCATCGTGTGTGCCCATTGTGTTGGCACAGATGATAGTAATAGCCACACTCTATTAACTTGGAATCATAGGGGCATTTCAAGCTGAATGGTTGGATTGGATCGGAACTGGAATTGGATTGCCAAATGAATTGCTTTGTGAGTGCACTTTGTGCACTTTTAGTTGGGTGTCGAATGGACTGTAAATTTATAGATACATTTCGATTTCCACAAAGTTCTTCTTCATATAGAGAATCTTCAGAATCTTTAACTTTTAATGTCATACTTGAAAAGAGCCAACGTTTTTTTTTGCGGCAATTCCTTGTAGCGTATGTCTTAATGTGTGTTAGCTCTACAACATTATTATTATTATTACTATTATTATAATTGGGATACCTGCACAGCTCAGCAACAGTAAAAACCATTTTTATTTGTATGGCAAAAGTTTTTACGACGATTCCCACAAAGCTGTCGAGCTGAAACCGTGGCGGCAACCAACAACGGAATCCATTTCACTTACAATCAAAATAAAATTAAAGAGCTGCATGTTAAATGAGACGGCAAGTCTAAGCAGACATGCCCCGGCTAAATAGAGACCGAAACAGATGCACTTACAGACGCCGACATGGCCATGGACAATGACAGCAACAAAGGCGCATCATTATAGAGCCAGATAATAATGTGCAACTGACCAAAACAAGTAGAACAGAAAGCAAAAGTTGTTGCACGCATCAAGGAAAGGTGGCCTCATAAAAAACGATGATGGACGCGCCACGGGGCAACCTTTGTCAAGTTTCACTGATTTTACGGGCCCGGCTAGCCGCTAGACCCTAGGCTGTAACTGTAACTGCCCGCTAACCGTTGTCCCCTGCTCCGCTGGTCCGCTGGTCCGCTGGTCAGCCCCTTAGATCAGTTCCTTTTTGCTGCGGAAGCACAGAAAAGGGTTTGACAGGCCTACACTGTAAACTAATTTTATGTTCCCTTTGCGGCAACGAGGATTCTTAGATTGCTCTTCATAGTCCCTAAATAGAACAACATAAATAGTTAATCATAATAACAGCATACAAATCTTAAGAGTCTAGCGAAGCTGCAATTTCCAATTATTTAATTGGAATTAAATCTCTTAAGTTAAAAATGAGAAATACTCGCTTGATTTTGTTTTTCGCTCAGTGCACTTGAAGGAAAATACAGGTCAAATAAATGCTCTACTTTGATTTCGATGCGAGGCCTGCTTAACCTTGCCTTGACCGCCTCGGGGAGGGAATCCTTATGGATGCAAAGAATGCAATATGAATAATGGTGGAGTCCATCGATGTCCAGGCATATCACATCATAAGCTATTTACATTATGTTGTCAAGTCTGTCAAGCCGCATCAGGACACAACACATGCCCCTCTTCCCCCTTCGCTCTGCCCTCCCCTTGGTCCTAGTCCGACACTGTTTGCTTCTTAAACGCAACTTGGAAAGGTTTTACGCTCGGCTGGGCAGCTGAGCCTGGGAAGCCTGGGAGAATGGGCCCTGTGAAAAGTGTTAACTTAGCTGGCCAACTCGCTTCTGACCAGCAGATTAAGGCGATGACTGGCCACAGGGACTGTTCCCGTCGAAGGGTCGGCATAGCTGCCATCCGTGAATTTGCATAACTCTTGGTTTCGTCCCAAATGTTATGACAGCTCATTTAACGTTGATCTCAATGATCGTTACAATCGAACACCGATATTTGCCCCGATGTGTGCAGAACTTGACCAGCTAATGAGCCATGGTCAGTCAGCATAGTGTTGCAGCCACAACCAGCAAATGTAGCCCTGTGAAATGCTGCAATTTGTAAACTGTGGGAAACTTGAGAAAGTGTCCTCATTATATGCGACAAGAAGAAGCCCAGCGGGATTTGCTCAGCTTAAAGTAAAATGGATTATCCACTAATTAGAACTGGTTCTCAGTTTCTACTTTACTTGAAATCAATTACAAACTTTCGTTAAGTTAAGTTCGACTTAATCAGGAGAACAAACAATGGGCAAAGGGATATCGCTGAATGGGATAGTTGTCTAGTTTACCATATATAAACCATATGTAAAACATATACTAAATTCATTTAATTTTTAATGATGTGTAGAGTTAAACTTCTACTGTTAATTCATTTGAAAAGTATTATAGGAAATTGACTTTCTTAGAAAGTGACTAATTTCAGACAGCAATCACATATTTCATAATATCGTCATAATATCATCATAATATTGTCTTATTGTCCTGAAGTCCTTAACACATTACTATATGCATATATATTCCCGATTATCGTTCGATATTGTCGAGTCAGTTTATCACATAGCGATTTACCCAAGTTATCCAGGCCAAACTAACTCCAGCTACGCAAACAAAATAAAAGATTAACATCGGACTACAACATCAAATAGCATTGAAAGGACCAATCACTCGGCTTATCATACATATATATATATATATATATATGTATATGTGTATATACAAAATTGATTAAGAGGCGTCCAAGTTAGCCAAACTCGATTGTTTCTGTGCCAAATGGAATGAGTTAGTAGCAACAATTGTTGCTGTTGCCCACATAATTACAGCTTACAATTAACTCGGTGTCCTGTTTACAGCTTGCTCTTCTTCTCCCTCTCTCTCTCTCTCTCTCTCTCTCTCGTTGTCTATCTATGTCTCTGTGTTTTCATAACAACTGCTTGTCCTTTTTGGTAGCTATCAAAGCATAAAAACGCCCATTAAGCAGGCGCTGTGGGAAACACTTGCAGCTTTGTGGCCCGTGTGTTATTTTTTGGTTTGTTGGTTTGTTGGTTTGTTGTTGACTTCGTTCACCTTCACCTTCCCGGGAACTTGAAGAGCTGAACACTTGAAGAGCATGCGCCACGCTTCGTTGGATCTCAGGTGGTCTTTGGCATTAAGCTGGTTGCGTCCAGTGTTTCGACTCTAGACTCATTTGTGGCTTCTTTCTTTCGACTGTGGGAAAGCCGGCAAGAGACGCTCATTATAAACGAATAAAAAATACAAAATATCAACAATCAGATTATCATTTCCATCATTAAATCGTTTATTCTTTACATATACCACAAAAAAGTCTTAATTTAATAAAAAAAATATTGTTTCTAAAGTAATTTCAGTAACTTCATCAACTGTCCTCGTTTAGCGAGAAGCTCAAACGCCGCTTTGTCACGTCTCTCGCCTCCGGCTGCATCCAGATTGCATCCAGCTTACAAGCAGCCTCCAGCTCCTCCCCACCAAGTACCAGTTCCAGACCCGCTCCTGCTCTTAAGCCCAGCTCCTCCCCAAAGTCGCAGTCGCTGGTCGAGTTGTGTCCGCTATCAGGGCTTATGTGGCGGGAGCGGGAGTGGGGCAGCTTCTGGGCAGAACGCGAGGCGGCTGCAAGAAGCTTCTGCGCCGACTGCCTAACGCTCGACGAGATCTTCGTGGTGATCTTCCGCTTGCGCCGCACCACACGCTGCCTGCGCCACTGCAGCTGCAGCGAACGCCTCTTCCCACTCTTTCCCCCCACTCCACATCCAGACCCAGACCCCGACGGAGGCTGCGCCTGTGCCTGTTGCTGTTGCTGCGGGGAGCGCACTTCTCGCTCCTCGTAGCCATCCGGCTGCCAGTACTCGCAGAGATCGCTGGCTGGGTCGAAGGCGGGTCGATAGGTGGGCGAGTGGACGACCGTCCTGGCGGTCGAGATGATACGCTGCTCCTGACGATGATGTTGACGCTGGCGTTGACGCAGGCGTTGGCAACTGCGAAGGGAAGGAGCAGCACCTGGTCGACTGGCAACGGGTGCCTTACGAGTGCTCTCCAAAATGGCATCGATCATCCGCTCCAAGGTGACATCGCCCATTTTGGTCGAGCTGAGCGTTGTCTGCTCAAGGAGAGCAGCAGCAGCAGGAGCTGGAACAGCAACAGGAGCAGCGGTAGGAGTAGGAGGAGGAGGAGGAGCAACAGCTGCTGCAACAGTTCTGGCTGGCAGCTGTGGCAGTGGCTTCTGTTCCAGGTAGCGTGGCTTCTCGAAATAGCTGTCCGGGATGCCCATTCCACGCAGGGCCAGCAGTGGGCCTGGAATGATGTTGTTGCTGCTGCTGTTGTTGTTCCCATTGAGTCCGTAGCTGGGCGAGAACTCCGCCTCGAAGGTGGGCAACGTGGAGGCGTAGACCGTTGTTGGCTTCAACTGACTCCGGGCACGGTGCAGAGGAGCTGTTGTGGTGGGCGTGGGCGTGGGCGTGGCTGGGGTCATGATGTTGCTGAGATCCCGGAGGAGGGGGGTGCGTGGACACGAGGAGGAGGAGGAGGGGGAGGCGGAGTGGGAGACTGTAGAGGCAGCAGCGGGCAGCGGCGTCGAAGTCAACTGATTCTCCTTGCCCAAATTCAAAGCAGGCAGCAGAGAATTGCGCTTCTTCAGCTTGAAGCGCTGCTGCGCTAATCCTGCAGGAGTCGCCTGTGGAGTGGGGAAAGGAGTCCCAATCGAAATTGGAGTTGGAATTGGAATTGGGGCTGCCGCATGAAAGTCGTTGTAGTCGATGCCACTGCCAAGGACAGCTTGGATTGCTTTGCCCCCCTCCAGGTAGGAAGAGCGCGGCTGGTTGACAGCCCACTTGAGCATCTTCAGATGAAGCTGCTTCTTCTCTTGCTGTTTGTGCTGCTGATTGCGTTGGTGTCTGCAAGTGCGGGAGGAAACAAAGTGGTTGGGTTAGTATTCTAGCTTGCAACATCGCTGAAAATGTTTGTGTGTGTGTGTGGCATTCTTCTGGCGTGGTTCTATATATATATAAATATATATATATTCTGTGTAGCTTTTTGGCTTTGCTTGCGCCTCCTTCGCAATTCGCAGGAATTCGCCAAGTTGCCAAGTGAGTTTTTGGCGCGCTTTTCGCCAGAAATTGTGCGTAAATGCATATATCTATCTGAATACATATATATAAATACAGTGGTACAAAATGCACCGTTCGAATTCTTGATTTCAAGTCTAATTTCTGCAAATTACATTCTTTTGGCAGCAACCCATATTTGTGTATTTATTGTTAAATGAGGCAGCAAAAATGAAATCAAAAAAGAGGCTGCTGGCACTTTTAGCAGAACTGCTTTAAACTCCTTTAGCGGGCAATTAAATTCCCTATACGTAGAGTTACCCTTGGGAACCCCCGCTGAACAGCTTGAACTTGAATGAAAATTAAAAAAAAAAAGAAAAAAGAAAAAACAGAACTGCAAAACTGGAAAATATTTATGATATGCAAATATGATATGCATATTAAAGCTCAAGGGAGGAATGCAAAATGCATTACAAATTCCACGAGATGAATGTGAATATGAGTGAATATATGTGAGTGTGAGTGTGAGTACGAGTACGAGTGTGATTCGAACAGTTGATTCATACTTTGCTGAGCTTTTCGAATTAACTTTAGCTTGGCATCCATTTTCAATGCACTTTTAATTACCTTTTTCACAACAATAGGCACACAGATTTTTCAAGTTTGCACCAGTAAAAAAAATAAAGAAATAATTTTCGGAGATGGAATTAGTATTCAAATTCAATTTCAATTTCGGTTTCGGTTTCGGTTTCGATTTCGGTTTCGTAGCGAAGCGAAGCGAGAAGCGTGCTCTCCAACCGGCTTGTGTTTGCGTACTGACTTGGCTCTGGCTGCAGCCGTCCCGTCGCTGCCTCAACTCTCTGTCGCTGCCCACTGCACTGAGAACGAAAAGCACATGAAACGTGTTGCGTCGACGCAGAGCGAGCGCGCGCTCAGTCGCTGAGACACAGTTACGCAGTCGGGGTGCGAGAGAGCGCTGGGAGAGCGAGAGTCAGAGATATACAACGGCAACAGTGTTGCTTTCAATTCAATCAAACTGAAACAGAGGCATTCATTGAATGTGAGCGTGCTGGTTCAATTCAATCAGTGACTGGACAAATACAACATAAAATATGCAGCTGATGGGAGGAAGGTGAGGAGTGCAGGGGAGGCGAGGGGCGAGCATAAGGTGAATGCGAACGGACCTATTCAAAATGAGGCTGTGAAAAATCAGTTAAAAATTATACAACAGTTATACTTGACCAGCTGAAACAAAAATGTTGCATGAGTTTTTTTTTTTAGTAAATTGGTCCTTACAAATTCCAAACTTGAACTACGAAAGCGAATCGAATTGGGAATTAGTCAAATAAAGTTCAAAATTGCTGAAATTTATAATTCACATTGACAATAATAAAACATAATTAATGCAAATATTATGCTTCAAATACAGCTTGTTGTTCCTGAAGGCATTTGGCATTAACTCATCGAAATTGATAATCGATTTCTTTAATATCACAACAGATCCGAGTGGATCTCAACTTGCATTGCGATCTTATCTCAATTGTGGGAAATGCAAAACTGCAGCAAAATTACTTTACAGGATTGAAAAATGCACAATGCTCGACAAATGCTTGAAAAAAATCCAAGGATTGATATTTAGAACATATGTTTGTAGATCTTATTAAACCCATTTCGGTGCACTTAATTTCTTCAATTCTTTGAGAAACGAATAAAAATAAATGAATTGAGAAATTATTCAGCCTAGAAATTATTTGCCACGTGAAATTCATTGCAATAACAGTTTTTGTTGGTTGTTTGCCAAAGGAGTTGGTCGGGATAGTTGCAGTTGGTGGGACAGCAACCGCAAGTTCGTTTGCTTATCCAGTATCGGCATGTAAGGATATCAGCAAGGATATGACCCGCGTGTGTGTGTGTGTGTTTTTCGTGTGTGCTTAGCTGCTGCCAGCTGCTGCTCCTTGCTCCTTTGCCCGCTGCCCGTTCGCTGCTTACGCCACAAAACATAATTTTCAATTACCTTTCTCGCAGCGTGTGGCTCCTTTCACCTTGAATTTTCGCCAAGAAAAGGACAACACACACACATTCACACACACACACACACACACAGACAGAGTGAGAACCTTTGTACAATTTAGCTCATTGTTTATGGGACAAGCGCCGCTGTCGCTGCTGGCGTCGCTGTCGCTGCGAGTTTGAGAAAAAATATGTTGTGGAAAATTGTGCAATTGTTTTGCAATTTATTGGTTAAAGGGCTCGGGCAACGGATGCCTGACGCCTGAAGCCCGAAGCCTGATGTCAGATTCCAGATTGCTGATTCCGGACTCCCATCTTTGACAATTATGCAACATCCTGCGCTGCGGCCAACGCCAACGCTGACGCCGACGTCGACGTCGACTTTTGTTTAGAGCGCAAATTTATGAGATTTGCCATGAGGAACTCTCCTCAGTAATCGAGACTGGAGAATCAAGTAAAGGCGACAGCTGTTCAGACAAGAGCAGGAGAAAGCAATTACGTAAGCCAGAGACAGAGACACAGAGAGAGAGAGAGAGAGAGAGAGAGAGAGAGAACATGTTAAAATAGATTAAGAAAACTCTCACTGGAAAAATTGCCCGTACTCAAAATGTTCTATTTGTTTTTGTTAAGCAACACAAAATTGATTTGGCCAATTTGAAAGGATTTCATAGGAGCAACTACCAAAGATTGCCAGCATTTCTGGAATGGAGACCACCTCGAAGACCACTTGTCACTGGCTGTTTGAATTGAGTCCTGCCAATATCTTCGTGCATTCCAATGAATGGCTATCCTTTAGTCTATTGTGAGGGGTTTTTCCCATTGATATGCTGAGAGTAGCTAGTTGTTCATATGAAGACAGTTTTATAGATTCCATATTCACATTATTTCCGTCTATTAGAAGTCATTCTGGGTTGTTGATGTGTGTCTGTGCCCGTCATCTACTGGGGAGAGGCTGCCAGCTGATTTGGATTGCTTTGAATCCTGGCCTTCTATTTAATGTTAATTTATTCAATTTATGCAAATTCGTGTCTTTCTTTAGGAGAATGCCCTTTGGTGGCAAACCACTGGAATTTGGAATAGTGAATGTGTTGATGATTTGGGCATCCTCTTAGATGCCAAGCCTAATTTTGAAGGGCCTTTGGTGTCCTGGTTCTCAACACTTTTCAAAATAAACCTTTCAAATGCGAAATAAATTTACCATTTCGATTCAATTTGCATGATTAACAAAACAAATAAATTTTTGACGAAATCTTTTAGAATGGATCACTTCTGCCAAGAATAGTTTATTACACATTATTTTTGTAGTATTTAGTATTTAAAAGAATCTAAAGCTCGAAGATAATTAATGCATACTAGCATTAATATTTATATTATTTTTAATTTATTTAATTATTTTGTTTAAACATGCAAAATGGGAACTTTTTGCATTGCTCCCAAGCTGATTCGGTAGCAAATTTCCAGCTGCTGCTCCAGTTTTTGTGGCAAGCGCAGCTGAGCTGAGTGGTCAATAAATAAAAAGAGAACAAAAATAGTTGCAGATAAATAAATCAATAAGATGAAAGAATGATTGTCGTTGGAAGCGCGCGTTCTTGGGGCAGCTGCAACGGGAGTGAAAGGATCTTAGCAATAATCTGTCGTCCTGTCTGCCAGCCAGCCAGACAGCCATTGAATCAAAGCCAATTTAACGCATTGGTCATTACGACGCCTCTGATCGAGACAGAGTGAGAAAGACAGATACAGAGAGAGAGCGAGAGAGAGAGAGCGAGCGAGAGAGAGGGAGAGAGAGAGAGAGCGAGAGAGAGAGAGAGAGAGAGAAGCAGCGCGAAGGGAAGATAAATTAGGGCATAGCTGGGCAACGCCTGGCTGAGGATCAGGATCAAGATCAATTCGGACGTCCTAACTTTGCCGCTAATAAATTGCCCAACAATTGCGCAATTTCTCATAGCTGAAAATTGCGAAAAAAGGAAAATTCTTCACGCTCAGATTTGCTACTGTTTGTGTTTTTTCATTTTCTTTGCCTTCACTTCCTTAGCCCAAACGGGCGTTATCCCTCGCAACTCGCACAGACACACACACAAACGGGAACATGGCAAGGACATCGAGATAAAATACGCTTGCAAGGCAGGCAAAGGACGAGGCGGAAGAAAGGTAGCTAATCTTGAATCACACACCGATAGCGCCAGGGACCCCTCAACCCCGAACAGCTGTGTGGGATTAGGCGCTCCTGCTTCGGCTCTTGCCCCTCCCTCCCTCCCTGGCGCCCTACTCTGAATGATGGGCCATCATTTTGCATTTCGTCACTCAACTCATATCATACGAGGTGTGTTCAAAAAGTATCGCGAATTTTGAATTTTCGCGGGTTACGTATAATCGAATTTCGATTTTTTTGTAGCGTTATGTTGGTACTCATGTATGCCGACAAGCTCGGCCATTTTGAATGTTCACTTAATTGTTGACAGCTGCTTTGAAGTGCTTCGAAGATTGGAAAAACCCTTGGCACAAGTGTATAATATCTCATGGGGATTACTTTGAAGGGGACAAAATAGATATTCATGAATAAATAAATAATATCTGAAAAAAACACAAAATTCGCGATACTTTTTGAACACACCTCGTATATCATATCCGTACCTAGGCTTAGAACTACCTTTCCGACCTTTGTATATATCTCTATTATATATGAACTATTTTAAACAGATTGTTGCTATGGAAACACTATAATATTATATGATATGAAAGGCTGAAAGGCTGAAAGGCTTTCTCAAGTTCTATTGACAAAGTCAACATGATTGTTCAAACAACTGGAACAGGTAGAAAGCCCAAGAGCGAATCTAAAAGAGCCCAAAACGAATCCTGACTTTAAATTCAAATTTGTGGAAATGAATGTTTCAATCAATGTTAATTGCTTAATTTATTCAATAGATCAGTCCTCAAATGATTGATAATGACTCAGTTCAGCTGAATCTAGAAAAAACAAGTGTTGCCAAATAGAAAATATGCTTGTTCAATCAACAATATATTCATCTTTGAGATAGAAGAAAGCTGCTGAATACATTTGAATATGATTTGTATTCGGTAAAGCAGCTCTCTACACAAAGACAGAAATGGAACGGGAATATCATTTCACACATTGTCCAAGTGTTTATTAAGTATTCATTAAGCAATATTGTTGAATTACATTTAATTTATTGCTCGCAGCACATTTTATAATTGTGCAAACTGACTTGATTTCAATTTACTCTTTTACTTAAAACATGCTCTCTCTCGCTCTCTCTCTCTCGCTCTCTTTCGGAAATTCCAGCAGCCGAAATGCCAATACAACGGTGTTGTTATTGAATTGAATGAGAGCGCAGATAAGCTCGCTCTCCGCTCGCGTGGTGTGGTGGTTGTTCGACTCGAGCAGAGCTGAGCACGCAACATGACGTGCCTGGCGAGCATCAGTCACATTTCGTCTGCGCCTCTGCGAGGACTTCGTGTTCCGCTCGTTTCTTTTGCTTCTGCTTCTGTCTCAAACGCGAGCAACGAAATAAATATTTTTTGATTTTGACTTTCGACTTTTCGGTTGCAATTTGTATTTATTTTTTTTGTGTTTATTGTGAACACGCTGCTTGGATAACGCAACAAAGCAAACTTGAAAATAAGAAAAAGGTAATGAGGAGGAGACAAGTGCATTAAAAATGCATTAAATATTAAATATTAAATATGTGCAAATGTAGACCAAGAAAACTCAGCCAACCATCCAAAGACTCAAGCACGAAAGTGCAACCGACTCGACTCGACTCGACTCGACTCGAGTGCGCTGTGAGAAACTTAATTATAAAACACCCCATTCAAAAATCATCGCACATAACATTTTCGTATTCGCATTCGTCTTCGTCTTCGTATTCATATTCATATTCATATTCATACTCAAATATTCACATCACAAATTGTGCGCGTGCGTCGCGTTTATTTTTTTAAAAACAATTTTTAAAAGTTTTTTTTTTTTGTGGGTTCCGAGTTCCGCATTGGGTATTTGAGTTGGGCACTGTTTTTCCGTATTCGTTTTCGATTCGATTCGATGGGATCATCATGTGAAGTGCGCTTGAGAGTAAAACGGTGCAAAAAAAGAGGCGGCCAAATGCGCAAAATGCTTTCACGCATTTTCGAGTGCTGCACAAATATTCCAGGGAGCATCGCATTTCGCGTTTGGGCCACTTGAGTGGCCCTATTTAAATGGCCAGCGAGTGCCGGAGTGTAGAGTGTGCCAGAGCCAGAGCCAGAGCCATACCCAGAGCCAGAGCCACCATTTTGAACCACCCAAAAACACACACACAGAGAGAGTCACAAACACATCCATCGAATCCAGAGACGCAGCTGGAAATTGCCTCGTTCTGAATTTGCTTTTCTTACACTTGGGCACTTTCTGCTTTTTGCGCGCCGTTTCCCGTTTCTGTTGCCTTTGCCTTTGCCTTTGTTGCACGTCGGCAGCTTTCAATTGTTGCCTGCCCCAGCAGCCGGCAAAAGCTATGCTGCCTGCGCGAGTGCGAATTTGAAATCCTTGCGAAAATTCTATGCGCAGCAAACTCGTTTCAGCTAGTCTAAGGACAACCCAGCCACAAGTTCAACGAGTTTTGTTCATCCTTTTTTTCTTTTTCTTTTTTTTTGCACGCAGACAATGGCAAACTGTTTCTTAACTAGCCAGTTTCATCCGCACTCATCGCTAACTTGATCCTTTGCTACTCTTTCAGATCTGCAACAGCTGCCACCATGCTCAAGTGGGCTGTCAACCAGCCGCGCCCTTCCTACCTGGAGGGGGGCAAAGCAATCCAAGCTGTCCTTGGCAGTGGCATCGACTACAACGACTTTCATGCGGCAGCCCCAATTCCAATTCCAACTCCAATTTCGATTGGGACTCCTTTCCCCACTCCACAGGCGACTCCTGCAGGATTAGCGCAGCAGCGCTTCAAGCTGAAGAAGCGCAATTCTCTGCTGCCTGCTTTGAATTTGGGCAAGGAGAATCAGTTGACTTCGACGCCGCTGCCCGCTGCTGCCTCTACAGTCTCCTACTCCGCCTCCCCCTCCTCCTCCTCCTCGTGTCCACGCACCCCCCTCCTCCGGGATCTCAGCAACATCATGACCCCAGCCACGCCCACGCCCACGCCCACCACAACAGCTCCTCTGCACCGTGCCCGGAGTCAGTTGAAGCCAACAACGGTCTACGCCTCCACGTTGCCCACCTTCGAGGCGGAGTTCTCGCCCAGCTACGGACTCAATGGGAACAACAACAGCAGCAGCAACAACATCATTCCAGGCCCACTGCTGGCCCTGCGTGGAATGGGCATCCCGGACAGCTATTTCGAGAAGCCACGCTACCTGGAACAGAAGCCACTGCCACAGCTGCCAGCCAGAACTGTTGGAGCAGCTGTTGCTCCTCCTCCTCCTCCTACTCCTACCCCTGCTCCTGTTGCTGTTCCTGCTCCGGCTGCTGCTGCTCTCCTTGAGCAGACAACGCTCAGCTCGACCAAAATGGGCGATGTCACCTTGGAGCGGATGATCGATGCCATTTTGGAGAGCACTCGTAAGGCACCCGTTGCCAGTCGACCAGGTGCTGCTCCTTCCCTTCGCAGTTGCCAACGCCTGCGTCAACGCCAGCGTCAACATCATCGTCAGGAGCAGCGTCTCATCTCGACTGCCAGGCCGGTCGTCCACTCGCCCACCTATCGACCCGCCTTCGACCCGGCCAGCGATCTCTGCGAGTACTGGCAGCCGGATGACTACGAGGAGCGAGAAGTGCGCTCCCCGCAGCAACAGCAACAGGCACAGGCGCAGCCTCCGTCGGGGTCTGGGTCTGGATCTGGAGGTGGATGTGGAGTGGGGGGAAAGAGTGGGAAGAGGCGTTCGCTGCAGCTGCAGTGGCGCAGGCAGCGTGTGGTGCGGCGCAAGCGGAAGATCACCACGAAGATCTCGTCGAGCGTTAGGCAGTCGGCGCAGAAGCTTCTTGCAGCCGCCTCGCGTTCTGCCCAGAAGCTGCCCCACTCCCGCTCCCGCCACATAAGCCCTGATAGCGGACACAACTCGACCAGCGACTGCGACTTTGGGGAGGAGGCTGGCCCCTTTGGCGTTTGCCTCGTGGAGGCGGCAACCAAGCGGCGTCTTAGCTTCTCCTTTCACGAGGACATCTCTGTGGAGAAGTAAGATGAGTTCCTGCGCCTCAAAAAAAAAAAAAAACTGGAATTCACCTTACATTTTCGGCTGTCAAAATAATTGTAAATAATTTTTTTTTAACTGTTTTTTTTTTGTCGCTTTGCTGCTTGTTGCGTGGAGAAAATAGAAAATTCTGACGAATTTGTTGCTAAAAGCTCTCAATTGCCTTCTTTAAACTGCAGCATTCCAATTTAAGATTAACTAATGAATTATAAACATTTTTTTTTTTGATCGTAATAAAATTGCCAACATTTTGAGACTCGTTCAACTATTTGAAATTGATTTCTTTTATTTATGATTACCGATTTCTGGTTCTGAGGTTGTTCCCAAAATGAGGTAAGTATTCATTTATTTTTATAAAATTGTATTTTACGACTCCAAATTTACCTGCCAGCCTAAAGACGGAGACGGGGAGAGTGAGAGAGAGTGAGAGAGAGAGAGAGAGAGAGTCTAGCAATTTGTATTAATGCACATGAAGGCAGTTTAAGCAGGCGCTATGAAATTTGTCGGTGGATTGACGAGTTGGCAGGGGTGCAGGGGCGTAGGGGTGCAGGGGGTGCAGGGGGTGTTATAAAAAGGGCAACGGTAAAGTCGTTGAACTACCCTGTTGCCCGTTGTTGGGCGGCCAGTAGTTAAATGCGAGCATATCCTGCATATCCTGTGTGCTCTGCACATAGCATACTCGTACATGTATCCTGTTCCAGGCGTTTACATGTCATTTATCAGACACCTGTGCAGCAAACCGTCCGGCGAGTTCGCAGTTCGCAGTTGCTGTGGGTGCCCCTTGTCTAGTTGCTACATTGCTGATGCAACAAAACGTTGCACAATTTGCATAAATTTGAATATTTGCTGCTGGTCGACAACAAATGTTTTGGTATATGGTTTTGAGGATATGGCTTGCTGGCTGCCCATATGAACCAAGTAATTTATACACAGCAAGAAAACTTCAATTTCAAAAACAAATACTGCAAAATAGGCAAACTGTGGGGAAACTTCCATTTCAACTTTCAATTATCATTTGTTTTTTTTATATCTTCATGTTAGCCAAAAGCCGAAAACTATTACAAGAAAAGTATTTCAAGAGAAAGTTGTGTTATTTCAATTTAATTTGAAGCCCAACGAAACAGAAATTGTGCCAATGAATTTTACCATTTTATTGTTGTTTGAATATATTAACATATTGATTTAAGTGCGACATTGAATATTTCCAAGTTTTAAACTCAAAAAAGATAAGAATTTGAGCCAACATTTTTTCTTGCAGTGTGCAAACAGTAATTGTTGGGTAGCAAGCAGTACAATGTGTGGCACTCTGCGGCTTGTTAGGCCAACAGCTTTTGTGAGGCAACCAGCCCGAACAAAGTTATGCAAAGGATATGCATGCAATGCAATGCATATGGAAAATTGTCGAGGCCACAAAACATTCAAAACAACAACAACAAAAAGCAGAAAAAAAGAAAAAAATAGGCGAGCAAACAGCTGCTCGGGCGCAAGATCTGGCAATGCGTGGGTCGTTAGCTTCTGGCTCTCCTTAAATGTTTATTAAATGCCTTTCAAGTTGCCATTGTTCTGTGTGTGTGCGTGTGTGTGTGTGTGTGTGTCCTCATCCTGCTCCTGGCTACTGCTGCTGCTGTCCATTGTTGCCGTGCGCTCAATTGAGTTTCCCTTGGCGCTGCAGCTGCTCGCGCTCTGCTCTGCTTTGCTCTGATTTGTCACATAAGAACTCGACGCACGCTCCTCGCACATCCTTAAAGAGCCTGCGCTGCTGCGTCGGCGTCGCCTGCCACTGCTGCACACCTAGCGGCAATTGCGCCAAAAATTGGACAAGCAAAAATGTATTGCAAGAATACACAAACCGAGCCCAGGGGACAGATGTCGTCGCCACTCTCAGTGTGTGTGTGTGGTGTGTGTTCTGTGTGGCACGCGACTGCATTTGCAACACCAACGCAATGCAGCGGCATGCAATGCGCGTGGCAAGTTCTCAAGTGTCTGCTTCAATTGCTTCAAGTGGCTGCCAGTTGCCGAACCCGACAAATGGGTTAAGTGCCGTAAATAGCCCAAGCAGTGGCAAGGCAGCTGGAAGGGGGTAGATAAAACGAACTGCAAATTGTAACTATTTCTTTACTTGCCAATCGAATTTCGTATTTATGCAGAAATACAAATTAATTCATATTCACTTCAAAAACAATCATTATTCAAATATTTGCAGTTGCTTGCTTTTGCCAGCTATGCAGAAAATCAAATACATTTTACAGATATACAAAAAGGATATACGCTTCCTTTCTTACCATATATATATTTTTTTTTTCGCACAGATCCAAGCTGATCCTGGCAGCTGATGAAAAGATCAGCTGCGCAAAGGATAACGTTGGGCAACTCAATCAATGTCAGTGGCAAGCTGGCAATTGCGACTGTCAATAAATGGAGCACTCAGGCACAGGACTAGCGCAGGACATAGCGACAGAGGGGCGAGGGGGGAGGGGCAAGGAAAGCGCAGTAATCCCAAGCGACGTGCGCGATAAGTTCTTAAGGAACCTTATTTTGCCAACTATTTGTATTTGTCAAAGGATCGCGTTTCCGTACAGCGAGAGAGAGAGAGAGACAGAGAGCGAGAGCGAGAGCGAGAGAGAGACCAAGAGATAGATAGAGAGAGAGTGAGAGAGAGACAGGGAGAGAGAGGTAGATGGGCGTAGAGAAGACGAGACGATTAATCAATGTGACGTGTGCGCATTTTTTGTGCCTTGTCCTCGATTCTCGCTTTGCTTCTCCCTCTCTCCCCCTCTCTCTCCCTCTCTCTCTCTCTCTCTCTCTCTATTGTGTTTGGTCTACTTTTTGGGACATCTTGCCTTGCCAGTTTCAGCATTTTGCGCGCCAATGTGGGAATATGTCCTTGTCATTTGTTCAGATTTGGTCTTTCTGATTGAGTTTGGCCTGTGTCCCCTGGCGAATGTCCTGCGCCTTGTGCCTTGTGCCTTGTATCGTTCTGCTACTGTCCGAAATGGGAGCGCAACGTGTGAAATTGCAGTTTCATTCAGCTCATTGGGCTTTGTGTGGCATCTAGTCCAAGATCTGTTAAATACTTGTATGTATATATGACGAGAGAAGTGAGATCTTCTGCCTTTTGTCTTTAGCATAAGATCCTTCGCTTGATGGCTACTCTGCCTCTTATCTTGCCCAAGTAGAAGATTTTAAGCTCTGTTAGGATTTTAGCAGAATATGCCTAGAGAAAGCTATCTGGTTGGGTCGCAGACCAGTTATAGTTGATTAACATTTACTAGATATTCAAGCTCAGATACTCTATAAAAGGTCTGGCAACAGTATGATAATATAAATAGATGCCTCTGCATTTAATCTAGTGTTAAAAGTAAAAAATCCCGAATATGAAAAGATATATTAGCATAAAGATGTGAAAAAAACGCAGCACCAGTCGCCCACTCGCCACAAAAGATGATCCTCGAAAGATCCTTTGGGGTTACACATTTCCCAGCCAAACCGCAAGATCAAACAATTCAATTGAGAAGCATTTGCATTTCAAAGCGTGCAACAGAGACAAGGCAAGAGAGAGAGAGAGAGAGAGAGAGAGCGAGAGAGATGAGTTTATGTAAAGGGTTGTCCTTTGTTGTTCTTTACGATTCCATATGTAAATGTTGTTTGCACGACAAACTTTGAAACTGGCAATGCCAAACGCAAAACTAATAGATACATTTATGCCGATCTGTTACAGGATAAGAAAAGGTCCTTGGGTAATTAAAAATCCTTACGGTCATCATTTGGTTGCGTTGGGAAAAGGGGTCAAAGGTGGTTCGCCAAGTACATAAATGCTGCAGATCTCACTTAACTCAACCTCAGCCTCAGCCTCAACCTCGGCATCAGCATCTGCATCAGCGACTGTGTTTGCATTTGGGCTTCGGCTTGGATTTGTGTTTTGGGTTTGTCTAATTGCTTTCCATTAAGTGACCTGCATTTGGAATCCGGTTCTTAGCACTTAAACCAATTTTCCATTTGTCAGCTTTCAAGTTGTTTACTCTGCGTCCTCCGATCCTAAGGCGATAAGACTAGACACGAAACTTTTACACGGGTCAACCTCAAGGCAACGCTTGACTAACGAATCTTGATCAGCAGATCACCTAGGAAAGATACATAGATGGGTGTAAGCCATTTCCATTCATGGCTGACATTTAAGCTTGGTGCTATTAAGCAAAAATATATATTTGAAAAATATATCATACTTTTAATAGTTGGTTGCTGCAACTAATATAATAGTAATATATATGATAATATGTGGAAAATATAATACTTTCTTAATGGCAACCTTTGCGTTTTCTAGTCGATCCTTTCGCAATTCTCAATCCACGTTTATTACAACCTGACTGTAATCGATTATCAAAATGAATGTGTGTTAGTCCCATTGTGCCAGAGTTATCTGCTCTGCTCGATATATCAAGTATATATCTCTTCCTAAATTTCCTAATTTCTTCCTGCCTATCTGGCTCAGCTCATTTGTGGCTGCATTTTGATGAACCAGCCGGAAAACTGAGTTTCCCCTATGCCAAGCTCGACTGGACCATAATATTTACACACAATCATGTCTCGCATGAAAAACGCGTAAAAATCGTTTGATATTTTCTTGTGTGTAATAATAATAATATACCTTAAACTGCTCGTTAAATTGTCTGAGACGAATGTGCTCTTAAAGAGCCTTATGGGAGACATGTCGTATGCAATTGCAGTTTAAGGATCGCTTCACAAGTTTTACGAGCGGGCCTCAAGTTTTTATGACCCGCCCATAAATCGCGCCGACTCGCGACGATTTCGATTTCGATTTCGGAACATAGACAGAAATGTAATTAAAGTCGACAAAGTCTTCTCAAAGGGCGTGTGTCACAAATGTAATGATAATCAAACACACACATTACACAGAGCCAATCGAGAGTCGGGGAATCGAAGGCGAAGTGATCACAATCAAATTGCACCTTCGACCCGCATCGACTGCTGTCCTGCCGATTGCCGATTTACAAATGGTTTTTTTTTTTTTTTTTGGCAACGACATGTGCGAATCGAAGGATACTATTCGAAATTAGCGTATGCAGTTCCTAATTAGCTAACGGCAAAACTACCAACAACTTCCAACTACATTCAGCTGAGGGTTGGCTGATTATGCTGGCGGATTTGCGGATTTGCCAACTCCAACAACGGTCCGTAGAACTCGAACTTGGACAACGATTGTCAAACGAATCAGGAATGCGAACATATATATATATATATATATATATATATATCTATATCTATATATATATGTATAGACTCTCCAAATGAATAGTCAAGTCTCGATTTACTCGAGAGTCTAACTTAAAAATGTGTTATTTTAAAGATATTTTGCATGACTTCATCCATATTTGGATTTGCTGATTGAAATTGATTAATTTATAATCAATCAGATACCAGATACTTTGTTCGATTACCATTTGATTGCAACTGTGTTGAACTTGAGTGGATGCAAGTTGCTTTTGGAGTATTTCTTCGATGGCTCGTCGACCACTGCGCAACAAAGTTGAACTGAATTTAGCTTAAGTTGAGGTCCTTTTTTTTACTGTTTTTATTCTGGTTTTTCTTCTTCTATTTTTTTTTTTGTTATCCCAAGATGTGGCCGCACCTGTCGGCGGCTTCATTAAGGAGCGGCGAGTCGAGCGGGTGCCAGAAATGCCCAGAAATTCGGGTCTGCTCTCGTTTAGAGTCATCGTGCTGCACTCGATGGGCAATCAATTGAGTGCGAGGGAGGAAGGAAGAGTCCAACTACAATGTCGGAGAGCAGTGTCCGTGGCAGTGGCAAGTCCCTTGCGACAGGATAAACGAGCGTCAAACGTAGTGCGAACAGGTGCAATTTGTATTTTGTAGTTGCAGGCGTTGCTTCAGCTTTTCATTGCTCCAATTTGTTGATTGGCTGTTGTGCTCTGCATATGTATTTATATGCATATGCTCGGTGCTAATCTATATGAGCTGCAGACTGCAGAATGAAAGGGATCTGAGGATTAGCTGCGCCTCTGAAACTGCCGCCTTAACCCTAATGGATGGCAGCCAAGTCGTAAATAGGCTTGGGTTCCTTCCTCCTGGCACACTTGCCGGCGTGCGGAAAGGCGCAACAAATGTGTCACAAACGACAGAAAGCTGCCGCTGATCGGGTTTGTATACCATCTTAACCCGAACAGGTAAAACGAAGCCCACAAAACCAAAAAAAAAGAAGAAAAAAAACCCAAAGGATTTCAGTAAAGGAGTAGATTACTTGGCAGGCAGGTCGTGTTCTTTTGGTTTTCGTTTATTTGTTTCGAACCAAAAAGAATCGGTAAGAAAGGGTATCCAAATACAATATCCCATTATGAGACGCGTGACCATTTGCTCTCAGTAAATGCCTACTGAATGGCGAACAGTTTTTGCTTCAAGGATATTAAGGAGTTGTGAAAATTATAAGCGAAACGCTCTAAGCTATAGAAAGATATTAAATACATATCCACAAATGCAAATAACAGTGGGTTAGGCTTTTATCAATGGACTCCACTTGGTTGAAGCTTATCCTGCTGTCAGAATTATAAAAACAGATGATTATTTGGCTGCAGCCAGGAGTTGTCTCTCAGTAAGAACCTGAGTCGGGCAGCCAGTCCTAATCTTGGCCAAGGAGCTCATTTGCTATGCGGCTTGCGTCTGCATCGAATGTTCAAATGTTGCGCACAAATTTCGGTTCGAGTTTGCCCAGTTTGCGAACCAGTTTGCCGCCTTGGTGCGACTGACAGATTAATTGCCAGCCCGAGTTCCTGTTCCTGTTTCCTTATTCTTGCTGCTCGCCTCGAACTGGATTCGGGACACTTTTCCAACAAAGCAGCAACTCAAATGCCTCAAATCGTTGTTTGCCATGCCAATCTAATGCGGTGATTTTCTCGTTTTCTCATTTTCCCATTTTCCCGTTGTCTCTTTGCCGCTTTGGTCATCTCAGTTTTGGGCTTAATTAGTTACCCTTCCCCAATCTTTTGTGCCAGCTCAATATGTTCTTTTAGTTTCATGCAGTTTATTCTTTATTTACAGCACAGCACAGCACCTGCAGCCACTAAATTGGTTATCAAATTGAAGTCGCTATGATCCGTCCCGATCCCGATCCGTCGCCATCCATTCTGCAGGTGCTTGTGCTCCCCCGCTGGCATTTACATAAATGGCGCGTGGCTGGCAGGATGATCACAGATCGAACAAGGGATCAACCTGTTTGGCAGATGCCTCATATGCTAAGCAGTTCTCTGTTGCTGTTTGTGCCTCTGCCTCAGTTAGTTGCCACTTGCCGCTTTTATGTTGACATCTGATCGACCCTCATCAAATGCGTCGATTTTAATGTTTTTCTCATTTTTCACGCTTACCCAAAGCACATTTTCCGCTGCTGCTGCTGCTGCTGCTGCTGCTGCTGCTACTGCTGCTGACCAACTGCCAACCGCCAACTGTTAACTGGAAAAGGGTTGCACAATTGTCCGTCTGTCCGCCTGTCCGTCCACTCGTTTAGTATTTTTACGGGTAGCAAATATTTCTTTGTTTTTCTAAATGCCACGCGGCACGCGCTTTTCTTTTGGTCAGCTTTCCATTGTATAATGCCCTGTAAAATGTGTAAATCGGGTATCTCAGAGAGCAGACGTCTGCTTCTGTTATCTGTGCTTCTTCTCATTTTCAAATATCTGACTTCAGTCAAGCATATATGCCAGCAGATATGATAAATAATAAGTTAGCCTCAGGCTGAATACAGGGTATCTGTTAGTCGGAACCCAACCGTTGAACCGTTGCGAGCAGATTGTTTTGACATTTTGATTTGATGCGATATGAAAAGCAAAATGCAATGCATAAATCATAAGCCCAGACCCAGACCCAGACCCAGACCCAGACCCAGACCCAGACCCAGACCCGGTTCCATCCCAATAGCAACCTCAAGGCGTGTCCGCCTTTGGTCGCCACTGGTCAAGCCAAAACAAAAGCAACAAGAAAGAGTGCAACAAGGGTGCAACAACGCAACAACGCAACAAAGCAAAAGCGAAGAATGCGAGAAATGTCGAAATCTTTGTTTGGACAGTGGACGAAAGGGCGCTTAGAAGGCAGCTTTCTCATTAGTGAAATGCGGGAAAACTTCCCGAAAAATGAGTCGCAAGAGAAACCAGAAGCAAGTCCACATAGCCAGGCAGAGGGAAAGAGACAGAGCGCGAGAGAGAGAGAGAGAGAGAGAGAGAGAGAAGAGATAGCTAGCATAAATCAAGTTGGCGGCAAATTAATTTGTTGAGCAGCCGCATCTAGCAGAGAAGCGTCCCAAGTGACGAGCCCAGGACAGGGACCAGTACCGGGACAAGGACGGGGACCGGGTCCCGGGTCCGGATTCCGTAACAGGACAAATGCTGATCTATCAAAATCGTTTGACAACTGAAAGGGTTGCGTTGCAGTGCATCTTCAAGCCTGTGCCAGGACATGTCCTGCAGCATGTCGCCTAAAATGTTTGATTTTCCACGAAAAAAAACGTCTTTGGACCCTTTTTTTCCTTCATTTGCATTTAACCCTTGAACGCCCTTTGCTAGACGCTGCGGGACGTCTTCCAATCGCCTTCGTCCTTGCGCCTTGCCGCACTCTTCGTGGTGGTGCATTGCTGCCCCTTTTCGATTTTGTCTGTGTTTATTATTAGAAAAAAAAAACCCCAAAAAGAAATGTGAAAATTGTTGAAAACAATTTTTGTATTCTAGATTGTTTTTCGATTTTTTTTCGTTGTTTTTTTTTGGTTTGTTTATTTCAATTAAATATGCAAATTGTCTGCATGATGCTGCACAAATGTCAACTGCAAGCGACTCTTCTCCAGTGATATATTTCCCAGAACGGGACACTTCAAGTTGCGCTTAATTAACTAATTGCTTTCCGAGCTACATATCGAGCGAGAGCGAGAGAGAGAGAGAGAGAGAGACAGAGAGAGAGGGAGGGAAGAGCACGAAGACAGCTCTGACAGCAGCTGCCGAAGCAGTTCGCGCAAAGTCATTCTCCCATAAGACATCAGTTCAGAACATTTGATTATTGCCAATAGTAAGTAATTTCCACACTCAATGATCCTGTGAGCCATGTTGCATGGAACAGTTGGCGGCGTGTAAGAAAACTTAATGCCAAAATGATGTTTGCTTCGATTCTATTGTGACTCAAGCATGAATGTGTCCTTCGACCAGATTCGATTTAAGTGCAGGTTATACAATTTGAAGTTTGAAAACAAGTTTTTTAAATATATAGCTTATAGTTTGCTATTGAGTATTTATGTTGTTGTTACAATTAAACAATTTGAAGGCAGCACTCTTTAAAAAAGTCGAAGAATTTAATGAATATGTATTCCATGACTGAATAATAACCATGATCAAATATTGTCTAAAGATATTATATGGCAACTATGTTTAGTTAAATGTTTAGAAAGCAAAGAACTTTAAATGATAATCAATTGTTTACATGCTGCGCAGCTTAAATAAATAGCTTATTGTTAGTCGTAATTGTATCCAAACTATTTTAAATGCACTTCTTTTTGCATAACTCTGGCTGATCGAACGTTTTAGTTATTGAGATTGTGAGAAGATTTCAAATCTTCATTTAGCATATTTATCGTTTGAGTTGCTATTGCTGTGAGAAGGTTTAGCAACTGGCTTCAATCGCCTTCATGTAAACCAACAATTGTTGTTAATAAGCGTTGGCTTCTAGCCTAAATATATATCGGCAATAAACTTTATATCGTTTCGGAACTAACATTGTAGCCTGTATTTGTTGCAGATCTTCAATTATGTGAATCCTTCGATTTTAATTCACAAAAACTAAGCATGAAATCTTTAGTTTCCCAGCCAATGGCCTGCTGAAGGCGGCGAGAGGTGTGAAGAGGCAAAAGGAATAAAATAAGACGGTAAACTTAAAGTAACGAGAAGAATCAGAACCAACAACAACAACAACAACATCAGCAACAACAAGTTGGACAGGACAAAATGCTTGTAATGTGCAGGGGCGAAAGGACACCCCGAAAGGACAGTATCCCTCACCCCTCACCCCTCACCCGTTACCCGTTACCCGTTGGTGGCGTGAGGCAAAAAAAGGAAGAAAAAAAAACCCACACACACAAAATCAAATAACAACACCCAAAAACGAAATTGAAATCGTAATCGAAAATGAAAATGAAAACGAAAACTTGCTGCAATTGCAGTTGCTTAGTGAAAGGACTTAACGACTGGCAAAGAAGCAGGATAATTAGAAAATGAAGGAAAACTAGACCATGGCCTTGGTTTTCGTTGTTGTTTTTTTGTTCTTTCACAAGGCACCTTTGCTTTGTTCCCTTTCTTGTTCTTGTGCGGTGTTGTTTTAAGGGGTGAGCGGTGAGGGTACACGATAGAGCAAGGGATGGGGTGGGCTGGGCTGTGCTGTGCTGGAGAGAGTCTGATTTTTTTTAAGGCACTACTTCTGCTACTACCCCTTGCCTCAGCGGACAGCGAAGTGAAAGAAGTCTTGGGAAAGTCGCAGCGGCGCCTGCTTTTTGCTTGATTAGATTTGATTTGTGTTATTTGTGGCATTTCGCTACTCTCCTCTCTCCTCGCTCCTCGCTCCTCGCTGTTGTCCTTGGCATTTCCTGCTCGCCGTTCCACATTGCAGGCTACATTTAATTTCTAAATTATCGACACGGCACTGCGATGGGCGTTACAATGGATCGGATCGGTGTTTTTGGGTAGCACCGAGCACAAAGTCTCCTGCTCCTCGTCAGGCCTCTTTCGATTCCTTGCCATGCTCCTACTGTGCATTGCTGTTTTTGTTTTGATTAAGGAAATTATAGTTCGTACAACTGTAAAATCAATTTCGATTTCAATTTCAGTTCACATTCCCATTCGCAGTCTTGGAAAGTAGGTTATGAAATCAACTCTTTGGCCGACTGTTGCATGTGGCAACATGGCAAAGTGCAACGTTAACATTTGCCTGTATGACTAATGAGGCAATTTAAATGCTAATTCTCCTACTCTAAGCGAACTCAACAAAATATCAAATTATAATCCAAATCATGAACTGAAAGCAGCGTCCATTTAGGGGGTGTCCTTTCCGCGTCCAACATGCCTCGTGTGTGTGCCTGCAGCATCAGGGTAGGGCTTACAAATTATGAATATGAATATGAATATGAGTACGAATATGAATACGCATATGAATACGAATATGAATACGAATGTAGCGAATGCTTTTATTATTTAAATGTCAAGCGCATTTAAAGTCTAAAGCCTAATACGATTCAAGTTTAATGGATACACAATACCCAAGCGAATAGTCCTTTAAATCGATTTGAGAGTCGCATGGAAATTCGATCAGTTTGCGACATCAATCATCAAAACAATATACCTAATCTACATTTGTTCAATTACAAATTTAAATTTAGTATCAATTTAACTGCCAAAAGGTGGCTACGAACTGCTCAAATTGTATCTATAAGATATACAAGTTTAAATAGATGAAAGTGTTTAATCTCAGAGGAATTGTATTGCTGAGAACTATGTGTGAGCAACAATTGTATATGTTAAATAACGAATGCATCTGCTAGACATGGTAAGGTATCTGTAAGATGCAAATGTATTTAGCTTCTATTTAGTTGCTTCCTTTTTTCGACAGAAACACATCCGTTATCTGTGAGATACAATCTGCAGTATCTTTACGCGATACACTTTGTATCAAATGCCAACAAATAATGAGCAATGTTTTGCAGGAACCCAAGAATTGATTGTCAATCATGATACTTGCAGAGGGTGTCATAATATTGTCAGGAAGTTTGTTATGCATTGAAAGAGTTGTCTCCGAGGTGTCTCTTGCAGAGGGCACTAAATATGTACGTCGATGATGGAAACCTACAAGAATAATTTGCTTAAAAGGCACAAGAACATAATCATTTCCAGACTAAAGTGTTGATTTTGACAGATCTACGAGGATTATCTATTCTAGTCTTGTCGTTTTTTGAACGGATTTATACGATTTTATAGAACTGTGTCACATTTCGATGTTTCACGTTTGTTTGCATATCAGTCAGCTTGGGAGTTGTCATTTATTTTCGTAGCGCTGGAAAATTGTGGTACGAGTATTTGCTCACATGCCACATTACGAATGTTGTTTTCATTTTTTATATTTTTCCAAATTTTGTGATCGCATCATTTGGTCAACGCATAACGCAAGCCGCCCAACGGCAACGACAAAAGGACTCAGGACGCGCCGTAACCTAAACAAACAAAAGCTGCGGCTGCTGTGCACATTTGAAAGGCGCGTGCGCCACTCAGTTGACCCACAATATCAGCCGAGAGCCGCACGAAAACGCATTGGAAATGGAAGTGGAAATGGAACTGCAAAAGAACCTGATCCTGCCACAATTGACCGCACGCGCGCCTTCTAGTTTTGAAAGGTCAGCGGCAGCCGCACGCAGCTGACTTTTCCCGAGCAAACAATGGAAAAGCCTTTGCCTTAACCCAACTCGCTTCTTTATTCGGTTTTTCTTTTTTAATAAACAAAGCAAATAGAGCACAAAAGTGCATTTCATATTTGTTTACTTTTTGATAATTTGGAATGATAAATGTGTTTTGGGAGAAGGTTGCTAAGCCGCGACAATATGAGGCGATTAGGGTAATAATTTGAGGGATTAGTTTTTTGGAGCTGCAGCAACCACCCAGCACCACAACCACCAGCAGCAGCAGCAGCAGCACCACCACCACCACAGTTGCAGCTAAGAAGTTCAACTTCAAGTTGAAAGGACTTCTGGCGCTGCGGGTCGCGGCGGGTCCTGGCGCGAACTACTTGCGGTTTTTTTTTTTTGTTTAAATTATAACGAATTATGACATATTAAGATTTATATTTATGGAGCGCGCTGCACAAAGAACTTTTTGCCAGGATGAGAAAAACAACAACAACAACAACAATAAAAAAGAAAAAAAAATGTTCACAGGAGGCGACCGCAAGATGCTGCGATTCGCTGGCTCGCATCCTTGCTGCCTCCTGCGCCTGCTCAAATTTCAGCCTTTTGTTAAATGGGCGCCGGACTTGAACTTGGCACAGCTGTTCGGCGGCAAGTCGCGTCCTGGGCGAGTCCTTGCGCCGTTCGTTCGTGTCTCTCTCGCTCTCCATTCGCCTCGGGCGCTGCCTTCGTGTTTTCTGTTTTCTGATTTCATATTTTGATTTATTGTTTTGCTTATTGTTTTGCAATACATTCACAGCATTTTTTTTTTTTGGCCATGCCTTCGTCTATTGTTACCCTCAGGCTGAGTCCTTTTGCCACTGATCCTGTTCACCATGCGGTTTCATCTTTCTCGCAATATTTATGTTAATTTCGGCTCAACGGTTTCTGCCAGCTTTGTGCGGCCAAGTCAGAAGCCAATAACACGAACCGCTTTTGTAGTGCCAGTTAACAGTTAACTGCTGAAATCAAACTGCTGAATCCATACGTATCCTGAGCAACGTGGAATGCAGAGCAAATAGGTGGTCGCATTTCCCATTATCTTCCTATAAACATAGATCATTTATGGAAGATGATAGTGGGTAGGTGGTAAAGACCAATCTGCTCAAATGTGCAGTACTTAATCAATAAAGCAAGTTGTAAAAAGACAAGCAAATCAAGTCAGCAACAACGAGTTCTCTTGGTGGGTGCGAAATATGGTCACTCTAAATCGTGTCCGCTGCGTGCCGCTGCACACACCCAAAAATTACCACGAAACAGTAAATGCTGCATACTTTTAGGTGCCTGACTTCCACTGGTAAACGTTTGCTGCATACCTTTAGGAGGCAGTAGTTAAATTTTTACTGATTTTCAAAAACATGGCATGTTAGAATACCCCCCAAATGCGTTCACCTAAGACCCCAAACACTTGGAAGCATTTAACTCGCAGCTCGAATTGAAATGAGTTGAATGCTGCTGTGAATTTATTGTCTAAATTTGAGATCTGCCACACTAGCCGGAAAGATACAAACCCGATAATCTGGAAACAGCACACGTCAAGCAATAGTAGTAAATCATGGGCCAGATAGCCAGCGGCCAGCTAAGCGAGACGGAGCTAAACGCACACAAAGCAACGACGGGACTGTCCACTGGGCAACTGGAGCAGCTGCATGCCCGCTTCCTGGCCCTGGATCGATGTCAAAGCGGCTATTTATCGCCAACGGACCTTTTGCGCATACCGCAATTGGCACAGAATCCAATGCACCGCCAGATAATCGATGGCTTCTTCACGGATCCAAGCAACGATCGCATTGATTTTGCTCAGTTTTTGCGCACCTGTGCCACGTTTCTGGTGCGCCCATCTGGAAATTTACGTGCGAATGGACGCGCCCAGAAGCTGCGCCTAATCTCCAAAATGTTTGATACACAGCGCACTGGTCACAGCATCGAGCGATCCGATTTTCGGCGTGTGATGAAGTACATGTTGGACAGTGTGCCGCCAACGGATGCGATTGCCATATGCCATCTACATCCGGAGAGCAACGAGACGGAGTTGCAGCAACTGGAGGAGCTGGCGTTTGGAGGTGGAATAGCAATAGTGGACAACCAAAGCATATCGTACGAGCAATTTGAGCTGCGTCTCGACACGGCCGTTGTGGAATCCAAATTGGCGATCAGCAAGTGGTTGTAGTGATGTCAAAATCCAAAAATTGTGCGCAAACTAATTTGAAAGTATTTTTGGTTGATTATTGATTTCGTAGATTTTCAATAGTTTTGTTCTTTATTCATTTCCACAAATTGCAATAGTTAAAGATTTTATTTTGATTTCACTTTCACATATAGTATATACTCGTATATGCGTATGTTATGATCCGTTCCGGTTTTTTTGTTTGTTTTAGTATTAAATATTTATTATTTGTAATAATATTATAATATAGATTTATCTTTTATAAAAGTGCGTTTGGATAAGTATTTAGCGAGATTCGTGCTAAAAAAAAAATACAATATATGATAGAGGATAATACATAATAATATAATAATCAGAATATAAATGTTAATAATGAACATGACTTTTCATATGGCAGGCCGCAGGCGCCTTTAAAACTCGCACTATATAGCATATGATATACCTATATAGTACTATATGTTTTGTGTAATTCATTATGATTATGTGGTTTGTTTGTTAAGTTTTTTGTTTTTTTGTTGTTGTTTTTTTTTTGGTTTTTTTGTTTTTCCTTTTGTTTTCTGAGCATATTCAAAATTTGTAACGTCTTTTGTTTCATGCTTAATTCTTTATGGAGCACTATTTATATATGTATATATATATATAATATATGTTTAGAGTTAAGTTTTATAGTTAAATCAATTTTTCTTGCAATAATACAAATACAGTTTGGGAAGGTACGCTACAATCGGTTTTCTTTCTTTGTTTTTTTTCTTTTTATAACATTTTTGTTTTTGTTTTGTTTGTTGTTTTATTTTACAAATTAAATGTAATATTTTTGCATTTCGTTTTCGTTAAGAATTTGGTTTGACGCGTTTCAGTTATAAATGTAAGTGTGCGGATTACATTCAAATACATGAGTGTTGTTACAAGAATAAAACAAAAATGAGACTTGCAATAGCAGACAACAATATATAAAAGGTGGAGAGGGGAAATACTAGCGCGCAACAGAAAAAGGGGGAACATTTTGATGACTACGATAATAGGTGAGAGTAGCAGCTACAAATAATGTAGTTCCTGCGGGAACACGTGACCAGGCCTCGTCTCGCCTCACATTTTACTGGCGTCGCACGGTTCGCTCGCGCTCGCGACCGCTCTCCTCGCGCTGCAGGCTGCCGTGGCGCGGCGGCGATGTTTGACCACCGCTGCCAGCGGCGCCGGCGCCGACTGAACCGTTGAGAACGCGTGCCTTGCGCGACCGCTTAAACTTGGCCATGTCCTCGCCGAAGACATCGCCGGTGCGCAGCGCCGAGATCAGATCATCGAACTCGCCCTTGTTATCGCCCTTCGCATTCGAATCGCAACCGGGGGCGGCGTTGCCGCTGCCATTGCTTGAGGATTTGAGGCCCAGATTGCGGGCGACGCTGCTCATAAGGCCGGTTTTGTTTTTGCGCTCGATTGTGCGCTTCTTGAGCTCCGCCTCCTGTTTGGCGCGCTTCTCCTCCTCCTCCTGGCGACGGCGGAAGCTCTCGTTGTCGTGTCGCGCCTCGCCGAACGCGGCCAGAAATGAATCGAAGATGCCAAAGAACTCGTCCGGCTGCAGCACAGAGCCATCCTCGCCAAAGAGGCGCACGGCGCGATCGAAGCGCGTCTTCATGTCCTGGAATTTATCCTCGAGCTCGGCAAAACGGACCGAGGCCTGCGCATGGAACTCTCGCATCACGGGCAAAAAGCGATCGCCTTGCTGTGCGGGTCCCGAGCTCCGATGGAACTCAATCTCACGGGCGACATCCGCCAGGCCTGTGCGCAGCATCTGTATATCCTTATCCATCTCGCCGAGCGACACCTTGGACGCTTCGCGCACATGCGGTATATCATCCTCCAGCTTCAACAGGTCCTTGAACTTCTTCTCAATCACCTGGACGAGGTAGTGGAGCAGCGTTGTTCCCTTCGCCGCACTCGATTTGGTGTCCGCCAGACGATTCAGCGAGGCCAGCCTAAATCCAGACGCATTTCCCCGTGCTCCACGATTCATATAGTTGCCTGCAAAATGTACATTTCGCATCATAATAATATATATATATATATATATGTAAATCTTACCCAGAGCCAGCACCAATTCGAGCAGCTTGCGCAGTCGTCGGGAGCGAGCAACTTCGCGGGATGCCTCCATGACGCTGGTAATGCGCGGAATGAGGTCATTCACTGTCAACATGAAGCGCTTCTTGTAGTGCAAGCTCTTCAACCGCTGCTCATAATGTGGTATCCTGGTATGGGAGCAAGTATAAATAACACAATAAATGACAAGCGAAACTACTAAATGCAATTGACTCACTTTGAAATCTCGTAGAGAAAACGATCCGCGCGTGCCAGCGACTCAATGTCCTCGCTATGCTCGTCCAGCAAAGCACGCTCCTCCGCCGAGGGCGTAAACTTCAGCAACTGCTCAACCATGTCCAGTGCCAGCTGCTCATTGCTATCCATCGACAGTATAGCTCTAAGAAACACAATACAAAATTTGATTCACTTTTGATTGTTGGTTTTGATTAATTACTCACTTGGATATTTCCATGTCGCTCATCTTCAGTTTGCTCAACAGAATTGTGCAGTTCTGCGCTCGACGCCCATCAATGACGGAGAGCACCTTCTGCTTGTTCTTGCCTGTCACGCGCAAATCCTCATAGGAGCCATCGGTCGCCTGAATCGCGCCAAGAAACAAAATAAATTTAGCGAATCTGAGGCTTTTCTGCTTGTTCGGGTTTTTTAATTTTTGAATTCCGTTCTTCTTTTCTAACCAATCGTATCCTTAAAGTCACTCCTCGATGCTTTAATTTCATACCTTTAATTTTACTGGATTTTTCCGTTTTCTTACTCACTTCCGTTCATAAATATTTAACTCTTTTTTTGCACTATTTTTAGTTTAGTCTCTTCTTTATAGCGATTTATAAGCAATCACAATAAATGTCACTTATTTTATATATATATATATATATATATATCATATTATTATTATTATTATTATTAAGATAACTGCACTGCGACCTACTCGATCTCATGTGCCACCTTCTGAGCCTGTAGCTCCTCCATTAACTCCAGCAGAATCTGTGTCGGTTTGCGGTCTTCTACGAGGTGTGTTCAAAAAGTATCGCGAATGTTGTGTTTTTTCAGATATTATTTATTTATTCATGAATATCTATTTTGTCCCCTTCAAAGTAATCCCCATGAGATATTATACACTTGTGCCAACGGTTTTTCCAATCTTCGAAGCACTTCAAAGCAGCTGTCAACAATTAAGTGAACATTCAAAATGGCCGAGCTTGTCGGCATAAGTGAGAGACATGAGTACCAACATAACGCTACAAAAAAATCGAAATTCGATTATACGTAACCCGCGAAAATTCAAAATTCGCGATACTTTTTGAACACACCTCGTATGTCTTTGGAGCTCATAGCATGCATCCCTGGGATGCAACATCTTCTCCCAGTTAGGGCGACACACTCTGTTAAGGTGTGCCTTGAGGATTCTTACTCGTTTTGCACAACAAATAAATTCAATTTATGTTTGCAACTTATTTTTGCCTTTTCCTCTCCTCTTTCTCTTTTCGACTACTTATCACTGACCTCGCTTTCTCTCCCACTCTCTCTCAAGCGTCGACTTACCGAGACGCCATTCTTCTGATAGGCCGAGAACAGCTTATCGATGGACTCGAGCTCCATGTTGTTGTAGAGTTTGCTCTCGTCCAGTTCGCTCCAGACGGTTCCTTGTAGTTTGGCATCGGGCAGCTTGGACCAGTTGAAGCTCTTTAGGGGATTCGCTGGCTGTGGCACGTTCTTCTTTGGCAACTCCACTTTGGGTGGTGCTGGTGCTGATATCATTACACACACATATATATAGAGATTAGCGCGTTTGCACATTTCAAATTTGTGGCTGAGCTTACCCATTGCTGGCGCCATGTTAGGCGGCGGCGGTGGGGCGCCGGGACAGGGTGGCGGTGGTGGCGGCAGCATCGCTGGTGCCATGGGCGGCGGAGGCGGTGGCACCGTCTTCAACATGGGCGGCGGCGGTGGCGGCGGCGAAACGGCACCATTGCACCCAGTTAGGCCGGCGACCTTCTGGTCATCGGGTATGCTACCCTCGGTGACGAGTCGTTCGAGCCGGGCGCGCTCCTGCTGTTCGCTTTGGAGGCGATGCTGCAGATCCTCGGCCTTCATCTCGGCGGTCTGGGCGCGCTGCACCGCTTGCGAGTGCTGGGCGGACTCCTTTTCGAGACGTTCGCGCATGCGCGCCAAGCCCGTCTCCAGATCCTCCTTCTCCTGCATGCGCAAGTCGAGCTCCTGCTCCTTTTTGGCCAGACGCGACTGCACCTCGAAGTTCTCGCGCTCCAGCTCATCGGCGCGCTTGCGCGCCTGCGTCAGCTGCTCCTCCTTGACCAGCAGACGCACCAACTTGCTAACATCGATCTGAAGCGGCGCCACATCCGGATCGTGCACGTGCGACTCGCTGGCCAGTTTCAACTGCTTGCCGGGATCATCGGGATCCGAGATGAGGTCGCTGCTCGGCCGCTGCTCCACCTGCAGCACAATCTGCTGCACCACGCGATCGATCAGCAGCCAGTGCTCCGTGCAGTGGCCCGTATCTGGCAAGCAATCAACAATTTCGATTAGAATTTGGCCAACAAATTCGAACATTAATTATAAGACTTACAGGGCAGGAGTAGCATGTGCTGCAGCAGGGATAGCATGTGGGGGTAGGCGGGCGAGTGGCTGAGCTTGCGGCGCAGCAGCTCAAACATGGAACCGGCGCTCTTCGTGTCCACATGCTCCTCATTGAAGCGGCGAGCGAACTCCTTCTCATCCTCGGCGCGCACCATTTCAAAGAAGTCCTGCGCAAGAATTGGTAAGAAATCGAGTTATCGATATATATCGATATACTCACCAGATGCCTGTCGAGTGTCTCATTCTCGTGGGTGCGCAGCTTATCGATGACGGGCTGAATGCCGAGCATGAGGAACTCATAGCGCAGATGCAGTCGGAACTCGAGATTCTCCTGGCCGGGCCCGTAGTTGAGCACGGCATTCACAAAGGACATCAGCGCCGTTTTGAGATTCACATTGTCCCTGTACGCATACGTGGAGCGATCCAGATCATTGACAATGCTCTGGAAGCGTGTGCGCTCCGTTGCAAATTCCTGAAAATGCAGCATTGCCTGGAGCACCTTTCGATGCCCGCCGGGCACCAGACAAACGGCGCCCAGTATCTCCAATGCGGAGATCTTCGTTCGTATATTGTCCGCGGCAAGGGATCGAGCAATCGTATCAATTGCCGTCGGATGGGCGAGCACATGGGCGCGTCCCATCGAGTTGTTCATCAGCGCCTTGATGCAACCAATGAGGCTGGTGTGCAGCGAACTGTTCGCCACCCGTATATCCAATTGGAGCAATAGATTCAACAATGCCGGCAGCCCGTCCAGCTCAACGAAGCGCAGCACAAAGCTGTGCGTTGAGGTGCGCAGCGCTGTCTTTAATGCATCGACAAATGCGGCATGGTTGTCCATGCGATTGCTCAGCTCGTGGCTGGGCGAATCCTCTGGCGAGAGGGAGACGTGCACAACCAGGTCCTTGAGTCGTTCAATATAATGCTCGGCGGTGGGTGGCTGTGTTATCGCCGCGGGTCCATCGGGTCCATCTGTTGCATCCAGTGGCAGTTTGCGCGAACAATAGATTTGCCACTTCTTTTGCGCCGGCAGACTGAGCATCGCCTCCTTGTTGGGCGCCGTCAGATCGAGCTCCTCGACAAGCTCCGCAAACTTGGAGTCCAGTTCATCCACCGATGGCATCGGCTGTGTCGGCGTCAACGTTTGCAGCGTGAACGCACCCTCCACCACACAAATCTCCGGCGGCTCGTCATCCTGCATGGACGCGAAACAAAACGTGGCAACAATTAACAATTAGCAGCAACAAATATTAAATTGCCATTGTAAAACGAGGTGCTCAAGCGCTATGCGGACCCAGCTACTGCTCCGCCCCCACCGCCTGCTGCTCGTGGAGGCGTTAACAGTGCATGTCCATTTACAAATAGACAAACAAACAAACAAACACAGCGAGCTCTGCCCATTGCCCAACCTTGTCAGATTGCATTGAAATGGAAATTAAAAGTTTGTAATCGATCCATATAAAAACAGAAAATGAAGGGGCTCAGCTTAGCCAGTGGGAGTTGGAGTAGCTATCGGTTCCACTGGTGATTCCACACACACACACACATTAAGTTCTTTTGCGCTTTGCAGTTCTAATTCGAATCTAATCATTAATCCTACATGTTTTGAAAGCTTGTCAGACTTGCTTAGCTGACATTAAATAAATAAATAATCCAGGGATTTTCGGGCAGTTGAATTCAAGTTGAACAATTACCAAGGTATTCCAATTCTTGTTGAGATACTTCAATTTTGTTGATGGGGCTCAGAAGAGGGCACAGTAGATCACTGCAGGTAACCCAGTTATGATTAATAATAGAATAATGGCTAACATCAGAACTAACATGTAACTATAAAAGACTTGTATCTATCATCAATCTTTCTCTCTCTGTCCCCATCTGTAGCTTGTTAGTCTTCCCTGAACTACTTTCCACTACATTTTACATTGACAATCTGCAATCTGTGCATGTTCTAGAACCATTTGAACGCTTTTTCTCTTTCAGCATCGTTTAACAATTTACAACTGTACTCGAGGAGCACAAGTTCTGTTGAGTTAGGCACTTCAGGCACCTTAGTTAGGCAGCTTATAGCACAATTTTCGCTTGATATCATCACATATAGCTCAACTGCTCAACTGCTCAACTTCTTTGTTTGTTTCACTCTACACTAAGGAAAAAGCCGACTTATAAAATTGGACACGATGCGGCATCTTTTTCAAATAGGAGCAGCTTTAATTTACTTATAAGTTGCAAATTTGGGAATAACGAAAAAATAAAGAAAAGAATAAATCTTCTTGAAATAGGAACTTCGTTTTGGAGTCTAGAATTTTTGACATTTGAATGCGCTTTTTTTCTGAGTGTAAATTTATTGCTTTTATTTTTTTTTTGTTTTTTGTTTTTGTCACTTATGCAATTTCGTGCACAATTTGATACGAGGAAAATCGTTGACACGAATTAAAGAGAGAGACAGAAAGACTGACAAACAGACAGAGAGACAAACAGACAGAGAGACAAACAGACAGAGACAAACGGACAAGTGGGTCAGGCGGAGATACGTGGGGAGCAGCAATTGTTAAGCTATGTTAACAATTGGCACGTGACTTTAGCTGGATTTTGGCCAATTTTTGGCTTCACGATAATATGCGAATGTGTGTGTGTGTGTGTGTGTTGCGCCGATTGGTGGCAACCGTGCTTACCTTGAAGCAGCCACACCAGCCACGTCGGCCCCGAAAGACTGGCATCTTCTTCTTCTGCTGCTGTCGATAGTGCTTCTGCAGTGGCGTCTCGCTGGCGGCCGCCTGCGACTTCTTGTAGCTAACAACGCTGCCCTCGTCAACGTCCTCCTTGCTCAGCCCAAAAGGATAACCAAATGTGTAGCCTAAGATATTATGGGTGTAAAATGAATTGGACCCGTTGCCCAAACTGTTGCCTTCATCTGCATGTTCAATGCCCAACTGTGACTGGCCGTTGCTGCTGTTGCTGTTGTTGCTGTTGTTACTGTTACTGTTGCTGCTGCTGCTGTTGTTGCCGTTGCTGTTGTTGCTGCTGCCACCGCCGTACTGATTCCAGTAGCGATATAAGCTATTTATACAACTGAAATCACTTAGAATGCTCTTCCAGTGCTCAAAATCGAAACGTTCCTGAAAATTTGCTGAACTGGTGTCGCTGGCATTGCCGTTTGGGCGACTATTGCTGGTGCTGTTGACGCAACTGTTGCCGCTGCCGCTGCTGCTGTTGCTGCTGCTGCTGCTGTGACTATTGAGCGTTAATGTGGCAGTGCTGGCGTGGCTTAAGTCACTGCAGCTATTCAAACTGGTGATAGATATTAAGCTATTGTTGTTGTTGTTGCTGCTGCTGCTGCTGCCGCCGCTGCTGCTTCTGATATTGCCGGCGTTGCTGTTGTTTTTATTGCTGTAGCTATTGAGCACTATGTTGCTGCTATTACTGCTGCTGCTGCTATTGCTGGGGCTGTTGTCACTGGTAATTGTTATCTTAGTTACACCCGCTGAGATGCTGGTTGTGGCAGCTGCTGTTGCTGTTGCTGCTCCTGCTGCTGCCGCTGATGTTGTTGTTACTCCTACTGTTGCTGTTGCTGCTGGTGCTGCATTGATTGTTATGCAGCTGCTATTGTTGCTGTTGCTTGTTACTTTTGCTGTTGCTGCTGCTGCTGCTACTGCTGCTGCTGCATTAATTTTGGGCTTCTCTAGTGTGCTCTCCGGCGTTGTTTGCAATATTTCCGTATTGGTGCTGTGCGTATCCGGCTCATTAATGCAAACAATGGGACACGATTGTAGCTTCTGCAATAATAAGAAAAAGAAACGAATTTCCGTCAGTTGTAGTTGGAATATATATATATATATACGGATCATAAGCCGCTGTGTTATCACGCATTCTTTGCAAGCCCCTCGTTCCTTCCGCATGTGCTGCGCTTGGCTGGCCGCGTGAATGGCTTGGTTCAAGCCAACAACAGGGCCGAGGTGTCTGGCCAGACAAATGGCTGTCAACTCGCATGCCAAGGCAAAGAGACAAATGCAATTGCATTCAATTCATTGCTAGCGACAGTTGGCACAGCCTACAACAATGCGTGTTATACTCTAAAAACCCGATGTGATCAGAGTCTACTGCTTTTTGTGTGTGGTTCGGTGTTGTGCATTGACCTATTACAGCTGAGACTATTGATTACGACCATGTTGATGGAGGAGCAACATAAACCAACTAATCATGTTAAACCGGAACTAGCAGAATCAAGTCATTATCATCTGAAGTATTGGGTTTCGTTAATCTAATCAAAAGATGCAGACAAATGTAACACAACAATTATATATATCATATATAACTATCATTAAGTTGGATAAGTTTCGAACAGCTGAACTGCTCAAGACTTTAAATAGTAAAAGCAAATTCGTAGAACAATTGCAATCAATAAATTGAAATAAATCAATATTCTTCGCATTTTCTATTTTATTATTATTTTATTATATTTATTAATGTTATTTTCGATGACTGTAAATCATAATATTCATACAAACCAAAAAAAAAAAATAGCTTTGGCAAATTTTGTTCGATTTTCAATAATTTGTTATTAAATAAAAAAGGTATAACTGAATTGTAATTAGTATTGTTGAAGCTATTAATGCAAAGATTGGGGGATTTATATTTATAACTATATTTAACTCCTACTAAATTGTAATTAATTATTTAGAGTATTTGCTTGGCGCTTGGTTCTAGATACTTTTATACCTGACATACGAGTATTATGCATAGTCTAATCGAGCTGAGATTTGTGGATTTTGTCTCGTGGGTTTCGGTTGGGTTTCGTTATTGTTCGGCGCGTGGGCAAAAAGTAAGGTAGAGTAAAAATGTATAACTCTGGCTGTTGTTTTGCTGTTGTTTTCCAGCTGTCATAAATGTCTGACAATTGTCGGGCAATGCATTTTGACATGTGTTGAGAATTGTATATATTGTGGATCGGATCAAACGAATTATATTCAGTTAATGCGTGTGTGGGCCAAAAGCCCAAACTCCAACTAGAATGGGAATGGAAATGGAAATGGAAATGGAAATCAGCAGTGAAAATGGATTTGGGTTTGGATACACTCGTATGTATGGGCTATGGGTATATAGCTATGGGAATGGGAATGCACGCGCTCTTTGTTTGCCTTATACATTTTTCACTCAATTAGCGATGCGAAAATTGTTGTTATGCAAAAAATGCAAATGTAACACAACAATCGTATCAAAATCAAATCTATGCTAATTCATATTTAATACTACATAATAATATTAATATGTAATGGGAGTATTATTTATGTGGAGCACTCATTGTGTTGGATAACCATCAGACAGCAGTTCCAAGCGATTGGCCACATGTCAACATGCAATCGTTCAAGCAACATCGTCTTGCAACATCCATTAACCACTAACCAGCTGCCAGTCAACTTGGTGTTTTTTTTTCTGTTTTTTTTGCTTTTTTGCTCAATTAAATTAAGTAACTTTCGGGCGACTGCTTTCTAGCATTCTCTAGTTGGGCACCAACTAACCTAGCTCCCAGCTGAGCAGCTGAGCAGCTGAGCAGCCAATAAACAGCTGGCAACGTCGCTGGCCCAGCAGACTTGCAGTTGAGGCAGTTGCAAGTTGCACGACTCTCGCCCCAGTTGCCAACTCAACGCCAACTGTCGTCGCTCTGTTGTCGTTGTCGTCGCAGACATCAGATAGCGACAAGCGCAACACACAGCAAATCAGGTCAATGTTTCAGCATCGGCTTAGAACTGAGCTGAGCTGAGCTGAGCTGAGCAAAGCTTAGCGTTTTTGTTAGCTCATTTGCCTCATAGGCCGACAATTTGGCCACTCAATACATGTAGGCGTCATGTTGCGTCGTCGATAACTTGCCAATCGACTAATTAAAAACTACCTATTTTTTCCATTGTCATTTGAGCAATAATATTTTGTTTTGTTTTGTTTTGTGTTGATTTTGTTTGGCCTGCGAGCGTGGGACCTAATTAAGCGTTACGGCCAAATTGCTGTCCATCAGTTGACCATAAACAGTGAGGGGGCCCGCTTATTTGGCCACCATTTAGGAATTTCGAGGCAGTATGTGTTTGCTCATTAGAAGGGTCAACAGACAAAAAGCGAATAAGGTTTGCGCAATTTCAAATACTCGTACCTCTAATGAATAGTTTCACTCTGCAAATAAGCTGGACACTTTGGTGTGCTCCAGCAGCAAAGCCAAGCCCTCAAAAGAAATATGCTCTGCCTCGGTAGATGGCTGCAAGTTAAGTAGAAGATCGCTAGCCTTATTTTATGCTTAATCTAAATGGATTCAATGCCAATATTAAGTTTGAGCAAGTTAGCTAAATAGCTCTTAAAAGTTAAACGCTAAAAATCATTTTCATTTCACTTTGGTAGCATATTTAATCTCGTTATAAGAAAAACTACAACCTAATTTAATTACTTGTTTCGAGTTTCAAGTCGTTTTTTGTAAATACAATTTGTGATTTATACGATTCGATTTCATATATTCCCTTTTAAATATATACATACTAATGTATTTCCTAGTTATTAAGTTAGTTGCAATCAATCTATAGAAAAATATATGTTGTGCCCTTGTTGTCCTTGTTGCAACCAGTGGAATCTAGAGTCGTATCTACCGTGTCTACCACCCCCTATTACAATTAGGTAATTTTCTGCATGGCTACTGCAAATTGCATTGCACACAATGCTTAAAAATGAATAAATCAATTGTTTCTTTTTTCTTTTTATGTGCTGAATTGAGTGTGATTAGTCAATTAGAGTTGCCCTATAATGTGAATCGGAATTTGACATTGAGGCATCGAGTGAGGCACCGAACCGAGTCTGTCTGTTGTCCTCTGTTGTCCGGACTCTGCACTCCGGACATTGGCGCCGACATCGAATCGTAAGATCGCTAAATTTTCACACTTGTCTGACACGCCTCAAAACAGAGAGAGAGCGAGTGAGAGAAAGAGGATGGGGAATGGGAATGGGGAATGCGGGGGAGAAGGGACCGACCCCGAAGCAGTTCCGAGTACACCCACTCAGGCAGCCAGGCAGCCAGGCAGCCAGGCAGACAGGGTTGTCTCGATTGTCTCGTAATAACTTCATAAAGTGGGCGCCGAAAAGTGAAATGGAAATGAAAATGAAAAAAAAAACCATGGAAAATACTATGAAAATAAAATTGTAATCATGCAGGCGGCTGGCTGCTTGGCTGGCTGGGCAGGAAGTAAGAAGCAGGCGCTAACACATTAAGAGACACACATTTATATATACATATATATATATATATATATATATAAATATATATGTATCGGCTGCCGCTGGCAACGGCTCACATTTTGGCACCAAAAACAATGGGAACAAGCAGCGGCAACAATGCGACTGCCCTTAATATACAGAGACTAACAATCAAGTGGCGCAAACGCGGCATGAAAATGAAAACTTGTTTTTCCGCATGCCAGGAAAAACGTACACATAAATATGTACTTCTATATGTATGTTGAAAGCACTGCGCCAACTACTGGTAGCTGCTCATGTTGCTACTGCTGCTGCTGCTGCTGCTGCTGCTGCTGCTGCTGCTGCTGATGTTGTTGTTGTTGTCGCTACAACAATGTAAAACTTTTCCTTTTTCGAGTCGACTCGTTCATCAGCTGACGACGTGCGTCTGTCGCTTGTCGCGTGTCGTTTGTTGTTTGTCGTCTGTCGAGTTTTAAGCGCATCTTTACCCACATTTTATGCATTGCGACGTCACAACGTCACATCAAATGGCAATTGGTGCGTCAGGCAGGAGGCATCTGATTGAGCCGCTTAACAAATACACACACACACCAGTTGGCCAGTGGCCGATGTGTGCGTTTGTCAATCATACGCCGCATTGTGCAGCTTTCCTTATGGCAACACTAATGCGGGGACGAGCTGACGGAACGAGCCAGGGGTGGAGGGGGGTTGGGTATTCGATCTGGCAATTGGCCAATTGGCATTTTGGTGTTGTCGCACGATCCAAAAATAGTCATTACGACCAACTAACCAAAGCAGCAACTAACTAACTGTCTTTGCATCTGGCAATCTGACAGTTAATTGCCATAATTTTCAGCACATTTTCAGTGCATTTGTCAGCAAAAAATAGATAAAAAAAAATAAGCCAAGATAAAAAAAGGCAAGCGCTCTTTAATTGCATTTTGTCGGAATTTATATCCAGCAATTTGCAATTTACAATTGCTGAATGGACACCTTAACTGCTGTAATTTCAATTGCAATGCAACTTTTAAGCTAATTTGCTAATTTGCAGCCTTAAAGCACTAGTCGAAAGTCAAAGCAATCATTATTAATTAAATAATGAAGAGGAATATGATATAAATAATAAATAATGCGATATGTGGCAGCTAAGCTAGTCAACAGAATTTTACCAATTATAAACTTGCCTCGAGTATTATGAAATATAATCAATCAAAAATCAAAAACTACATAAAATGTTTAAATTTCAAAAGTAAATCAAATCCCTCTCTGCAGACAGCTCTTAATAAAAGGGCAGCACTTATTAAGTCAAGCCTTGCCACTAAGTCGTCTCTTTCTATAATCAAAATAGAATATTGTTCATATATATTGTATGTACATAAAACGATATGTATATCGGAACTAATTAGCTAAGCTCAACAGCGGAAATGGTTATTTGTGAATGCATCTAAACAAAATTTCAAGTGCAAAAATGCTGCAAATTTTTCATTGCTAATGCATCTTTCTCATAATGACAACAACAATTGTTGTTGTCAGCAGGTGAAGAGACTTTTGCCTTAAAGTTGCCAAAGCGTTAAGCCAGCAACAATGTTTCCAACCTTCCCCCCCGTTCCTCTCCTTTCTCTAGCTCGATCCACACATCATCAAAATGCGGAACCAGCTGCTAAAAAAAACTATGAAAATAGTAAGCAAAACAAACAAACTATCGTTAAAAACTATCGTATATCTAATTGCACAGCAGCAGCATAAAACAGAAGACAATAAATTTGTTGTTGCTTATATTATTTGTATTATGATGTGGCTATTTGGTTTCACTTAGATATATATACATTTATATATACATATATATATATGCAACCAGAGACAAACAACCACAACAGTAACAAGCAACAACAACAATTGGCGCTGGACCGTGATGAAGGTGTTGTAAGGTGTTGTTTACATGCAACTATAGCAACAACAACTGCCACAATAAAAACCGAACTCAAATTAAAGTCGAAAAAAACAAAAGTAAAGGTAAACCGAAATCGAAATCGAAATCAAAATCGAAATCGAAATCGAGTAATCAGGCATGCGGGTGTTAAAATTATTACACAAGTCAATTGCCCTCATCCTCCGTCTCTCTGCCTTTGATAAATTCAACTTTTTAATAGAAAATTTGACTTGTACTTGAATATTTATATTTTGTGTTAATTTTTACTAAATATTTGTATATATAACCATTCGTGGCAGTTTAATGTCACTTTGAACTATTTGGCATACTTGGGAAACAGCACTAAGTCGATGCTTGGCAAAGTGATATTAAATGGGAATGGATTTAGCTAGGACCTTAAGATATTTGTGGGGCTTGTCAAACGTTTGCTCAGACAGACTGGAGAGATACACTCGCAATCTTAACTCAATATTTTGACGTTCTAAATGCTAAAAACAATTCAAATCGAACATTAAACAGAATACTGAAAGTATTCTGTGTGCACACACAGCACACATAAATTACATCCAAATGCGATTTATGTGGCTCTTAACTGATTTTGGCCTGCGTCTGAGGTGTCAAGTACTTGTCGAATGGCTCAATATCTGTATCTGTGGGCTCGAGTTCTGGCTAACAACTTTGGGTCGTTTTAGTTTTAAGCTGTGGTGAGTTAGCTACTTGGAGCGACATTTACGCTCGTCGAATGGGTTATCTAAGTACCATTTGATATTTAACCAAATAGGCGTCGGACAGGCTCGAGAATTTATGGCTGGCTGCAACGATTTGAGAGCTGCGAACTGCGAATTGCGAATTGATTGGGTGCAGCTCCACATTTAAATGAGCTAAAAGCATTTTTGTTTTGGGCCAGGTCATTTTGGTGCATTCGTTAAATGCCACGACGCGACACTTGCCCAAGAGTTCATGAAAAATTGAAATTGTGGCACAAAGATTTGCGTTTCGCATGGCTGATCTCATCTCCTGGCCCCCAGGCAATGAACACTGGACACAACTTTCACTTGGATAAATTTGTCGTTGTTGCTGTTGCTGTTCCTGTTGTTGTCGCTGTTGTTTTCATTTCTGCTGGCCTTTGGGTTGTGATTTGGATACATAGCTCTGCATGGTGGCCCATTGTGTGGCTGACTCCACTAATCTACCACCTGCGCCTTTTAAGGCAAACGCATTCGTCATGGCAGCAACAGTAATAATAACAACAGCAACAGCAACGGCAACAAATTACCATTATATGCGCTCATTTGTAATCATCATCATCATCATCATCATCAACAACAACAACAACAGCGATCCAAAGATCATCATCGACATTATCATCTTCATGCTCAAACTCCTCATCAGCGTTGTAAACGAGCCAGGGAACAAGCTAAACGGTTGCCAAAGTGTTTTAAATTATTATTTTAAGTAAATTTTTAGAAAATAATTACAAGAAATGAGTTGGCAAATTGCTGTCATATTTTTGTGTGGCATGTATCCCCATCAAAAAAATGCAAAAAAAAAATATATATATATATAAAAAAGAGCAAAACGTTGAAAGAAATGAAATCAAAAGTAGAAGGCAAACGTGTACGACTAATAGATACTCTGTAGAACAAAACACAACAAAATATTCTATTATTTCGGATATATATTTTTTCTTGAATATGCAAAATAATTTTTTTGCACAATATTAATTGACTACAAAAACCTTTTATAATCTTATTCAATTTATTATGTTTTTTGTTGATTATCAGAAGTATTTTTGAATGGTCTCAACACAATTACAATGTCAATGCAACCACAATCAGCTATAATAATTATTTCACAGGGTACACAAAGCCCAAAACCAAATCTTTAAGAAGTCAAATGTGGAGCAATAAATATACCAGCAGATGTGAGATCTGCATAGATTTGTGTTTATAGTTCAAAGATCTACAAACAATTTGATATGCATTGAAATTTTGATGATGAAGTCATTTGAGATGAGGAATCAGCTTAAAAGCCACCAAATTGAAAACTTGACCCGCGTCAAAAGATTTATGGCGGCACTGAGAGACCGAGGGAGGCAGATGGGGGCTGAGTGCCATTCCCATTTGAATGTTTTGGTGGTTTTTAGATTTTGGATTTTTGGATTTTTGAATTGTATTTTGGCATTTTTCTTGTGCACTTTTTAGCTGTTGTTGCTGTTGATGTTGCTGACATTTAAAGTTTAAGAGGCCAGAGCGCCAGAGCGCCAGAGTTATGGCTACAGTCGCAACAAGTGCTGTGAGGCAAAAGAATTGTGTACAGTTATTATGCATATAGTTGGATAGTATACTGTATATATATATATACATACAGCTTAAATCATAATTAACGATTGCCATTAGGCTAAATTGTTTAAATGGAGCTGGCTACAATAATTAGCAGAAGGCCCAAGTGGCATCAACCTTCGGCTGCATACGGAAGAACTTGAAAAACGTGGCAAGGAAAACATGTCCGAAAACTGGAAGCGAAAACTTAGCAATCACTTGGCAAAATGCAACAAACGAAGTTCGTGTTCCGGGGACTTTTACTTTAAATGATCTGCCACAGCAGCATATATCATATATAGCAATCGGAATGGCAATTAATTATTATTTTAACACATTTTTCATGTTTGTTTTTGTTGTTGTTGTTGTTGTTGCTGCTTATGCATGTTTCTCTAATGAGCTCATTGTAGGTTATACTCGTGTGTGGATGCAGAACTCGTTTCTGTCTTTAGCTGCATAACTCATAAATAACCTGGCGCATTGTCATGTATTAGTTTCATCCACCCTCATCCCCCTTGCCAATGGCAACTGGCAGCCTCCCTCGTAGTACGCCCCCAACTTGGTTGCACCAGTTCAGAGTATTCGAAACATGTTTTTAATGCAATAACTAACTAAGTATCTAGGCATATCAAAAGATACATAAATGTATCTTAAAGATACGCGCTGCACAAAGACTTCAACTCCAGCTTAAGCGGCGATTAACGTGTGTTGTTGTTGTTGTTGTTTTTGCTGTAATTGTATTTATTTGTTATTTTTTATAATTTTTTTCTAGCTTTTTGTTTCATTTTCATCATGACATTTATTCCGCATTCTTGCAACTTGATTTAGGCTTGGTGTTACTCTTGTTGCCATTGCTGGTGTCGCGCGTTCAGAGAGTCTGGCTAAAACTTAGCTGTAACTATAGCTTTAGCTTTAGCTTTAGCTTTAGCTATAGGTACAACTCTAGCTCTGGCTCTGAATCTGGCACTGGCTCTGGCTCTGGCGCAGTTGCAGTCATCGTGTGCACTTTGCTTTTGTTGCCGCACAATTCACCAAATTTATCGATAAAATCGAGCAAAATACTGTGGCATGTTTTGAATACCCTGTAACCCAAGATAATTGCGTAGCAGGCTCTTACGACACTCACCGACCAGCGACATTTTTGCTCATAATATATAATAGTGAATTACTGTCACTGTTATTATATATGTATTTGTCTATTTGGATTTTCATTTCTGCCAGGGATAAAGATGTCAATTCTGATAATCTATAATTTCTACAAATTGTTAAACTAACTTGAAACTGATGCTCTACCAATCGAACAACTAATTAAAGGATATTTACTAGGCGAGCATTCGCCGTTAACGCATTCCTAAATGCGTTTTGTCATTCCACATTTTGCTGCTTTTAATTACACCAATTTTTTTGGCTCTCGCTCACAAAAAACTATTTAATTTTAACTTAACGTTTCATTATTGCACAACGGCATTTACATTCTTGTTTAAATCATCAAAGCATCATTCCATATGTCTTTCAATGTCACTCAGTGAATAACTTTTTCATGTCCTCCAGGGTCACTTTAGGCCAAACGTAGCCTCATTTAGAATGTAGCTTTATTATATATAAAGCTTGAACAAAATCGTATTTTTTTTTTTTTTTGTGAAATAAAGCCCACTTGGCACGTGATCTGAGCATTGAACTTATATATAATAATGAAGCTTTGTTATCTAGGCTTCTTCATGAGCAGCAACATAATTATTATCATCATCGTGGCATTGCAGAAAAATCCCATTTGAATGTCACGTATCTGAATCTGTTTGAATGCATTGGCCTTTTTGGTGACTTCAAGCCAACGGCCGTGCTTTGTTATTTTGTGATTTTGTTATTTTCTTTCTGTTTCTTTCTTGTTCCAATCGCAAATCAACGATGAAAGCGCTCAAATCAAATGAAATTAAATGCTACAACATCGAGTCAGCACCTCAACGACTCTCAACCTCAACTGGATCTGTGCAACAACCTCAAGTCAAGTGGGGTTTCTTTTCTCCAACTCTCCACCTCTCTGTCTCCGTCTCTCTCTCTCTCTCTCTCTCTCTCTCTCTCTCTCTCTCTCTTTCTCTCTGTCTTGATCTTTTTGCGTTATTTGCCTTGGTGATTACCACAGCGGCTATGCTTTGTGTCAGGCCAAATGACTTCTGACACTCTCTTATATTGCTTTAGTATCTTAGCACTTTCAATGATTGGAGCATTACACTCCACGAACAAACTGATCAAATTGAGTCTGATGAATTGAGCAACTGCGAAGAAATCCACAAATTATTATTGAATCATTACAAGAATACCACGAATAGCGCAAATGTAGAAAAAATAAATAAAATGTAGTCATATGTTTTACAAACTTTTTTTTCTTAAGCTCACCCCTTTCTTGCAGTGTACAAGTGTGAGTAGAAATTGTCATTGAATACCTTTTAGTTTAGGCGAAAACTTTTACTTTACTGGTAGTGGAAAATTTGAACGCTTGAAATTGCCTGCTTTATTTTTTACCATGTTTTATCAATTTGTAAAATGTCATTCGAGTTGTGGGCGTGTCATTTACAATTAAGGGCGGCATTTGGCACTTGGCACTTGGCATTGTTTTACATGTGTTTTTTGTTTTCTGAATTTTTGAAATTTTTATGGGGCTTACGTAAACAAAGTCGAGACTGAGACCTGAGCTATAGTTTCAGCTTCACCATCAGCTTCGACTTGGGCTTGGACTTGACCAGCGTTGAGCTGAGCTGAGCCAAGCGGGGCAGGCAGGCGTACAACAAAAACAAAAACAACAACGACAACAACAACAAGAGCAAAAGCAATTGTTGTGCAATTTATCTTTATTTAATTGAACTTTTACTTTCGTCTCGATGATGATGATGATGATGTTGTTGTTTTTGCTGCTGCTGTTGCCGTGAACGCGTTTCATAAATTGCAAATAATTTTTCAGCCAAAATCAACTTGCAAAGTGGAAAGAAAAGAAGCAGAAAAAAGTAGTGGACACGGGTCCGACATCAGCTTGAATCATAAATACATATATGCATATATATGTATATTTATGTATATATATATATATATTTATATATATCTATAAATATAAATGCGTATGTGTTTGGTGTGTATATATGCTAATCCGGTAAATCAATTGATGTGCGCCGCGGGCGCTTATAAAAATCGATATAAATTATTAATTCAAAACAATGCAAAGCAAATCAACAAAAAATACCGAGGGGGAAGAGGCGTTAACAAAAGCCAACTTCAATAAGCGGAAAAGAAAAGTTTAAGAAAAGTGCCAAACATAAAAACAAGTTTCATTTGTTCGAACTTCTTTTTTTTCGGTGGTATTTCATTTTTTTTCTTTTATTATTTATTTATGTATTTTTATTTTATTTTTTTTTGTGTGTTGTTCAGTTTATAATATGCTTTGGCCATTTAATTGACTAAACGAGACGCATTGTTGTGCGGCTCCGCAGGGTTCAATTGGCCTTTAATTGAGCGGTACTCGGATAAAGCTGATTATGAGATCATTTTCACTCACAAATGCGTTAGTTATTACGATTAAGCACACTTTTTTCTATACCCAAGTAACAATCAAGTTTGTGTTCCAAGTCTTTTGTTTGGCTTCTTGCATTTTTTGTGGAGCTAATTCGGAGAGATAAGACCAATATATAAATGGAGATTATTATTGAAGCATAAATTGGCGTAAGCGATCATTAATTAAGTTATTTTGATCTGAGCACGCTATGAAAAAGAACATCTAAATATGGAACTCCCCTATTGTGATTGATGGATATATGGTATATCAGGCACTGCCAATGAAAAGCGAGGCAGAACTGTTTACTATGCAGAATACTGGCGACTCTATCATGATTACAGTATAGTCTCCTTTTAAGGTAAACTACAATGCACTTTCCGCATCTCTCGCAAAGTCGAAATGAGACCACTCGCCATAGAGTCCGTCTCTGTCAATATTATCTCTGTTGCATTAGTTGTAGTTGTAGTTTCTGTTTTCTGTTTCACCACAGGCAAGGTCTTTCAAATATGAAATCTAAAACTCGAGCGCAATTAATCATACAACAAGCGTTGCTAATGATACGCCGACTACTATTACGACTACAACTACGACCAGATGGTGAGTAATACACACATACACACATAACAGCAGCATGAGAAATGAGCACTTTATGAGTGCTTTCACAGTTACGTCGAGAAGAAGCAGGATACATCGATTTTAGGGGCATCAATTTCACAGAGCTGCGACCAATTGCAACACTTTTTAAATGTAATGCTGATTGCTAGCAAAACAAAAAAAAAACTACAACAGCGATAAAGAGAAGAAGAAGATAAGTGGGTTCATGTTGCGAAGAAAGAGTTTTCCTGCGGTGCAAGAAGAAGACGGGCACAATAACAGCAATTGCATTAACTTAACCGCCTCCTCCTTTTTATAGACTGTGCGGTGAGCATCACACTTTTGTTGTTCGGTTTGTAAAACATTGAAGAAAACATCTACGAGCACATCGTGTATATATATTTATATCATATTTTGCCATTATCCCGATACTATTGAGAGCAGGTTATCGAGTCAGTAACGATGTCAGTAAAGTATCGATATCTGATCAGCAGAAAGACGCATGAAGCGCAATAAAGTTAAATTCATTATCAATAAGCACAAACATACCAATGCATATCGGTAAATTACACTTACATAAAATAAATCTATAACATAACATGTAGTATATCCATCTATATATATGGTCAACATCAATAGCCAATAGCTTTTTGACTATGATAGGAGCTGAGGAATCGATAATCAAACTAAGATGCAGGTGAATTTCTTTCCATTTTTGCAAGGGTATCTGAACTTCGTCGTTTCAAAACAATTTAAATAACTGTTCTTTCTGACAGCAAAATGTCAGCTTACTCACACACCCACACGCACACACACATATTCAAACAAAGAGGCTCACATCCATTAGGCCCCAGCTCCTTTAAACCACAACAGCCTCCGTTTATAGTTACAGCTGCTAAGCTGGGGCACCTGCCGCAATTTTCAAGGCGTCGATAAAGCTGATGATAATCACGCTGACGATGATGTTGATGATGATAATGATCGGGTCGATGATGATGAAGTTGTTGTTGCCAGCAACAACAGCAGTAGAAAGCCAAAACCGTCAAGTGTCTTGACCCTCATTAATTCAAGTAAGCCGCGAGTTGAATTCGCGAAAAAAAACGGTTTCAGTTTCAGTTTGGAGTTGGTTGATTTTGATTTTTTTTTCTTTTTCTTCTTTCTTATTTTAGTTGATGGGAGTGGGGGGGGGGACAGTTTTCTTGGTGGCGGTGTGCAATTAACATAAGTAATTTATTTAAATTCAATTTTGATTTCATTTGCTTTTTGGCTTCTTGGCGGCCGTTTTCACTTTCGTTCGGCATCCGAAAATTCCAAGCATCCGGCCAAGTGTTGGCAACCAGTTTACGGTCCGATCTCTCGGACCAGGCCCGGTCTGACTGACTGCCCGCTTACCATGATTATTGTGATTATTGGCCCGGCTAAGAGCCGCGCCGCGCGAAACCTCAAAACACACACAAATTGAAAACGAAAGTGAAAATGTTTTAACAGGCGCTGGCGACAAAAATGCAAGAAAAAGAAAAGGCCACCAAAGACAAGACACAAACATATAAAAAGTGAAGAGAAGAAGGCGAAGAAGCTAAACATAAAGCAGAAGATTGCATAGATCGTGCTGGCCACGATCAATGCTGTAAATTAAGTTGGCGATTTCATATATATATTTTCACAGTTGCTGGTTGTTGCTGTTGTTGTTGTTGTTGTGGTTGTTGCTATTGCTGTTAGGTGAAATCAGCTTGGCCTCTCTTCACTTCGCATCCATTCTGTGCATTTCCATTTTCATCTGCATCTTTGTCTATCATCTTGACTGTTGACACACACACACACACACACACACACACACACACAGTTACAGCTGAAGAAAATGGTAGACACGCCTCCTGGCGTGCAACTTTTACCGCATGCTTTTGGCAATTTTTTGATATTTGAAGGCCAGCAGGTTAGATAAATTGACCCTACAGCCAAACGGGCGGGTTGGATTGTAACTGTTGTTATTGGCATTCCAATCAATCACGATACCATTTTGTCTCTTTATTTATTTTATTTTTTTTTTGTTTCTTTGGCAAATTGAATGTGCTTTTTTAACAGCGCATTAAACTGTGACCCAGTAGCAATAAAATATCGCAAATGGTGAGTTATGTACGCAAATCAAATGTGGTCAAAAAGTCGACCAAGGTTGGGTAGAAAATTTAACTTTTTGCGATGAAATGGGACAGAAAAAAAAAATGCAATTGTACAAATTGCAAATGCAATATTAATTTAGAGGACCACAGTAGCAATCCTGACAAGCTCAGCAACTTTCCCAATTGTGAAAAACTCGCAAAAGTTGAGCAGCAAATGTACAAAACGAAAATAAATGTTGAATTACGTTTTGCATGTTCAGATTTAACCTATAACAAAGTAATCAAAAAAATTTATTAGTGTATGCAAGTGTTGCATGAAGAGATTAAATACATATTCGTTAGTTGCAGTTGCAGTTGCATCTTTGGCTTACATTTGGAATGCGGCGATAACTAGTTACTGTTATTGGGGAAACAAGTTATGCAGAAACTATACTTGCCACAGCAACGGGAATAGCCATAAAACACTTGAATGAACTTTGATACACGCTGCAAAACAAGACTGAGAAACGAACAGCAAAAAGTCAAAGAATTATGTCCGATGTGACGTGTGTTCGACTAGCAGTTACCCTTTATAGTCAGTTTCCAATTGATAAACCATTAAATATTTTGACATATTTTAATCCATATTTTATAGTCCAACAAACTTCACTAGTTTTGCTTAAAATTTGATGTTTTCAATCAAAAATCAACTTTACAAAAAATTATAATTTTGCTTTGAAATTTACTTATTTCTTTTGCTTAGCCATAGCTATCTAAACCGAATTCCAATTTCCATATCCGACCTTTTACTCTGCTTACAATTAATCTGAACTTTTAGTGCAAGATAATCACTTAGGCAATAAGCATTATATTTTATTTTTATTATACTGCACTTCTCTTTTATTATGCATATTTCTATCAGCAACACTCACTCGTTGTCAGTTCAAAAGCAAAGCAGAACTGTTTGCAAGCAGTTCAGCAACCAACTAACTAAATTTATTATGCACAAAAACAAAATAATAATAAAGAAACCTTGTGATTAGTGTTTGTTGATTTCCATGACACAGTGTTGAACACATCTCAAGAGCAACTCAAGAGCAACTCAAGAAAGAAAGAAAACTCTGAAACTGCTTATCAGCCCAAGCACTTGTGCAAATAGAAAACATCCAACAGAAGATACTACACTACTGCGATGACATCAAACTGTATTTTTTCGTCTTTTTTTCCAGTTGTGCTGCCCAAGATATATATTTTGATGAGCCTAATATTATTGCTACAGTTTTCATAAATTGTTTTACATGAAACACTACAGGCTACAGCTAGTCGAGAGAGTATTGCCAGCACACACCCTGTGTTTAGCCAACAAACATTTGAATTGCACAAAGTCTGTATTTATGTTACCGAATTTGTGATTTCTATATAATATATATAATATATTTCATAAGTAAAATTGCTGAGATTAATGAGAACATATAGACTCTGACTCTATATTTATATATTTATACATATGTATGTCATTCAAACTGGCAGCTGTCAACTCGCGTAGGTGCCCCCCACCCTCCACCCACCACCCCCATTCTCCCGCTGTCTCTGTGTGGCAAGAAAGTAGCAATGATTAAGTGTGTTTAACAAAACTTGCAGCAGCATGCAAATCAGAGGCAGGAAATTAATAATACAACTTTTTAACAGCGTTGTCAAATGTTCGATGCATTTTTTTTCTTTGTTTCTCTTTTTTCTTTTTTTTTTTGGTTTCTGCATTTTCAACGGCTGTGTTTTGTTTTTGGACATGTATGTTCGAGTTTGGATTTTCAATTTTTAGTTTTAGTTTTCGTTTTGGTTTGCTTTTCAATTCATTAGCATTACATGGCTTCCGTATTTGGCACCGCTGGCCATAGGCCCCCATAGCGTGTTGGTCAACAGGCCGGCCTACAATATGGGTCAGAGTCGCACCATAAATGGGCTTCAGGCTGGCCAGGCAGTCAAAGCATTTTACAGCTATACTCAACTCAACTTGGCCTGAACCCCCAACCGACGAGGAGAAATATTTTTGCTAAATCAGCCATCATTTTGGGATCGGGTAACAAAAACACAAACACAAACACAAACACACAAAAAACATTCGCTGGGAAGCGATGCGAGTTCGACATTGCCTCAAGTTGATTTTCTTTTTGCGGTGTCTCGAATTGCCCACCCCTCCCCCCAATACCAGCCGCTTCCAAGAGTCGCGCCTTACGCAATCAGCTGCCTCTTAGAATGGGCACCAAGTCAATTGATTTGTTTTTGCTTATCAATAGATAGAGAGCAGCGCTCGTAACATTTCCAGCATAGGTCTATGATGGATGAGGAAGCGCGATTGATCTAAGAGTAGAGTATTTCTCACTGGCATTGGCGGTTTGTCTTTGGTTACACACACACACCAAACGGATACCTATCAAAATGGCAAAGTGTGCATAATGCAGCTAAATGCGCATTAAAATGCTTGTCTCAGCTGAGCGATTTATGTGTGGATAGATCCCGTAATTTAAGTGGTTTTCATAAGATAAAATGTAAGTTAGTCCATAGAATACCTTATTAGGAGTTGGCTAACTATAGCAATAGCTGCTCAAGCTTGTGGACTCTGGTTATTCTCAATATTTATTCAAATTAAAACACTTTGCTTATTGAATTATGTTGCTTTTGAATTAATCTACAACGTCTTCTGGCTGTCTTAACTTGTTTTACTTAATTAACAGACACATTTATCCGTTACAAAATTCTTGAAACTTTGGCAACATGTTCATCTGAAATATTCAAAGTTTCAAGTATAAAAATACAATTTTTTTTTGCTTAAAAAATATGTAAAAGTTTAAATTCTTAACTACAACTATAATTTTGGGTTTTATACTCGTTTTAATGGGGTTTTTTATGTTAAGCTTGCTGTTCACAATATATATATATATACACATATATATATACATATATATATACATATATATATATATATAATATATTTAGCATTTAGTTACAAATTGCAAAAGTTGCTGCTGGGGCGCCACAGCTGAACTGCACGTTATACACATATATTATTATACATAATTAGTAAATGCAGTTTAAGCCAACTTCCTAGTGGCTAACAGACATTTCTGAGGGCGTGTTAACGTTGTGCCACGCACTTGACACTTTGTTATCCAATTAATTGCATTTATTGCATTCACATTTTCAAATGTGAGCATTATAAAAATATGCTCGTAATTAGCCAAAACTGCCTCACCTTCGACGGCGATCAGCGTGCAATCAGCGAACAGCAACCTGTTAGCCTGGCTAACTGCCTAACTGACTGAGTGACTGAGTGACTGGTTGACGGACTGGTTGACTGCCTGCTGGCAGTCTCGAGTGCATGTCGCCCACTTGAGGCGAAGAGGAGTACTGCATTATAGGTGTTTGCAGTATGCAGTATGCAGTATGCAGTATGCTTTTGGCCTAGTAACTCATCGTTTTAACTGGTTCTCGTTACAAGTTTGGGTGTTAATTTCAATGCTTGGCCAATTGCATAACATGACTTTAGATGACTGTGTATCGTATGTGTATTATGTGTATGTATATTTTTCAACAAAATTTGATGACTTAACTGCTGTGTCTATCAGCTTGGATGCTTGTCTGATGAAGCGCTGCTGCGGCTGTGGCTGCTGCACATGTTAACGGCATTTTCAAATGTCCCGTTGGCTGGCCACACGCACACGTTTGTTGCCTAAGTCATTCGTTTCATGACGTCAACTACCGCAATTTGTGCTAGAATTTAACACCCGTAATGTAACCCCGTCCTCCTACCTACGCTGGCTGCTTTCTCTCTCCTGCCTGCACATTTTGCATGTGAATTTCGATTGCATAAACGCATCCGTTACGAATACTGGTTGCTCCCCTCTCTCTTCAACTCTTCAACCACGCTACAACCCCAAAACTCAACCACATCAGCATCTTTCTCCGAATAACTGGTTCAACTGCCCCAAACCGACAAGTGGCCACTTAATGCTCATGTGACGTCAGCTCGGGCGGGTTCTAGACAGGTGCCAATAACTGGCATTGACCCACCAGCGATGATTATCAAGTATTCAAATATTTAAGCATTTTTCACATATTCATTTGCGTTCTTAACTTGATCGTTAAGTTATTTCAAATTAGATTCGTTGTGTTTTATACACTTACTTTTATACAATCAACGTTTATCTCAATTTATGCAAATCATGCATTATTTGTTATCGATTGGCAATTGAGTCGAAAACTGTAAGAACATTTGATAAGCTAAGATTCGATATTGTTCCTGGATATCGTGAGGGCAAGTTTCTCATTAACTAACCTTAATTAATTATTAATGAATTACCTTAGATAATTCCTTCACTCACAGCTTACACTATGATCGATCAATTTATCGATTGTGTCATTTAGTTACTGTCAAACTGTAATTGAAACAACTGAACAACAATAAGACAAGACTTTTACACACATTTACTTAGTTTCAAAAGCGAATTCTTGAAATTCCATTTGCGATTTGTGGATATGGATGCGTGGATGTGCCCGATAACTTATCGAGCATGCGCATTGGTCAATTGGGCAACTCTCACCCCACATTAACACACCATGAAAATTATTTATTAATTATTGTTGCATACAAATAGCAATACAAACAGTAAACAACAACATCGGCTACTAACTCTGGCTGCATAAAATTGTTAGCCACTTCTTTTGGACGTCGTTTATTATGCGGTGCGCAGCATTTCGTCAGTCATTCAATTGAGGCTCATTGAAGCAGCCACTTGTGCGCAACCACACACAACACACACACACATACACACACACATGCATATTCATCGTGTAGACCAAACACTTCATTTACAGCGCATTTCACTTTCATTTTGTGCGTTTTTGTTGTTGGGCAGCGGCAATCAAAATTCGACGAGTGCTCGAATTTGAGCGATTGGAAAACTAAGCGCAAAAATTCCATTTTAAATTTATTGATGAGCTGACAGTCAGCACTGAATGCAAATGACAAATGAGCCGACTCATTTTCCCCCAATTGTCTCTCTATAGCTCTACGTCTCGCCTTCCCCCCGCCCCCCTCCCGCTCCCCCTCCACCGCATAGAAATCGGTTAAGTCAAACAAGAAGAATGTGAAACTAATGAAGACGCTGGAAACTCCATAAACAATCGGCAATCCATGGGAACTGAAGAACTCTCCGAGTGTCTAGCTAATTATATTTGCAACTAGTTGCAAATTTATTAGAGAAAATGCAAAAAGAAAAACAGGACACGAAAAGTTTTGCGAATATGAAACGCTGAGATAAAAATGTATGGAATTAAGCTCAAGCTAGTTTAATTAAAGAGGTAGCAGATTCAATTGCCGCTTCATGAATTCCAAATGTTTGGAAGAGTTCAATTACAATGTAACAGAATCAACAAATCAACAAATCAGGTTGCAATTCAATAAAGTAGAAAATATCTAGGAGATGAATAGAACGAATAATTCTCAGACCTTATACACACTATTATATGGCGAATAAGAAATTGTAAAGTTAAGAAAACTCTGAAAACAGAATACTAATAAGAACACTTGGGAACAAACTCTTGAAACTGAGCAGCTTTTGGAATATTTTACAACTGCAACAAGCTAAAGTTCATAAGAAATAAAATGTGCACATTTGCAATCTGGGACATAAGCAAAAATATCTATAGGAGGACATGAGAATCTATAGCGGAGCATTTTAAAATAACTTCAAGATGCACAAATCAGATATAAAGTTAGACTCGAAAAGGAAATCAAACTTTCTTTACTTTAAAACAAGCTAGTTTTAAAAAGAACAAACTCCAATCTTCAACAGATTTCGAATCATGTTTAACCAAAGAGTAAAGTCAACTTTTCAACTTCTCCAAACTATAAGTAAAATCAAATTTAAAAATGTTTCCAATGCTTGAATTCGAACTATTCTTGATTTATGTTCACTTATTTTGATATTTTGAAAGTGTATTGGATTAGTTAAGAGACCTTCGCCTAGTAAAGGCAAAACAACCTCAAATATTACCGGCTTATTTGGTAAATTTCGATTTGGCTGTTAGTTTTGAATTGTTAACGTTTCACTCACCGTATTAATCTTCTCCATGAAGACACTCATTTGATTTTTCGCTGACATTCTCACAATTTGCTTCTACAACACTAATTAATAGATTTTTTATTTATTTTTTTTTTTTGTAGGTGCGACACCTGGCAGTCAGAACTGTCACATGACACAACAATAACAAACAAAAAACAATTTACAGTTTATCAGCCATAATAATAATCAGTGCACAAGTGAAATACTCTTAAAAACATTCAAGCAATTGTATTTCTCAATGAATTCGAATAAAAAAAATTTGTATTTATAAAAAATAAATCATTTATCGGAGCACAAAGTGCAAACAAACGAAATTGACACGCGCGCGCGCTGCGATTATTTTGCGATTTTCTGTACAATACTTGTACGACTCGACTCTGTTCGGGTCGGACTCTCTCGCATGCGTTCTTATCGACGGCTGGCAACGCATTGAAAGCTCAAGACGTGCCCACCGCAACGCCAAGCTGTGGTTTGGTCAAACCAGTGACGACGATGGCGATGACGACAGCAACAACAACAACGACGACGATGCGAGCCGAAGAAGTTAGCACGAAAGACAAAGTTGCAGCGACAGGTGCTCAGCTAGCTCAATGTGGGCGAGCAAGCGAGCCAACCAACTAACAGTGAAAGAGAAAGAGAGAGAGAGAGCGCGCAACGGAGAGCCTCTCTGGCTGGCTGGTGTGAGAGCGCGCCAGCCGGCACTGTATATGCACAGCGAGACTAATTCAAGAGACACCAGTGTAGGTGTCTCTTGCCCAAAAACATACAAATAATAAAAATAAACTACTCAAACTGAAGAATCTTTGACTGCAAAATTAAAACTGTTGTGCGAGAGTTGCAGCTAAGGTCAAGTCAGAATATATTTGGTCTTAGGGCATTTTTTTCTTCGAACTTTCAGTTATATTATTTGCTTAAAATTCTTTAGGTTTTTTTCATGGGTTCTTCAAGGTTGCGAGTAACTGTTTAACTACAGAGCACAACAAGTATACATTCATTCAAATGTAATCTCGAGAAGTATTTTTCAAATTGTTGTATTTGTCTTTGGCTTTATGATTATTCATTTAATTGAGTTGCATTTTTGATGACAACCGACTGACAACTGAGACGGAGGCTAACTGAGAATGTAATAAGTCAAAAGTAATTAATTATTCTTCTTGCGTTGTTATTCATTAATTGTACTCAATTGTTAGGCAGCTGTGTTGCTTCATCTTAAATCCTTAAAGAGCTTTAACCTGTATTTCGTTAAAAAAGTTGCGTTTAATTTTCACAACTCTTTTTCATAACTGAAATGGGTACGATTTGAGTTGCGTTTGCATGTTTGTCTGTGACTTATTATTGACTCTGCATTATACATTTTCTTGATTGTATTGTGTTTTTTGAGAATTAAGAGCTTTGCGCCGCATGACTAAACAAACACAACGAGTCAAATAACTTAATTAGCTTTGCAGGTCCTCAGACAACACAACGGGCAAAAAGCATACATAAATAAATAAAAGTAAATAAAAAATAATAGTAAAAATATTGCGGGCCAGCCAATTGCCGGTGCAAAGCCAATGAAGTCAAAGTCAAAAACCATTTAAGGTCGCTGCCGAATGCGACGATAACCAAAAGGAAGGCCCAAACGACGCAAACGGCCCAAACAGCCGCCGCTCGATGACAATTGCTCAAATATATTTACGAGTGTCATGCAAGAGCCAAAAAGCACTAATATTATTGAAAACATAATCCCAACTAATTCCACGACTATGAAATACCCTCATATTGTCATTTCCTGTATGCCAGCTAAATAATAGAGGGATCTAAACTCAAGTCAAAATTTGTTTTATTTCTATCAGAGAACCAAACCGAACCGATTCAAATTCAGAACCAAAACCGGAACAGAAACCGAAATTCAAAATTCCATGATTCATGGATAAGGAATCAAGCTGGAACAGAAATTAGTCGATTGTAACTCGAAATTCGATTCCTTGGCAGGAAAGAAAATCGAAACCGAAACGTTTAACTCAGAAACCGTTAACCGATTGAAACTTAGCCGTTATTTCAAATTGATCATTCGATATTAAGTTAATGCTAGACCGAGCGCTATACATTAGACTAGTCCACATTGAATTCTTGTAGTTATATAGAATACCTATATATATGACTCATAAATTCATTTTAGATGACAAAATTCGAATACTCTTTGCCAGTGTATATAGATAATAAGCATCAATATATATCTATATATTTAACAAGACAGACGCAGGGAGAGATAGTAGCTAAACAGTATTACAACAAAAAATAATAAAAAAGAAAACAAATCATGGAATGTGGTTACTTTATGTAACGGTCCTTGTTTAAATCGTTGTCAATGTCTCTGTCGCTTGATCTGCGCCCAATTCCAATTCCTACTCAGGTACAATTAACGGTTTGCACTGTGTTTTTGTTGTTGTTTTTTTTTGTAATGTTTTTATATTTTGGCAATTCATCAGCGCATTACTGGTTTTCGTATTTTCGAATTTTCGTATTGCTTTTTTTTTGGACACAAACTAAAGACTTAGGCAACAAACTTGCGCCTATTGAGCTATTGCACTTACCTCTTAGCACAGTACATTAAATGTAGTCATTAGCTAGGCATTGTCTAATCTTTGGCTGTAAATATATATGGTAAACAAATAAAAATCAAGTTAACATTGTTTGGCATATAATTAAATTAATGCATAGAGTCGTAAAAGGCATTTGCAACACACGTCATAATTAGTGTTTTTACTTTTGGTTTTTAACATCGAATTGCGCATACTCATCGGAAACAGTGGAAAGTCATCAAGATCTCAATCGAAATATTGCCTTATTACTTGTTGGTTGATCAACGCAAGTTTCCATTAGACGCTGCCGCGCGAATTGCCCAAGAAAACGTGAAAAACTTTCGAGCTTGCACACAGAACCGTTAGCCCTACCCTAAAAACCACCATATTAATATATGGATGTGGTCCAGTCGCAAGAGCCGCACTAAAGGGTACCCTGTAAGTAGGTACTTTTCAAATATATTTTAAGTTGGGCTGCTTAAATATGTAATTTAAATTTAAAACTGCAACCCATTTTTTTAAGAACCAGTCACAGGAACCGAATAACAATAAATAAAAAAAACAACTAATGGTATCCTTTACACTTAACATAATGACATCGGACGGAAATATGATTCGGTTTGAAACCATGGTATGTAAATGTGTATTAAAGTTAATATATTTTAAGAAACTTAAACTCAATGAAAATGACATGGAACATTTTTGCAACCGCAACGCATATATAGCTTTTTGAAGTGACTTCTGGAATTAATCTTGAAACATTCAACTGTGGCATACCCTGCTTTAGCTGATCTACGATTACAAGGCATACATACATATAAAAAAGGGCTCACCAAAAATAAGAAAACAACATATTTTCTGGTTCATTTGCTGCAGCCAAACACTTTCGTTAACCCCTATAACGGCCTAAAAACAAAAAAAAGGCGGTTCTGGCTAATCAAATTTACTGTTATTATTGTGGTTATTGTTGCAGTTGTTGCTGTTGATGTTGTTGTTATTGTTAGTGTTGTTGGCGCTCCTCGCCATTGGCGCCGCCGGCAGCATTCAAAAATTTGTTATCGCTAATCAGAGAGAGAAGCACTCATCTCATTTGAGTGCCTTGTGAAATTTGATTTATACATCTCAGGCTGCCTGCCAACTTTAACTACAATTTCAACTCTCAAATCCGATACCGATTTCGATTTCGATGGTGATTCCATTACCAGATGCTGAGACGACTACAAACAACTTTAGCCTGAGAGATTCCACTTGGCACTTTGTGCATGCGCCTTGCTGAAAGTGAAATTTGTCAACAATTTCGGCAGTTTATGTTTTTTCTGGTTTTTCTGTTGTTGCTGTTGCTGTTGTTGTTTTGTTTGCATTTCAATTTGGCGCTGTTATTAAATGCGTTTTCAATTTCACTAGAAAGCCCCAAAGTGTCGCCCCCAAACAGCCTTTTGATATTCTTGCTGAAGAAATTGAAGCGAAATGAAGAAATAAACACAACATTTTCGCTCGCAACACGCGTCGCATAAGCAACAACAAATATATAATATACAAATTTACAGCTTTATTTTAATCTCACTACGCACACACACACACACATCGACACACACGCATACACTTAAGCACACACACACACACGCCATGCATTACAAGTGGTCCCCAAAGCCGGCAGTTTGGTGACAAGTTTGACAGGCGATGAGTCTTACTGTGTTCACAGCTAAAGCGATTGACCGACTGACTGACTGACTGAATGACTGGCTGATTGATTGATTGATTGATTCATAGACCGATTGAATTGATAGAACATGGCTTAAGTGGCACTAGCGTCTGTTGGCAGCAAACTTGCCAACAAGCATTCATTTCAAACTCTTTCAAGTAAAGAAGTTGGCCTTCAAGTTCAAAATTATCATCATTTTAGTTCAGTTAATTATGAAAAATGTTTGCCGAATGCTTAAGGTTCATTAATATGAATTAAAAACAAAAAAAAACTATATAATTTTCTTCATTTTTGCTGTAGTATCAATAGTAAGTGCAAAGCAATTAATACTTTTCAAAATATGGATCAGTTTGGCTTCAGCACTTTAGCCAAATGTCGGCGATAAATGTAACGGTATAGATATATAACAAACCATTTTTAATGTGATAAAAAAAAACGTATGTCTATGAATGATGTGGTATTAACGATAACAACTTTTTCGATAAATGTAGCATAAATTCTAGTTGAAGATTGTCTTTAATGCTGTTGGTAAAGAATCTACAGCAAAGATCTTCAACGAAAGTGTTATCAGGCTGTTATCGATAAATTGCTATCGATTTGCTATAATAACCCCCCCCAAGCAAATTTCACTCAAGAATTACTCATTCATTTATGCTCGCACCTCCCACACATCGCATCCGTCATTCCCCGTTCCGGCTTGGACCGTTTCGCCAAAGAAAAAATAAAAAACAAAATACAGAAAAACATAAACAACAAAATCAACAATAACAATAACAGTAACAACAACAGCGAGAAGAAGAAAAATAGGTGTAGACTGGCTAACTGGATATTAACATGTGTCGCATGCCTTAATTAACAATTCTGCTCAGCTAATATCGGTTTCACCCACCGAAAACAGCAACAACGAAAGCTCCTTTTACCTTGGCCCCATCCCCGTCCCCGTCCCCGTCCCCGTCTCCGCACCTGCACCCGCATAGGCGGGGTGGCGGATAGCGGATGGCGTATGGCGGACTCTTGTTTGGATGACGGTATTTCAAATTTGTTGAAGAAAGTAACGTAAGTCTGTCTCCGCATACACACACACACACACACACACACACACACACACAGGCTGGGTCTCTCATATATGAAAGTTGTGCTTGCGGGTTGAATGACTCAGGCGCGGGCAGCAGTCAGTGAGGAGCTCACTTGGTGACCAGAAATCAAATTAAAATAAAATTCGCTTTTAAGCGCACAACCCAAACAAAATGATAATGATAAAATAAAAACAAAACATAAGTGGACAATAAATTGGGAGGCGTCATACTGAACACACACGCATACCGACTACACCCCATCCACCCTCCCCCTTCCCCTACCCACCTACAATAAAGCATGACTAGCCCCTGATTGTCCAGTTTGTTAGTGTGCTTTTGTCAAAGTTCAAAGTAAAAGTTATCTAGCCTGATGCATGGCATTGGGCGTGGCATGTAGGCGTGGCCCATGCATTTGCCATTGACTTACAAAAAAAAATGTACATACATATATATATATACGAGTATATAAAATATATATGTATATAAATGCGATTTAAGATATGGAACATGATTGCGACGCTGGTCATCACCACAAAATTTATGCGCCACTGACTTTTTAATTTGCAATTAAAGTTGCGCACAATTTGTTGTGCTTTTATTGTTGTTGTTGTTATGATTGTTGTTGTTGTTTTTTGTTGTTGCTTGTGTATACCCTGCAGTCATAAAAGTAGTGGGCAAATACAGAGTCACCAGTGCAGAGTTTAGCACCATGATCAAAATCCTCGATATTGACTGGCGTTAAGCCAAGAGATATTTATTTTGTTGCCTCTTACGAATATATACATATATAGTGTATATATATATACGAGTATATATAGTGTATATATGCATACATGAAGTTTATTCAAGTTTAGTTGAAAATGTAGTAAAGAATTCGAATCGCAAACGCGAAAACTATGCACTGTTATAAAAGGGCATCTCGCAGTCGGGCAATGGTAGTAAGCCTTATACAATAAATGTTAGCTGTTTGGTTAAGTTATAGTTATTGTTATAGTCACTAATGATCTGTACATTCGCCAACTGCATGCGATCAAAGTTCTGCAAGGCGCCAGGGGAAAGCGTTAAAGATTGGTATTGTGGCGCAGGGGATGGGGAAGAGTTAGGGCGTTATTAAAAGAAATCAACACAACTTATCGTAAATGCATCGTTAATTTGCTTGGACAACGCATTAGAAGCCACACACAAACACACACATATAATACGTGTGCATTTTTGCATATTTGTCATCTTATTAAAGAGCTTTACTCATCACAGTTGGAGGCCCAGGTTCGAAACCGAAAGCGAACTCGAACTCGGAGTTTACATTATGCAAATGCAAGTGGCAAGTGATAAGAGTCGAAGACTCGAAAGGTCATGCCACATTCCGCATTCACTGCGAAAAGTTTGCGCAATTTCAGCTTGCTTGTTTTTTCTTCCGTTTTTTCAAGAGATTCGCACGAATTTTGGGATGCGATTCATGCTTAGTCGCTAGGCCCAAAAGAAAAAAAATATATATATACATACATATGCCAAAGGCAAGCGTGCACTTCACATACCGTGTACCCCTTAAACGGTAATAGGGTGGCTTAAGGCTTCAAAACTTCAAGTAGATCATTTCTGTAAATAAATAGGCGATGGTTCGATAAATGATATTTGTTTGGGTTTAAATGTGGCACTTTCAAATCTAATTGTTAATAGAATTTAGACTCTATCTAGCGGAACCGGAAGCGCTTTACCAATTGACATTCACAACCGGGATTAGAACCGCATTTCAACATTTTTTAAAAACCAATTACGGTAGTCGATATTATTACTCTATTTAATGCCAAAACGCAACTGAATGCATGAAAAAACTTTAACCAATTCATTACCTTTACCGGAACCGGAAATTACATTCTATGCGGTTTGACAATCAGATTTTCATTGATTCCTGGCTTTACATTTCATTAAATTCTATTTATTTATTATGTTTTACATAAAGCTCAGTTATAGCCTAAAACTTGAATATAGCTTAAATAGAAAACGGGTTGTTCTTTTTTTGGCTGCTTTATTTTAACTATTATTGTAATACCTTTTAGAGTTTAGTTATACTACAGGGTATTTTTGGTCTTGTCATTCTTCGTCATCTTGTAATTAAATACGCGACAAAATTATTTCGTATAGTTTTAATATTTTCTTTCTTATTTTTTGTTGTTACTTGTAATTTATAATTGCTTATGTTGAAAAAGCTGTGGCAGGCAAATCATTACAGATTTAGGGAGAGTCCAAGAAAAAATTGTCTACATCGAAGTTGAGGATTCCCTAAAGAGCATTTTAATTATATTTCTCAAGTTTATTACAAATTTATTTTTCGGTTTAACTTTTTATACTGCCAACTTTTGAAGTAATTTTTGAAGCAAGATGGAGCAGCAAATGTACTCTCTTTTAGCAAGAGCATTTGGGCAAGGCAGAGTGATGGGGAGAGGGGAGGGGTGGGGATGGCAGTGTTAAGTTGCGGCTTTTGCGGCTTTTTTTGTGTGTGTCCGTATTGCATTGAAAAACGTGAGTGCGTTAAATGTGTGCAACAAACAACAACAAAAGCCAAAAAGTGTTGTGCTTACAGTTATTGTTTTGGGGGAAAACCAGAAGAAGCCGAAGAAGAAGAAGAAAAGCCAAGATAAATTTATATAAATATAGCAATACATGGGTAGAAAGATAAAAAGCTGTAGGGGAAGTGCAGGGGTGCAGTAACTGTGGAAAAACTCTTGCAACACTTGCCGCTTCTCTCTGTGCTTCTCACGCCGCATAAATCAGTCAGCCACATCGTTAGCCAAACGACACGCCCCCTCCTTTCTCGATGGGTTGGTTTACAAATTAAAAAAAAAATAAAATCTATTACTTAATTTCGCTAAAAAGAAAAATCGACTCAAACACATACACAAATCGAACAAGCAAGCGAAGCTTCGGTTTCTTTCTTCGATAAGTTTTATGTAATCCCCTAAAAACACCATCATCATTTCATTGTTTCTATAGCCAAATTAGAAGCTCACAACAAAAAGAGCTACTCACTGAGAGAGATGGCGAGACATATAATATATTACTATATATAGAGACAGACAGATAGATAGATAGATAGAGAGAGAGACAGAGATAGAGAGAGAGAGTGAGAAAGAAGAAACAACAAAAAAATTTGTTGAAAAATCAAACGCTTTCGATTTCTATTCGAATATGTAAACGAACTCAAAGACCGGCAGCAGCCCGAGAAAAAGAAGTGAAAAGAAAGAAAGAAAGAAATTCCCATAAATTAATTGCCTTTCTTCTTCTTATTATTATTACCCTGAACCCATTAAAAATTGGTGAAAAAGAGATATTGGTTATGTGCAAATGTATGTAACTGGCAGAAGGAAGCAACTCCGACCCCACAAAGAATATATATTCTTGATTAGGATCAATAGCCGAGTCGATATAGCCATGTCCGACTGTCCGTCCGGATCTCAGAGAGACTACAAATGTGGCAGATAGGTTTTCGTATACCCGGCGCAGATCAAGTTTGCTTTATTTTATCGAATATCGTTGCTCGAATATCAATTCACTTCGATTGCCGATCGCAATAAATGCCACAATTTTAAAGGCAAAAACTTCTTATTAATACACAATATTCATAAGCATATTATGGATCATTAAGAAAGCATATGAAAGACGCAAGATATAGTCGAAAATATATACATATATATATAATATAAATTTCCCTTTTTAAAGGGAAATTTGTCAATAAAACTAGATTATATTTAACAACTGGGTCCAGGGTACATCGTAGTCGAGCTCACTCAACTACAGCACTCTTACTTGCTTTTTACACGACCGCCTTATGCTTCTTCCTGATCGCCACTCAATAACGTCATCAAAAACGTAAAAACTAAATTTGGAGCCAGTTTACTTTTTCCTAATTTTGTGTTTTGCGTCTAAATTTGTGTGCATGAAAATTTTGCAAAGCAAGAAAGAGATGCAAACAGAATGAAAGAAAGCAAGAAACCAACAACAAAAATGGGGGGGAAAAACAAACAAAAAAGCGACTTAAAGTGAAATAAAAATTTGAATGAAAATAAAATCAAATTGGCCATAAATTATGTTCAAAGGCGTTGGGCCGTTTGCCGTTTGCCATTTGTGGTATTTTGTTGTTTGTTTATCTCTTTTCATCTTTTTTGAATTCCCAGGTTTAAGATTTTAGAAAAATGTTGTTTTAAAATGTTAAATGTTTTCCAAATTTGGCCACTAATGTGATGCCTCTCGCTTATTGCCATTGTTGTTATACGAACGTTGGCGTGTGTTTTGACTTACATTTAAAGAGCGTAACAATTAAATTGTTATAAAATTTCAATTTATTTAGTTTATTGAATGGCAGCGACTCAAATCTTAATTACGATCGATAAAACGCACTCATGATCAACTCAAATCTAGATCATCTTAAATTTCTTCTTGAGAGTTGAAGACAAGTTTTAATAACGTTTACGAATGGCGCACAAAGCAGACGATAGCAGCATCTGTTGTTAGCTATGGAACTGCTTCAACTTTTATGGATAGAAAAATTAGAAATTGATTTTACAGCATAAATTAAAAATGCAAATTATTCTCAAATCAAAAATATTTTATTCATAATTTCAAAGACACACGACTGCAACTTCGAAGAATCGAAGACAAACAGAGGCGACAACGGAGCTGGGCAGAGCCACCAGGACTCCAACAAGCCACATGTCTTTTTGGTGGCTATAACCACAAACGATTTAAGCAAGTAATAAGACTAAGAAGTCAACTGACTAAACTATTTATAGTAGCGAACTATGCAGGTCTTGTGAATACAAGGAAAGCGAGTGTGTGTCGCCTTAACCAGAAGAAGATGCAACATCCTAGGGATGCATGCAATGAGATCCAAAGACATGGAAGGCCTCAACCAAACAAACCCAAACTCTTCCTCGCTGAACCCGTAGAATCTGGCAATTAATTTCAAATTTGTTATCAAGAATGATCGAAGCGTTTTCTCTTGCCCCAAAAAGAGGCGGCCATAATTGCGGCTCAGGCATGTGTAAAATGAGTGCAAGCCCAGTTTTAGGGCCCGTTCAGATGTCTATTCTTTGTTCTTGCCCCCGTCCGTTGTCAGTGATCTATAATTTTCTACGTGAGCTGAGCCAGCACTTTCGGTTTCCCCAGAGACTCGCCCCGATTGTGGTTCCCATAGTCCCAAAAATGCTGCTTTCTAAGCGCAACACACACTTCAGCAGAACTGCACAAACATTTGGTGGCAACTTCTGCTGCTTCTGCTTCTGCTGACAGGTGGCCATAAATCAAATTGCTGCAGTTGCAGATCTTAAATCTGTATCTGTCACATTCCCTGGCCATGTGTCAAGAGCGCTCTTAACAACTTTTTCTGTATGCCCTTACGTTATGGATGCTACACACGTTGTGATCAAATATAAAATATAATAAATAAAACACAGCATTTCGATTCCGTTTCGAATTTCGGTACGTAAAATGTTTGGATTTTGTTAAAGGTTATGAATTGATTTTAAATTCCATTTTGGTTTACAGCACCTAAAATCGGTTTCTTACAAATTTTGCACTGCGATTCCGATTTGAAATTCAATCAATCGATAAATTTGCGTTTCCGGTTCGGGTTTGATAACCTGATAAGGACTAATTAAATCGGTTCCTGTAACTCCATCTTAGACAGAAAAAGAAGAGTAAAGTTGCAGTTAAGATTTTCAATCGGTTTTCGATTCGTTCATCTGCATTTGATGGACTTTTTGTGTAGAGTATACAAACTGTAGTAGTTATTTCATTTGCTGTTCATTTTTAATGTATTTATTTTGGGCAGCAGTTGTTGCTGCTGCTGCTGCTGCTTTCACCGCTTGCTTATCGATGTAACTGCAAGTGTCAACAACAATGAGTAAAAGCAACAACAACAGCAACTATAAGAAGAAGCAACAATTGGCTGGTGGCGACTCACGTAGACGCAACGCCCGCCGCGCCCAGCCTTGACCTAGAGCATTACTGCTTAGGCTTTGGATTTAGGTTTACGGTTTTGGTATTGAGTTTGTCGTCTATGTCTGGGTCTTGCTCTCTCCCTCTCTCCGTCTCTCTCTCTCTCTCTCTCGCTCACTCAGTCACTCTCCCCTTCTTTCCTTCTACATAGACATATGTGTCTGCTCACGTCTCGGGAAAACGTGCATTAGACGCATTTGATGGAAAGCCCCTACAACGCCACACATGTTTGCTAGGTACGTGAAGAGCGGCACTGAGCTTTCTTTAGGCCAGGCCCAAAACCAAAGGCACTTGGCCAGTGGGCCACACACACACACTTACACACACACACTCACACACACACTTACACACACTGAAGAAGTGTGGCCACTGCAAATATGCAAGTTGAGAAATGATTTTGCTGTTGGGGTGGGGGGTTTTGAGCAGGCAGTCATTAGTTGCAAAGGAAAAACTGCAATTTTTCTGTACGTAAAACTGGTAAAAAATAAAAAATAAAGACAAAATGATGAAACCAGAAAAATGCGTCGCTTGGGCAATTGGCCAACATAAGTAAGTTGTCAGCTGCTGTGCCACAAAAGCGATGACAAACAAATTTGTACAAAAATGCTGTAAATTAAGCAGACTACACAACCTTACAAACCACCCCCCCCCCCCCTCGCTTAAAGCCAATAGATTCAATACCGCACCCACGATCCTTAAATTGCGACTGCGAGACGCCTCCGCCAAATGCTGCCGCTTAATTACAATCAATGAGCAACAAGAAAACAATCAAAAACAAACAAAAAAGCCAACAAAATGTTTGCATTAAATATTTATAAACTATTTAAATGCGTTGGCGTCTCTTTGTCGCTTTGTCTTTTCGGAATACCCAAAAAAACAGAAACTATGATAATAATTTATCTCTCCCAAAAGACGAAAAAAAACAACAAACAGAATTGTCTGCAATTCGTAGCTGCAGCTAAGTTGCGCTCAAGTGCTCGACTACCCAGATACCCTGCAAATTTGAGGGACCAGTAAATAGTTGAAAGTCGGTAAATAACTCGCTTTGCCAACAGCTGAGAAACAAAGAAATTGCTGATTGAAGAACGCTGAAAGTATATTCTGTAAGAAGTGCTCGACTAACCAATACCCTGTAAAAATCTTTAACAATAGTTCTGTCAACTTATGAAAGCTAATCGAAATGAAAATTGGGTCCAACTATAGCTCAACTCAAAGATAAGCCCAAATGCAAATGTTTGAATAACCAGTTTCTGGAACCGATATTATTAGATCATCTAGTAAAATAACGCAGCAAACCGAAAAAAGTCTTTGCAGCCAATTCATAGCATTAACCAAAAAGGAACCAAAACGAGATACGATTTATGAATATGTCTGACCGATTTGAGATATTCCACATAAAGTGCTCAACTATCCGCCAACAATAAAGTGCAGTTTATGCCAACTTTTGCTAGCTTAAAGCAAAAGTACTTTATTCTAAAAATACAGTATACACATATATATATATATATATATATATGTATTGTACGCATAGCGTATTCAAAGTTGATGTTGCCCCTGAAGGGGAAGCAATAGTTTTCTTAACTTTCTGCTCTGCAAATAATGAGAATTGGTGACCAGAAAGGAAAGTGTTGCATACTTCGTGGCAGCTTTGTTAAAGTGTTGTGCAACTGAATGTGCTGCATACTCTTTGGGGCGTTTGCAATTTGAGCTCCGCTCGTGCGACAAGCCGAGACGCTTCATCAGTTCACACATCGCTTTAATATTTATGCGCCTGCGAAGCGTTAATAAATAACAAAAAGGGGCAGCACACAGCAAATAGATATTTTGCAAAAAAATGGGGTTGAAAACGCGTCAGACAACAAGCGAGGGATACTAGCCAAGATATACGAGTATGCTGGTGTGAGGAGGTAGGAGATGGGGTGCGGGTTTAGAGGATGAGTGTGTGAATATGGGTGTTATAAAAGCCTCGAAGACATAAAAATTACAACAGCAGCAGCGCAAAACAACGCACACTTGACAAACAGACTAACAATATATGTTTGTGTGTGTGTGTATGCCTGTGTGTGTGTGTGTGTGTGTGTGTAAGGCATAAGCTAAAATCAAAATAACCACAAGCATTAATATGCGCCAGCAGACACAGTCAAACTCCAAGCCAAACTAAGCCAGCAAAGGGTGCAGCGAGTACAGTAGATTCAGGAATAGATTGCCCAGAATCGAGTATGACCGTTCAGCAAATACCATGTACTATATGCATATAGACAGTTGCGGTTCAAATATTGATTGAGAGATAGACAAAAAGGATGTATTCAGCCTAACATCATTTGAAATGCAACTGTTCGTAAATAAAAAAAATAATTTGAATTTTAATGTTTTTAAAAACATTCTGGAAAATGTCGGACTGCTTTTAGTGCACATGAAATAATTGATTAATAGCATAATAAAAAAAAAATAAAATCAGAAAATACTCCTTTTATGCTAAAGTATTTTGGTATGGCTTATTTTCTGTTACTTCAACTGACTGTAAAAATGTGGAAATATCAAACATTTCACACCTCTTCGAACAGAAGAAAGTTTTCTAAAATGCGAATCATTTTTATCATCTCTCATCAAATATGTTTTTAGCTGGCTTCAAGTCAAAATCATATCCCATCAGTCATATCATGCAGATTAAGCAAGCTTAATATATATAGAGGTATATGCCATTTTCAGATATTTGTACAGGGTATAAACAGAACAATGCATTCGGTTTGCATAAAGTGGGTAGGGAAAGGTAGGGAGGGAAGTCCTGCACCCCTTTTAAGACACTTTCAGACCCTGTAAGCGCTCGCCAAGGTACGTTGGCATTGCCAAGAACAACTCAGCCACCTTTCTTCTGTCGCCGTCTCCTCGCTACCCACTCACCACCCCCAAAAACATCCCCCGAGCGTGCATTGCACTTTCACAGACTTCTTGCCAAGGCTGGCTATTAACTTACCTTAAAGTTGCTGCTTCAGCGTTTTTTTGTTTAACATTAACTTTGGCACTGCACAAAGGGGGAAACTATAACGAGAAGAATTGAAAAATAAGAGAAATTAAATAAATCGTTTTAGCCAGTTTTGTCACAAACGAATAAAACCCTGTTTAACAATTGTCGCAAACCAAATAAGTATAAAAAAATCATAGATAAACATTCAGAACATTGCAATCCATAAGTAATGCCAGCCGATAGCAGATAGCAAAGAGGAGGTTGGGTGAAGCCAAGAAATACCGTCCAACTTTGCCTTTCAAATTGTGGCCCAATATCTTGGCATATGCCAATCTTTGAAGGACATCGCCAACAACCTACCAACTAAATTTGGTGACTGTAGCCTTCAAATTGTAGCAGATATGTGGCTATATAAATACACAATGAGCGAAGGACTGGTTGTAGTTCATTATGGATTGAGCCATTTTGCTGAATGTGGTAAAGTGAATTCGTCCTTTGTGCATATCAAATGCAATATGGGATTGTGGATGCGATGAGGGTAAACAAATGACTATCGATTATTGTTAAATTGTTGTAGTTGAAACTTTATCGATAAATGTCCACGTAAAAATATTCTTTTCTATTGATAAACGTGAGTGCAAAAAGAGAACTGAACCGATTCAAGGTGGGCAATTAATTATTATCGAGAGGGAATTACTGTATATATATATATATATATATATATATATATATATATATATACTTCCATACAGCATATGTTTAGAACTCTGTTGCCTTATCAAACTCTATTTGCGAAAGCTGCTTGGGGGCTGCTTTGTGTTCAGCATTTCGGAATTATATATCGACAAGTTTGTCATTTAAACAGCTGTTCAAGCACTGAAAAAACACACTCAGTGTGAGAATCACAGTATGTTATGTGTGTTAAGTGTCGAAACGGGTGTGGTTTAAGAATGCTTAGGAAATCACACACAAGGTCAACACAACACGACGACGCCAAACAGCGATAACAAATGACAACAAATAGCAACAAATGCGTTGGCGATGACGATGACGATGGCGATGACGTTGATTAAGAGTTACAACTTTTTACTGGGCGCCCAAACATAACCTCAAAACTCAAAAGGGAACTACTAACTATAATTAGGCAAATGCATGCGGTAAACAGTGGAAAAGTGGCAGGGGTGTGAAGGGGAAGCGGAGGCGAGGAAGTTGCGAGCAAGCAAATAAAATTAAGTTTGGCAGCCGAGAAGCATGCAACGCTTTCCTTTGCTCAATGAGCAACTGTCACGCAACATGCGAAGACAACGCACTCCAAATGCGAACGGTAGCCGGTGAGGGGGTTGTGCGGTGGGCAGGTGATGCGCTAATTTAATGGAATGCATAGGAAATGTTTTGGGGCACATTCATAACAAATGCGGACCTTGAAAGCCAAACGAAACAGTACAAAACAAAGCAAAACGCACAAAATATCTAAAGCAGCAACCAACACTCTTGCCACACACCACCGCCCCCCCTCCCCCCACCATTCCTACAACGCGCAGCTTGTATTTGATTTTGGTCAGTGGCCAGTTACCAGTTGAAAGCGCAAACCGTCAACAATAATGTGGCAACAGATATTTATTAGAAATTGAAGTGCGCGAAATGAAAGGTCTTTCAAGTTGAGAGTTGCATACCCTGTAAACGAGCAGAGTATGCAAGCGGCATACCACAATTAAAATCCATGCATAATTATTGATATATTATGGATACACATAAATATTGATCAATCAACTCGTCAGATTTATATATGGTTCAAAATGCATTTTATAAGGTATCTCTTAGTCTGTCACTCACTCTCACTTACTGTATTTGTATTGTGAACATTTCGTTATTATTTCTTTTGTTGCCTAGCGAAAGTGACACTTGACAATAATTTTATTGAGAAGTTGAATTTTTGTCGTTGTTGATATTTTTGGGTATTGTCATCGAATGGCAATTTAATTGATTTTCAATTTTGATCGGCAATTAAGCTCTATGTTGTTGTCGTTATTGTTGTTGTTATGGTTTTGGGTTGTCCAAATATTTGCATGGCGCAGCCATTGACCCAAAACGGTGCCCGCATCTCAACAGCTGCAACGGCAACGGCAACTGCAACTGCAACACTCTAACTGAGACCTTGTCCCTTAATTGCCTAAATCAACTACTCGTTGCTACACTTTGGAAAAGGCAAAAAAAAAAAAAATACTTGCCGCAGCTGCAGCTGCCGTTGCAGTTGCAACTCGGGGGTGGCCCTGGCTCAAAGGTCATTGCATTGCTGCAGGCTGCCGAGGCAGACACAATCAAGAGGCACGTCAGCAGGCCTCTGTGATAAGGTTCCAGTTGGCGTCAGTTGCATCCTCAAACACGCCCAGCAGCAGCAACAGCAGCATCTAGTGTCAATGACAGCTACCCCTTTATGAAGCCAACTCTCTGCTGTGCTCCAACTCTCTCTCCTCCTATATGAATATGTCAACTGCCCAGCTCCCTTCATTAGTGCAGCTTTAACGCCATGCAAACACACACACACAACACACATCTACCTTTTCTCCCCTTGGGCATTTGCTATTTTATAAGCAAAAAATAATAAAAAGACTTAAACATTTGCTTGCGATAAGATTGTAAGCGACTGTTGTTCCTGTTGTTGTTCTGCTGTTGTTGTTGCTGTTGTTGCTGTTGTTGCTCCTGGCGCTGCCTTTTGGCCAACAACTCAAATAAATATTTGTGCAGCGTACGTTGCTTTGTTCGTGTACAAACAGATAAGGGCCAAAAGAGTTGAATAACACTTGGAGCCATATATGCAAATAGTGCAGCGCAAAAAACAAAACGAACAACAAATCACACACACACACACACACACATCTTGCTATGCTATCGATAAATTCATAGATATTCCATGTTATCGTCGTTAAATCGACTCAGCTGCGTTGATAACTATGTCAAATACATTCTTCCGTTCCCTCTAATTTCACAGTCGGAATTCAACTTTATATTGGTCATTGATTGATTTAAAGGAATATTGTCTGATAAACATATTATCGATATTAATGGATATTAATATATATGCAGCAAAGATTGACTAATAATGAAACCGAAAGACTTAAGAAACAAAAGGAGCAAACGCGTTCAGATAATATTTACAGCGACTGTTATCGAATGTGATCGATTAATGTGAACAACTAAATTTGATAAATTAATTCCAAGTGTTTAGCATTTAGCAATCCTCAGGTGGTAAACAGTTTTCATTATGTGTTAATTAAATAGTATTTAACTTAGCGACTTTGCTATCGATGGCACTTATCGATAATTAAGCACAGATAATAACAAGAAGAGTGCATTAAATATGTAGCAGCTCGACAAATTAATTTCGAGACACAACTCGAACTCAAAGTGAACTAATTGCAACATTGCAGGCCATTGAACACGTCTAGACGCCAAACCAAACCAAACCAAAGGGCCATTGGAAACAGCCAAACGTGTGTGTACGAGTATGTGTGTGTAAGTTGCCCCACGGCTCGTGGCCATGTCAAACAACAATCAATTCAAGTGCAACAGCAGCAGCAGCAGCAACAACAAAGCTCAGGTTTATTGCAAATGGCGCTGAGGAATTTGAATGTCGCTGCTGCTGCTGTTGTTGTTGCAGTTGTTGTTGCAGTTGTTGTTGTGGTTGTTGTTATTGTTTGCATGGCAATTGGCGCACAGCCTTTCAGCGACTCGACAAGAGATCTAGATCGCATTGCTCAGATATAGACGGATCGAACTGAATCTGCAGATCGAACAGTTCCACCAAAGTTGCCCTCCCACTTGACGGCAATTGCTAAAAGGCATGCAAAGACACACTCGTCTGAGTGCGTGTGTGTGTGTGTGCGTGTGCGAGTGTGCATGTGTTTGTCTATTTTTAGCCAGCCAGCTGGACGAGTCCCTGCTCTTAGCCCTTACTCCCTCGCTGCCACACAATTGTCGCTTTGCTAATAGATCGCTGCAATAATGTAATGGAGGCAGCTGCCCGCTTGCTGACTCAATGCCACACGTTGCACAGCGAAACGACTTCGGATACGTATTTGGCATCCGATTCGGATTCGAGTTCGAGTTCGAGTTGGAGTTGGAGTTCGGGTTTCCCCTTGCGGCACATATGGCGCAGATCAGGGCCATGACTTGGTTTTATATTTAGTTCGCTTCCTGTTTCTGCCACTTGAGCAGAAGAAACGTGAAAGAAGTTCTCAAGATTTTATTTCTCATCTCTTTTTTTTTGTTGCCAATGTTGGAATACCCTTGCCAAGAAATGATAGGCAAATGTTGTTGTAACTATTTGCATATTCAGTAAAATACTACTATTATCTAAGTCAGCTTTTATTACAGGGTATACAAAATGTCTGTCACAACTCTTCTGTTGAAGAGTTCGTAGAGTATGAAATGATTACACAAACTGAAAGGCAAACAAACAGAGATGAATCTTATGGCTTATGCGTTACACAAGTCATGGCACCCTCGGAAAGGGTATATAAAGTGGAGATGCTGAGCAGCATTCATTCCACAGCGAAGTCAACTTGAAAATTGTATCGATTGCACTTTAATATTTTTGATTATTTATTTAATTTTTGGTTTTTTTTTTATTTACTTTGACTTCGACTTTGAGTTCGACTTTGAGTTCGAGTTGTAGTTGGAGTTGGATTTAATTGTTTTATACTAGAGGTGGCGGTAGAACCCCTACTCGAATGGGGGCATTTGTACATTGATTTAAATGCGACGAGCACTTTTCAGAACTCTCCAAATACAAAAAAACAAAAACCATAAAAAGCTGTGGTTGCCACATTTCCATATTTTCTTAAGATACCGAAGTGTGTTGCCTCGTTTAAGTTGCTGTTGCTGTTGTTGTTAAAAGCTAATTTCTTTAGTGACAGCCATCATGGACTGGAGAGAACAGAAGACTTTTAGGAATGCAGCTGTCAAATCATAATTTCTAAAAAAAAACAACAAAAGAAGAAAAATGAAACACATGTAAAACTCCAAACTTTGAACTAAAATTAGTCGCAACGGAATCTGTTCTATTTTCTTCTTATTTTTTGGAGGGGAAAACTCGTAATATGAGCTGCGGGTAGGGGGATGGGGGGACGCGTAGCATGCCCGAAGACACGTGTGGACTTAATTATAAAGTTACATTTAATTGTTAAGAGCGCGGAAATCTATTTATATATATAGATATATGTATATATACATGTACAGTGACATATTGTGCCCCCTTCTCAGCCTTCTCCTCCATCAACCCCAGCTGCTCCTTCACGAATGCGAGAATCTGTGTTGGGCTGTGGGCTTCTATGTCTTTGGAGCTCATAACATGCATCCCTGGGATGCTGCATCTTCTTCTAGTTAAGGCGACTTCTTAGTCTACAATGTCCTGTCAGTAGACCGGTGAGTATCCTAAGCCTATTCACAGCGTTAATTCTGGACAATTTTCGGTTTACCTTAAAAGAAACTATGTTTTTATTTTTTTTATATTTTCAACAATTACCAAATATTTGTTTAATAAACAATATATTGCATATGATACTCAGGAATTTCAGAATATTTACATTTATATATATTTATTTACTTTGTAGTTGCACTTTTATTTACTTACACATTTGTATATTTATAATTTGAGAAGTTGTGTAAGAATTGTGTTACGTGAAAATGCCACATTTCAAATGTGGTTTGTGATCGACAAATGGCTTAGGCCCAATTCCGTAAGTGGCATCCACTTTTCCATTTTGACTGACTCATATGGATTTCATGTATATTGATCATTATGGGAAATAGAATATATATCAATATATATAAAAGATGTAAATATATAAACAGATGTTGGCTAAAACCAAAAAAAAACTATAAATATAAACATAAAAAGGAAAAGGGAAATAAAACGCATTTTTCCATAGCATGACAAATGTCAATAATCCACACATGAGCAGACAACACAAGCCGCAAGCCAGACGCCAAAGATCACTCGTTCCAAGGGGGTGGGGATAGAGATGGGGATGGCCATGGGGATGGGGGTATCTACTACCTCCCATAGAAACGCGCAATGCGCAATTAATCAAATCATTTGAAAGCGAGCATTTTTCAATTAAAATCATTCGCAATTTGAATGCAAAATTAATCGAAATAAACGGGGAAAAAAATAAAGACAAACCATACCAACAAATATAACGTGCATCCCCAGGTCCCCAGGTCACCAGCCAGAGACAGCCCCGCCCACCACTCATAGGGCTTCTTCAACTGGCTGCAGTTAGCGAGATGCCTCAAATTGCATTTAATATGATCTCAGCTCAACACACAATTGTCTCAACTAAACAGTGAGCAAAGTGGCTGCTGCTGAGCACCGCCACTTATCTACCATGTTATATACAGATAAATCTGTCTCTGAGTGAATCCATCAGTCTCCCCCATACAAAGATAGTTAAATGCAGATAGGGATAGGGATATATATACACATATTCTTTATGACTACACTTCTAGTTCTTTTATATATATATATATATATATATATATATATATATATATATATATATATATATATATGAAATCTGTATTGTCTACAATCCAAACTCTTAAATGTTATCTAGCACATCATAGCCATATCTGTATCTGTATCTATATCTAGCTATGGGGATTATGGATATACACTATATATATATATATATATATATATATATATATATATATATATATTATAGTCATAATCCATATAGTTATCTATGTCTAGAACCTGTACTTATTACATATATATACTCATTGTATATATATCTTTACCTATGCCTATCATCTATATATTAGCCACTATCCCTATCTGCACATCTGCATCTGTATGCATATTTTTACCTATTATTATATCTAAATATATTTATCTATGTTTGCTATTGCTATCTTATCTAAAATAAATCTATACCTATATTATTATCTATATCTATATTAATTATCTACGATATTCGCATATAACCTAATCTGTATTATCTCAAAAGTTGAACGACTATCATCCAAAGATTGTTGTTCTCTGTTGTTCACTCTAAATAAAAACACTCCCGGGATTTAAAACAGTCACTTAATGATTATAAGATTCTGCTAGCTGATGATAATACCCACCAACTACTATCTTCAAATGTTTTCGTTTACTGCAAGAGAATGCGGCATTTTATCAAAAGTTTCGCGGCCGATTAATATGATCTGCATTACGTAACGCTTGACCCCCAATATTTTATGGACTTGATCTTTTGTCTACCGCACTCAGTCATAATTCAACCGTTGAATATTCATAGATTATTAAAAAATGTGCATAACTGCAGATATTTTTAATTTGCACTCAGACAACAGAGAAAAAATCATCTTCCACAGATGATGAGCTGTGAGAAGCTCTCTGAGGGAGTGAGAGAGAGATAGGGACAGAGAGAGTCACCCAACGATCAGCTATCTGTCATTCCCGGCCCCCTCCTACAACTACCTACTGGTGGCATCCGACAGCGTTTTCAATTTAGTAATTTTTGTTTTATTTCGTTCTTTTGTGTGTTGGCGCAAAGAGTTACGAGTATTTTATCGCTGATTACAGATTGCTACTATTTGATTTGGCGCTGGAAACCGTGCCACACAAATGTGGGGCATGTGGAGCAATAAACTTTATGAATAGATGCGACGGCGATGAAGACTCGACTCGACTCGACTCTGCTACGGGTCGTTCATTTGGTCAGTTACCATTTATTATTTTGTCGCTGATACGCTGGCCAGTTTATAACAGTTACTTCTTTCTGCCTCCTCTGCTTCTTCGGCTTCTTCTGCCTCGTCTTCTTTGCTTCGTTTAATTTGCAGCCCATCCGTTTATGCTAATTGTGTTTGGCAAACCAGAACACTGCTAAAACGGAATACCACAAATAAAAAAGACAACAAAAAAAACGAACGGTTCTTGGATTCGTCACTGTTAAGAAATCAATTTGTATGGGTGCTCTATTATTATCATCAAAACATCCATAAGCAATTTATTATAATGGCACCCAAATCCACTCAGAGATGAGCACAAATTTTGTCATTTACATTTTCGAGATGATAAAATATCATTTTTCGACACTAATATTGGCGATTCATTTACTTATTTTCAGTCTCGATTCCATTGCAATAAATTCCATTAAGATTGTTGCAAGAATTCCATGCGATGCTTTATCTTAAGCCGAGACTTTTCGATTTATCTCTCTTTAAAATGACAAAAGACGGCATCTGCGACCCCATAACATATATATATACAATCTCGATCAGCATCAATAACCAACCATTTTAACGATATATATTTCTTATCAAAAATGCATCTGCCTTGACACAATATGGAGTATCTGCAAAAGTTTTATCACGAATGAAGCAAATCGCACATAATTGTTTATCAATAACAATTCAAGCATTTGCTGTGCACACGAAAGGGTATTTGTTAGTCGGGAGGACTCGACTAGTATATGTTTACTTGTTTTCCTTATGTCGACTCGCGATATTTGCCAAGTCAGCTGCCCAAATGCAAATCCCTCAACTTGTGGAGCGACAGGTGTGGTTTCAGTTTCAGTTTCAGTTATATATATGTATATATATATATAGAATAAATACGTATGTATACGTACGTACATATATACATACGTATTTATGCTATATATAGAGCATTTTTGGAGCGTTTGTCGAAATTAACAACAAGCTCATAAACAAGCTCGTAAATCTGCACCAATAAGCTTCTCAGCTGCCGCGGAAGAACCGAAAACACTTAACAAAAATCAAGCAAAAACCTCACGCCGCACATCGATAAATCTGAGCAGCAGAAAAGCAGCAGCAGCTCCTTGGAGCATAACGTGGCGCACGCGCCGTTCCTCGATAAAAAAAAAATAAGAAAAAAGATGCTGAGGAATTTGCGCAGGCGAACAACGAACGGCAGCCCAAAAAAGGGCAGCGCACTTTTGCCCGTGGGCGAAGTGGAGTGAAGTGGAGTGGAAAGGAGTGGGCAGTCGAAGGAGACGGAGGCGGAGATGGGTGGGCGGGCAACGGGTTTTAGTTAGTTGTTGTTCTCACAATCTGATGCAGCAGCAGCAGAGCTTTGAATGTGATTACATCTTCGACTCGGTTCCCATCACACACACATACGCAAGTCTGTCAAGGCTAAGGATAAGTGCTGAGCATTGCAATGCGAACTACTAAATACCCTAACAAATGGTAGATAGGCAATTGAAACTACACTAACAATATTAATATGTAAGTAATGAAATATGAAAATTAAAATGATATAATAACAATAATAATAATAGTAATAATAATAATAATAGTATTACCAAAAATATAATAACAACAACGATAATAAAAATAATCATAGAATAATAAAAATACCCGAGGTGTTTACCCTCGCTACAATGAACCACTCTGGAAACGAAGTGTGGCCAGCTTAAAGATCTTTAACGAACTTCATACAGTAGCCGGAGCATTTTAAAAATAAACCGCAATCAACCGCAAGCTGCTGTTCTCTTCTCTTTCTCTCACTCCCCTGCAGCAGCACATACTAATAAGTTTCGTTCAATGTCAAGTTCGTCGTGAGCAACTCACTCAAGCAGGCCAATTGTTCTTATTCTGCTGTCCCTTGTTCTTCAGCTGCTGCTGAGCTCATCGGTCGGAGTCGGAGTTTTGAGAATTGCTGCCTGCCACGCCCCTTTCAAAGTGACGCCATAGGCGCCAAAAAACTTGTGCAGGAATTACTTAAGTTCTTTTTCATGATTATTGTTGTTGTTGATGTCGCCAAAAAGTTAAGTTGGCAATTTGAGATATTTATCTCGCTGTCAAGGACGACATGTACTGACCTATGGCTGCCTGTGTGTGTGTGAGTCACACTTTTGACGCGTGACTCAGCATGAGCCCAAAAAACGCATGATAAAAGCTTACATATTTGAAATTAGGGCGCAGCAGGAAGTTCAGTCAACCAAAAAATGTTATATATAATAATAAATAATAAGCAGCGTAGACGAATTGCAGCTCAAAGCAATAGCACTGATAACACACACACACATTCACATGCATACATACAGGTTTATAGCAGCGCTTAACTTAGCTATGTAAATGAACATAAAAATATTTGCAAGTTCAAAATCTGGATAAAAGAGAAAAGTTGCCAGATATTATCAAAATGTGTCGCATTTGTTCTTATCATCATCTATGCTCTCTCAGCGCGCGCTCTCTCCTCTCTTCGTCTTTCTCACTGGCTTCGTTAAGTTGAGCGGAAGCACCGTTAGAAGCAGCGCATTCGGTGTTATCGCTTGTTGTTGTTGTTACCGACAATTTTACTCTTCGTTTTAACTGTATTCTTGGTGGTTGCAAAAATAATAGCAACAAGCGGCAACAGCAGCATTTAGTTTAATTAGCATGCTTTAAACTAATTAAACACGCAAGCCAAATAAATAAAACAATAACAGCGCTTGGCTTTCAAAGTTATTGACGTAAAATTTATTGTTTGTTGTTGTTATTGTTGTTGCTGCTGCAGCAGCAGCGAGTCCCCAGGAGCAGCCGGCTGCTGCACAAACACAAACAAGCAAACACACACACATATGGCTGTTTATATTGATTTTTCACACACATAGAGAAGAAAAGGAGCAGGCGGCAGATAAGTGTAAAGCGAAATACCAAAATGCATTAGAGAAATATGCAAGAAAGCAAAAACAAGAACCACTGCAATTGCTGTTCTTGTGGAGCCGCTGTTAAGCGCTCCCCCTCCCTTTATTTTTCTTCCCTTTTGCAACCCACCCGCACAAAACAGATCCAAGCACTTACTGCACTCCTTGTCTCTCTCGCCCTTGCTCTCTCCCTCTCTCTGTCGCACTGGTCGTGACTCCTGCGCCCGTCTCCTGTTTACAGCTGCACACGAGTAGTTTTTTTTTGTACACACCCTTTCTAGGCACACCAACAAATTTTACACACAAAACAAAACAATACAAGCATCAGTTGCACACACACACAAGTTCAGCAACTGACAACTATTTGTGGTGCAGCACAATTCAGCAGTATGACATAAATAATTTATAATTTGTTATTTATTTGTGCGTTTGATATTGGAACCGCGCAAAATTGATTCCAAACAATATTGCAAACGCGCCGCCCGGCAGCACACGACCGCATTCAACGAGTTGTCAATTCAAAATAACATAGCTGCAACAGCTGTTAATGATCTGGGGTCCTGCTGGGTCGCCTCATAAGCAGGTAACAGTTTTCTGTTAAGCAACTTATGAAGTTGGCTGCGCACTAAATGTTGGTCACCGCGACTGCAAAAACCAGAATGCGTATAAGAGATAACAGAACTGTTACGCATTACGTCACATAAGACACATGAAATATCGTATTTTAAAAGGTTTGTGGATTGTTTAACGTTAAGAACCACTGATAAGGATTCACGATTGAATGACTTAACAATCAATTCAAGTTTTGATATACAAAGAAATTACTGCATTGTTTTGGTACAGATTGACGTCACAAAAATAGTCAAATTGTTAGCATAGAAGAGTGTTCTGCAGAATACGCAATCTTCATTCGCTGATTCATGGTTATACGTAATGCGCGCCGTGCAAATCCTACGTTAACATAACGTAAGGCGCTTCATACCGTACGAAATTTTTTGAAAAACTTTTACAAGCTTATACTTTTTCAACAAAGCGTAATAAGAAAGATATAAGAATAACCACTAAGCATACAATATATTCTATTTAATAATTGTAGAACATAGAAAAGTAATTTGGAAGGTATAAAAATAAAAACAATTACGTTTAAATATTGCGCTACTTTTTCTTTACGTTCTGGAATGCAATGCAGACATGTCACAGAAGAGTTAACAGCGCAACTATAACGCAAATTGAGAAACGCAAGCGCATAATGCGCAACGTACGCACGTTGTCAGCAGCGTAAAGTGAAGAAGGAAATCAACTTATCGATATAACAACCCTGTCAACACACATATAAGATACATTTTTTTGTCAGCAGCAGATTTTTTTGGTGGTAAATAATTTTCGCTAATATATTGCGCATATTAATAATATCAACAAACTAATATTCTTACCTGCACGTTGTATACTTATACATCCAATAAAACGGCAGTAATACCGAGCTAAAATGCCTAAACAGAAAACAACCAAAATTGTGTACCTTGAAAAAAAGTGGCGACGTTTTGCTGCTGCTGCGTGTGGAATGAAGTGGCAGCAGAGCATTGAAAAATTTATGATAAACGAGAAATAAGAAATGAGAAATTTAGTGCTCCAATATATATTTTATATGTTTAAACATTTACAGCAAGTGCATCATTGTTTTTTTTTGTTTTGTTTAACTCTAATTGCAGCTGGCGAATATCGAATACCTGTAAAGTAATTAAACCTGTGTAAGTTAACAATTATTTATGGCCAAAACACACAAAATATGTTGCAGCAGGCATATAACAAATTATGGTATGCTGTTATACGATCTGTTATACACAACAAAACTGTAGCAAAGAATTATAAAAAAAGCGGCTCTGATTTCCAAGAATTGTTCAAAACTGATGCATGCATGTATGCGTGTGTGTGTGTGTGATTGTATTAAACAGGTTCTCGTTCGCTTTTTTTTATTTTTGCGCAGCCTTTAATGCGCTTTGTCCAGCTTGCATGCAGCTAAGCTAATACAAGCACACACACATACATATATGCATAAATACATATGTGTGTGCGTGTGTGTTTTTTACTGAAGGTCAACGATGCTTTCTCCAGTTGTTTTGGCTGCTGCTGTGTAAACATAATTATGGTTTTGTCTTTCAATTTTATTGCCCACTTGAAAAAACAGTAATTCTAATTTGGGCTTTATTCTCAATTTGCGTAAATGTGAATGCACTCATCGCACACACTCACACATACATACACACACACACTTACCAGCGGGAAGCAGCGTTTGTCATTGTGTTTTTAGTACGCAGGTAAATTTTGCCCTTACCCCACCCCTGGCGTGTGTCAGTTGCCCGCTGCTGTCGCTTGTCCCATGCCCGTTGTCCGTTATCCGTTCTCTCAACCACCCACAGACTTACTCATACGCACGCATTGTTGGACTTTTTGCATATAAACACAGGGCTGCATGCGGCGTTTATCTTTGCAGTCGATGCTGGGATGACACTTTCCATTTTTATTTGTCACCTTAAAAGCTCAGAGAGTATGAGTGTGACAGGCGTTGCCAACACAAGAACAATTTATCTGCTAGATAACATAAGTTTCCCACCCTTTTTTGTTATTAGTGAATTTTATTTAAGTTGTGGAATTGCAATGTTCAGTCAGTTCAAGTCTGATTATTAACTATCAAGGGCATCAAACTAAAAGCTACGAAGCTACTTCGACATGTCGACGCAATATCAAACGCAAAACCCATTTACCCATTTCGATCCATTTGCAAATTCAGTTTGCTGCCCACCGGCACACGAACACGCACACACAAACGAACACACGTCCCACTGTACAGAAGCAGCGGCAGACTGTTGCAGCAGCCGACGCCCATACACCCATCACAACTCCCCCTCTCCCGCCCACACCACAAGCTAGCTCCAATTCCCGCAGTTTGTTTTGCGTTCCCCGCCCCCTGGCACCACCGTTCCATTAACAGCATTCTTCGCACAGTGCAGCGAAGACAGCGTCGAAAGCAAACGAAGACGACATTCACAGTCGGATTAACTTTGTTCGTTTTGCCTGCGTTGCCAGTGTTGCCGCCTAAGCCTTTTTATAGCCATTACAAGCATTGTGAAAATCATATATATGCCAAGAATTCTATGTGGTTAAGCCCTAATTGGCTGCAAACATACTTTTCAAAATGCACTTGTATTATTTATTATATATAATATATGTATATATTATATTATTTTCAATAAGACAGACGTAAAAATATTTGGCTTTTTCTAGCAATTTGATGTTGTTGTGTTTTATATGCTGGCAACACTGGTCGCTGGCCAAACAGATAAACAGAGCAACAGAGAACGAACGCAGTCGGTGAACAACAGACAGAACTGCCAGAGCCAGTTGGTTAGTTGGCAATGCGTTGTCGTTGCGTGCGGACGTTTACGCGCGCTTGAAATAGGAGAGAATAGAAGTTTTGAACTGTGAACGACAAAAATCAAATGAATTATTTTAATTGGTCATTGTTTATGTAGTTGTGTACACGTTTTTTTTTTGCGCAGTTCTTGTTGTGTGTACTTTGTTTTTGCCTGTTGCAACATGTATTAAAGTCCCATTAGGACGTGCTTTAACGTGATTGTTGTGATTGCAGTGTGTTGTTGTTGTCGTTGCTGCTGAAAGAGGAAAACATACACACACGCACACACACACATACACTCACACACACACACATATATACACAAGATGGAGGATCGCATGATGGCCCACACTGGGGGCATGATGGCACCGCAGGGCTACGGCCTGCCCGGCCAGGATGATGGCCAGAACGCTGGTAACGAGAACGAGGTGCGCAAGCAGAAGGATATCGGCGAGATCCTGCAACAGATCATGAGCATATCCGAACAATCCCTGGACGAGGCGCAGGCCAGAAAGCACACACTCAACTGTCACCGCATGAAGCCGGCCCTCTTCTCAGTGCTGTGCGAGATCAAGGAGAAAACCGGTAAGTAACAAAAACAAATTATATAAATAATAGGGGAAAGAAGAAAGACAAAACACAACTATACATTTATGGTATACTCGTATGCATTCCCTCAACACTTGCAAATGGCCATTGTGAATATCTGCAATATAAATCGTTATTTTCGTATATTCCCTCATCATTCCCTCGGATCTTGAAACACAATACAATTTGAAATACAGTAGAACGCTTGTAAATGAGAATTTTCTGAATTGAAAATCGTTGTTTTCAATGCACATTTTATATATGGTAGGGGGGATGGGGGCATTCCCTGAGGACTTGTTTTAAAATACAATTTTCGATACAGTGGAAACAAGAATTGCTGCATTTCTCAAATTCAAATTTTTATTTAATGTGGGTATTCCAGCAAAAACGCTTTTCACATATTTAATATACAGTATGCGCTCGCATATTGCAACTTTCCATGCAACATGATATTCAAAAAAAGAATTATATTATATAGAAATCATTAAAATGCATCTGATTTTTATGTAATTCGAATTTATATACTTGAAAAGAAAATGTGAATTATCTAAAAAATGGAATCATAGTTGAAACGTTTCGAGCTGTTCGCTGTTTGGCTTAGCGCGTGTCCACTGTACAAGAAGGGGCTGTCTGCCCCAACTCTGAAATTCCGGCACATGGAACACATGGAAGCGTGTTATTATCCTTGAACGCACCTTCCAGCGAGAATTTCAAATCGAGTTTGCCTTAATTTCATCTGCTGTTTTGTTCTGAGTGCTTCTTGTGTGCTTTTTTCTTATGTTTGCCACAGTTTTTCTTCTTCTTTTCCTCTGTTTTTTTTTGTTTCTTTCTTTTTTTCTGCTTTATATTACACGCCCACGCAGCGACGCAAAATGGGCAATAACAGCGCGTTTTGATTGTGGGCCAGATGGTTTGAATGGCTCCAGCGTTGGCATTGCCATTGCCATTGCCATTGCTGTTGCTGTTGCTGTTGCCTAACCCTAAAGTACAACTCCCCAATCGCCCCCTTTGTACAACCCCTGCCCATCCAACAGTCCCCCGCCCCCACCCAGCGGGACTGAAAACAACCCCCTCAACTCTCCCCAAAACCCCACACAAAACGAGCACCGTTGCGAAATTGCCTTTTGGGCAGCGTTTTGGTTTACAACATTTTCGGTTTAGGTTGGGGACTGTCCCATTTACCCATTTCAAATCGAAAATAATAAAAAAAAAGTGTAATTTTTGAATGTGCTGTGAAAAGTTTGATAGATGCTCTAGCAGATGAAAACTCAATGGTTTCCATAATGTCTCAAGTCAATTCTATAATTATTTATTACTTTCGAAACTGCCCTTGCCCGGACAACCCTTGCCACATTATCAAATCAGATCGGCTAAGACCATCTTTTTCGATTTTCTGTTATTTACTTTCAACTTTGAGAAGCTTTACCAAAATGTTCCTCTGATCTCTGTCTGAGATCAATCAGGTAACAAAACTAGAGTATAGAATATATTCTGGTCACATACGAATGCGCTAGTTTAGCCAATCCTTGCTTAGTTATTTTTCACTTACAGGGTATGCCATATAAATATATATTTTTCTATTGTTTTTTGTTGTGTTGTTTTGAATGTTTTGGCCCTGATGATTTTTAATGTTGAAATTCTCTCAATGTAAAAACTCTGGTTGCACACTTTCCAATCAGGTGTGACCAACAAAAAAGGGGTTGTGGGGGGGTTATAGAACGTGTGTCGCTCTACAAACTAAACAAACCTAATCCTGGCCAATTGGCGAAGAGCCGCTGCACAAGCCACCAAATTAAATCGTTTTAAGCCCATGCAGTTACCTCAAACAGGTACACATTTTATCTATGCCCGTGTGTGTTGTGCTCTTGCCTAGCGATAACACTTCCACTATCATCGTTGGCGGGCGCCGACAAAGTAAGCAAGAATAGAAACTCTCCTATAAAAAGAAGAACACACTTGACCCAAGGCAAGACAGCGAAAGAGCGAGAAGGAGAGTTAGATAGAGAAAGAGTGGGGGGGATCTACTATATGATAAGAGGCGGCTGCAATGTGGAGCTTATACGGTGCGCAGAGAGAGGGGGAGAGAGAGAGAGAGAGCTGCTGCTGCTTCTGCTGCTGCGAAACAAGTATTTTAAAAATACAACCAAAATAAAAGAAAAGAAAAACAAAAACAAAGCAAGAAACTAGTGTTATTCCCAGGGAGCCTCGAATATTGAGTACCCTTCTATAAATGCGAATGATATGCAGCTGTGGATATATATGTATAGATTTTCGAGAATAGATTAGGAAACTGTAACAATATTTGAAGCAGTGGGAAAAGTAATGCGATTCCATATTGCATATACAACAGCACTTGCTCTTTTGCCTCATTCCCATAGCTATATACGAGGTGTGTTCAAAAAGTATCGCGAATTTTGTGTTTTTTCAGATATTATTTATTTATTCATGAATATCTATTTTGCCCCCTTCAAAGTAATCCCCATGAGCTATTACACACTTGTGCCAAGGGTTTTTCCAATCTTCGAAGCACTTCAAAGCAGCTGTCAACAACTAAGTGAACATTCAAAATGGCCGAGCTTGTCGGCATAAGTGAGAGACATGAGTACCAACATAACGCTACAAAAAAATCGAAATTCGATTATACGTAACCCGCGAAAATTCAAAATTCGCGATACTTTTTGAACACATCTCGTATGTATAGATTTTCGAGAATAGATTAGGAAACTGTAACAATATTTGAAGCAGTGGGAAAAGTAATGCGGTTCCATATTGCATATACAACAGCACTATGCTCTTTTGCCTCATTCCCATAGCTATATATCTATATCTATATATAAATTCCATTCAAATTCCAATTTCATTCAAATCATCGCCTAACCAATAAGTTTGCCTGGACAGTTGTATGATATATGCGCTTTCCATCCAATCAGTTTCGACTTGTGTACAAAAAGAAAAAAGAGGAAGATATATATAGAAGAATATAAATATAGAAGAACATAGATATATAGAAGAATCAGCTTTAACAATTGATCTGAATGCATAACACACACTTGGCGTATACCCTTTGCAAGAGTATTTTGAAAATGGTCTTCAACAGTTGCTGTTTCTCTCTTGTCCTGTTTAACATATTTTATCAGCCATGTGTGTGTGTGTGCGTGTGTGTGTATGCATGTGTGTGTGTGTGTCTTGAAATTAGTTTGTGAAAAGCGCAAACCTGTTCGACAGGCATGCAAAATACAACGTACAAGTATTGTTCAAGTATTGTTAAATATATATATATACTCGTATATATGTATGTTTATATATGCATATATACTATACATACTTGTACCTGATGAAGAACAACAAGAACAACAGCTACCCCTTCAGTCCCCTCCTCTCAGTCGCGACATGTTTATTGCACGGCTGTTGTCCTTTCTGTTTCTTTGGCGCTTTGCCCCATTCAAATTTACGAGCTGGAAATGCCATTTAGCCTCCTCATCCTCCTCCTATATATATATATATATATATGTGTGTGTGTGTGTGCCTATATATCCCCTACACTGCCCCGCAACTATCTGTGTATTGTATCTGCAATTTGGCTGGCTGCTTTTAAATGCTTCATTAGATACGCAAATGATGCGACCTGTGAACCAACTCCCTACCGCCCCTATTCCTCGCGTTCACCTCCCCTTTTGCTGACTACTTTTCCGCCTCCATTTTAAACAAAAAGGGTTGTAATTTTCGTGTCACATTTTTGGCACAAGTTTGTCTTTAAATTTAAGAACTGAGCATCTTCCTTGACAAATATTTTTGATTTGTTTAGCTACTAAGCTAGTCACGATCATAATCTCTATTTAAAACTCAAAAACTGGCTAAAGCTGGGTAGTCAAATATATATATTTTCTCTAATCAGACATCAAAGTACGGAAAATTAATGGAAATGGGCAAGCCCGAGTCGAAAATTAGTATCGGGCACAAAACTCATATAGAACATCAATAATGAAACTTTACGGCAGGGAATGGGAATACCATTTCAATAGTAATGATGACGGATGACTAATGACTGATTTATGAATGAGTTGATTTATCAGCTGTCGCCTGTCGCACTCCAAATTCAAATTGCACTAATCAGCGAATATTTGCTGAAATTGCCAATCAGCTACTCGTTATAATTTTCATTTATCCATTAATGAATTTGAATCGAAAATTTCGATTTAAGAACTGGTTCCACATTTTTGTGTTGCTATACGAGTCCCCTATAAAGTATATATACTATATATGAGCTAGAAATGATTGCTTCTTGTAACTGATTCTTAAAAATTTGTAGATTTATAGAATTAAAAAAAAAAATTCATTTGTTTGAGTTTAGCTAAAAAATAATAATTATTACATTATAATTGTAGTAGTTGCTTCAGTTTTCTATCGAAATCTTTAAGAATAGTTTTAAGAATTTCGTTAGTTTGCCGCTTATGTTTCAGCATCACTGGAAATTTACAATCAGCAAATCTCGTTATATTTTTAATTTGCTGTAAATCTTATTATTCATCACTGATTGATCTACAATTCGAAAAATACAAATTGCAATTTGTAATGTGCAAAAAGATAAACGGGGGAACAAAAAAAAACTCGGAAATACAACTCTGCAAATAATATTACGATGATAGGCAGAGACGCAGGCACGCCTCATTTACCCATACACTCAAATGTCACATCCCCATCCACACCCCCACCCCTAGTAAAAAGTCTTGCAAAACTTTAGCAATATTCTGGCTAACCTTAACCAAATAAAGCAACCACCGATGTCACCCAACAAGCAGCAGTCGCCAACGCCCCCTCCCCCCGCCTTCCTCTCTTGCCTCTGTGTGTGTATATCCTTATAATAACATTATCCAACACAGCGCACCCCTCCCCACCCCACGCTTGCATCTACATACCTTTGTCTTTGCCTTTGCATAGCTTTCATTGGAATATTAGAGCAGCTGTCGCCGGTGGCGCAATATATTCTTACTGTATTTCTCGTGCTCTCCCTCTCTCTCTCAGTCTATCTCTTTTTCACCATTTTTAATACCCACACACACAGACGCTTTAATTACATGAGCTACAAATGTTAATGGTATCGCTGTTAATGTTAATTTACGTATTTGCACCTTTCTCTCCCCCTAAGTTAATGCATTTATGTAAGCTGTTTATTAACAGCTTTACATATGAAATTCAATTCCTTGGGCACAGTTGATATTTTGATGTCGCGTTCTGTTAGGTGGAACGATTAACTGTTAACTGAACAGAGAAGCTGCAAAGAATCTTTGAAGTTTTCCTCCTTTTTTTCTTCTTTAGTTCTCACTCACTAAATAAATGGTAATCAAATATCGATCAATTGCTAGAATTTACTTCTCTTTTTAATGCACTTCTTGAGCGAAAATTTGCAAAATTATTTACAAAAAATAAAATACAATTTTTTTGATGTTAGTTAAGAATAATAATTTATTCTTAAAATCATTGTAGGAGTTACTCCACTTTTCTATCGAAATCATTAATGATAGTTTTAAGAATTTCTCGAGTTTGCCATCTTTCAGCTTTACATGTTTGATGGAAGTTGACGCAAAACTTTGATTTTAGTTTTGGAAAGTTTTCGCAAATTCGCGTTTCTTAAAGCCAACTGGGAGTCAACGAAATGTTTTATTCAAAACTTGCAGTGGAGCTAAGCTGAGGGGTTGCTTGAGGAGGTGGCTAGGTGAATGGGTAGGATGGGGGATGGATGGAGGGAGGTCGATTTCATTACTTGTGTTGTATGCCTTATCCAGTTGCCTCAACAATTGCTGCTGCTGCTGCTGCTTGCAACACGTATACATAATACATAGAAGAAACAGTCGTGGCAAGAAGAATGAATATTGTTGTTGTTGTTGTTGCTTTGGGAACGTTGTGGCAATGCTGATGAGCTTTGCCGTGCGTGCCACAAGAGGGTGCCGAGGAGGAGCGAGGGGGGTGGGGGCGGTGGTTGTGGAGTTGGTTCAATTGTTCGCATTCGCGAAATGTTTTCAGCTAGCGATTTTTGCTGCCGGACTAACTCCTTGGCAAACGTGATTAAGATTCAGCAGCAGCAGCAGCAGCAGCAGCAGTGGCATGCGGCATGCGGCATGTGGCATGTGGCACAAAATCTAATTCATGCATAGCCATGACTTGCTACGAATATAATACAAGCTAAAAAGGAAGCAAAGATAACAATAACAACAACAATAACAACACGCATTTCCCTAGACAATATGCCAACTCAGCCATACGTATGTGTGTGTGTGTGTGTGTGTGTGTGTGTGTAGTGAAAACTTTCTTCGAGTTTGGTTTGTCGTTGTTTTGTTGGGTTTTCTTTTCTTTCGCACGCCTTTTCTTGCCACTTCGCCGTCGTCGTCGGTGGTGCATAATAAAATTTGATACGTTTTTCGCCCCAAACTGCTCTGTGCGTGTAGCTTAGCAGGATAACTGAAGTACACACACACACACACACACACACACACACACACACACACACACACACACACACACACACACAAACACAATTTTTGCAATTTAAAAATTTTATTTTGCTGATTTTGTTTGTTTTTGTTATTTTTGCAGTACTTTCAATTCGCAACACGCAAGAGGAGGAGCCACCAGATCCGCAACTGATGCGCCTGGACAACATGCTGATTGCCGAGGGCGTGGCTGGTCCCGAGAAGGGCGGCGGTGGCGCCGCCGCTGCCTCAGCCGCAGCAGCCAGCCAAGGCGGCTCGCTGTCCATCGATGGTGCGGACAATGCCATCGAGCACTCGGACTATCGCGCCAAGCTGGCCCAGATTCGCCAGATCTATCACCAGGAGCTGGAGAAATACGAGCAGGCCTGCAACGAGTTCACCACGCACGTCATGAACTTGCTGCGCGAGCAGAGTCGCACCAGGTGAGTCGTCTCGACAGCGGGAGGTGTGGCAGGCAACAATTATAAATTGCCAAAGTTAAACAAGAATCACAAATAACAAAAGTAATCCTTAAAGAAATCCTTAGTCTGGATATTAATGTCAAGCAACCATCTTGTCTCCAAGGTAGTATCTTGAATGGCCATTCAGAAAAGATAAAAAATATACAAAAAATATAGTTTAAAAATGATGAAAATAGTATTTAAACAGAAGCATTCAATACTGAAGATTGGTAAACATTAAAAGTTGGCAATATATTGATGAAATTATCATTCAAAATTATCATTTTAACAGTAGTCAAATAAAAATGAAGTTTTATCAGCTTTCCCTTTCGAAAAACTAGTTACAGATGAGAAACGAAATAAAAATAGAGAATAAAATGAGTAACTGCAACTATTATTTTCGAGATACAACTTCACCAGCCACAAGTCCCTTCTCTGTGTATCTGTCTCTTTGTCTCTATTTGATGATAAGATACAAGATACTTTTCACTTCTGCTCCTTATTAATCTAAGCATAGATAACGTTTAAGGTAGGCGTTATCTACTAATTAAGTTTGTTAGTTGATTCATTTAGTTTTTTTTTTAATGATTTTTAAATACTAAAACATTGCTAAACATCCCCATTTGCAGACCCATTACACCCAAAGAGATTGAGCGCATGGTGCAGATCATCCACAAGAAGTTCAGCTCGATTCAGATGCAGCTGAAGCAGTCGACCTGCGAGGCAGTGATGATATTGCGATCCCGTTTCTTGGATGCACGCCGCAAGCGTCGCAATTTTAGCAAGCAGGCATCCGAGATACTCAACGAGTATTTCTATAGTCATTTGAGCAATCCGTATCCATCCGAGGAGGCCAAGGAGGAGCTGGCGCGCAAATGCGGCATAACGGTGAGTCTATATCCATGTATAATCCATCAATTTTCACATCGCATTAGTTGCTCAACTGTTTTGCGTTTGGCCCCAGGTGTCGCAAGTATCGAATTGGTTTGGCAACAAGCGCATCCGTTACAAGAAGAACATTGGCAAGGCACAGGAGGAGGCCAATTTGTATGCGGCCAAGAAGGCAGCTGGCGCCTCGCCATATTCGATGGCCGGCCCGCCCAGTGGCACCACAACGCCAATGATGTCGCCCGCACCGCCACAGGACTCGATGGGTTATCCGATGGGCTCCGGCGGATACGATCAACAGCAGCCGTATGACAACAGCATGGGCGGCTATGATCCCAACCTGCATCAGGATCTTAGCCCTTGAGGATAGGCTTGCCAAAGCTAAAACAACATTAATAGGGTCTATTTTTTTTTTGTATCTTTTTAATAATATCTTTTGTAATTATGAATATATATATGTATATGTATATCTGTGTGCAAGGTGTGTGCACAAATCCATATATATATGTATATATATATTTCGATATGGGTGTATCTATTTGCGTGTGTGTGCGAGTGTGTATGTGTGTGTGTGTTTGTTTGTTTGTTTGTGTGTGTATGTAGCATACAATCAATTATGTATACGATTATGTCTTAATTAATATTATGTACTGAAAACAAAAAAAAAACAAAAACAAAAACAAAAAAAAGGAAAAACAACTAACAAAACAACAAAACACGAAAGAAACAACACACAACACACACAATTTTGTACATTTGGTCAGCAACAACAACAACAACAACAACGACAACAATTTACACACACGCGGAAGATATACATACATATATAGGGATATACACACAGACATATATATAGATATATAAATAGGTATATTTGTGCATGCGAACACACACACAGGCATATATATATATACAAATACATACATACCACATAATGAAACCAATTTGCGTTGCAATATCAATTAATTATTAAACACGTTAACTAAAACAACAACAAAAAAACAAAAACAAACTAAACTAATTTTTAAAAGAAAAAGAAAAAAAACAAAAAATAAATTTGTAATTTGCCTGCACAAGTTTTTGCCTTGTTTAATTTTGTATACATTCTTTTTTGATTTGGCTTTTCGTGTGTGCTGCTTAGCTTAAGTAACAAAAGAGTTTTCTTTATATTCATTTCCAACTCTACGTTCGCTTTCAAATCCACGCCCTCCCCGGCCATAAAAAACACAAAAAAAAAAAACGCAAAACAAAACAAAAAAAAAGAAAATGAAAAGAAAAAACAAAAATATAACAAATTTTTTTTAAGCTTTTTGCGCTCTAATGTTAATTGTGAACCTCAAATACGTAAAAGTCACACAACTATTATTAAAAACAAAAACTTTTGAGAAAATTAAAACGAAGCAGAGATGAACTTTCTACTAGGCATTAGTTTAAATAGTTATATATTTTTTTCGTAGTGTCTAAGCCGCCAAAAATACAACAAAAGCAACACAACAAGAACAAAAACATCAAAAACAACAACAACAACACTAAACAATTGTATACTAAAATTAAATTTACAAAAACAAACGCATGTATACTAATGAAATACGATATATAAAAAGAAAAATAAATTCTATAAAAATGTATACTCAACGATTGCAACACAAAATTGTATACCACGAACAACAAATGTATACTAGAAAGAAACTCCCATTTATCAAAACATATATGTAACTATACAAACCACAAAAAAAAAAATTAAGAAAAATCCTTAAAAAACTAAAAAACAAAAAAAAAAAACAAATACTTTACAAATTGTATACCAGCAAGCGCAGCGTTTGCCACTGTTATACGCCCCGTATAGCAGTTCAGACGTTACCTAAACAAAAATTGTCAACAAGTATTACGAATAACTAAAAAAAAAACTAAAAAAAACAACTTTTTATTACATATTTACGGCGAACTTAAACAAAATACAATTATGAAACAAAACAAAAGAAAGCAAAAAACATGTATACGATGTAAATCAAATTTAAAGCAACATTTCTTTTTTCTTTTTTTTTTTGAGAACTCCAGAAACCAGATCGAAAAACATGATTTTCCCCGAGATTTTGTGTGTGTACGAACATAAAGAAGAAGAACTAACTAGAAACTCAAAAATATTGATAATTAACTTCCTTCCTCTCTTAGTATTCGATGGAAAAGTATTGTAATAATGAATAACGACAAAAACAAAAACAAAACTCATAAGCAAAACTTTCGTCTAGCTGTTAAAACAACAGATCGGTATATATACTTACTATATATATATATATATATATATACACATAAATATGGAATAAACTATTATTATTTTAAATAAATAAATACAAAAAAAAACGAAATAAAAACCAACAACAAAAACAATGCTATATTATAATTAAATAAACAACAACAAACAAATTCCCACTTCTTTGTCTTTGGTGATTTCTTATTGGGTTACATATTCATAGATACATATATGTAGAGGTATGATTGCAGTTTATCCCTTAAAACACAAATTTATTAATTTTTCATTTGTTTATTCAATGCATTAAAGTTTAATTTATTTTTTGTATAAAGCCTATAAAACAAATTGTAGTACTTTTAACAGTTCTGGATTCCATTCTTTATACATATATTATTTATATAGCATTATGAAACATTTGAGGAGGACACATGCGTGTATATGTCTACTGAGACCGATAATATCGAGTCTAAAAACTGTTGCTGCTTATTTTTAGTATTTCACAACTGAATCTCTGACTTCGACTATAACCGATTATTGCACAGTTGCACTTTGAACTGTTTTTTGCTGCTATTTGGATTGAACGTGTTTTATGCTACTTTGTGTCGATTCCTGAGGCTATATCTGAATATATACTGAACCAATGCAATCGAGTAAGACTAACAGTCACAGAGAGAACAAGAAACAAGTTCGTTTCGTGGCTCATCAGATCGAAGACTGTTGCTTGAGAGTCTGAGTGGAGATCGAACCACATTGGTAGCTGGTCACGGCATGAACCTCAATCATCATACTCAGTACCCGTTATTGAGTTTCCCTTTTGCCGGAACTAAAAGCTCAGTTGAACATTTCCAACACACAAACAAAAAAAAATAAAATAAAAAAAATTTATATCTAAAAAATTTTAAAGAATTCTTTTACATAGAGATGAAGTTAGATTGAATACGAAGAAAATATATATATATATAACTATATAATATATATTTAAGCAAATTTTCAATTGGGTATATATATATAGTATCACATTGTACGATTTCTAGCTTGAGCTCGACGAAGACGACGCATGTCTAACACATCTAACGAATCTAACGCTTGCCTGGACACTTGGACCAGATTGTGACTGCTCTGTTGGATTGTTGCTGCTGTTGATGTCTGCCCGCATGGGCCGCGTTTCATTCGGTCTTCGCCTTGGCATCATCGCTGATATTGCTACTGATATTGCCATTGGTGTGGCGATATTCGTTGCAGCTTGTTCGACCATTGCTGCTGGCGCTGTTCTGATCGCTGCGACGAGGATGGTGGTCCGTTGCAGTCGTTGCATCGCTGCTGCCATTGATGGCATCCGAAATGGCGCTGGAGATGCACTGTTGGCTGTTCGATGCTTGCGGCACACATGCGCACGAATCGCACACACGCACATCCGTTGGCCAGCCACGCTCCAGGACGGGCATGCGCCGCTTTGAGCAGCTACTGCAGACTGCCTGACCACAGCGTCGGCAATGATGTCGATGGCAATCGATTGTTACTCCATTTCCAGTTGGATTGCTGAAACGTTTACTCTGCTTGCTGCTGCTGCTGCCGCTGCTTTGTCTTTCATCCGTCGGCTGCAGATGGTGCTGCTTGGCCAGCTCCTCGGCACGGCCAAAGACTGATTTGCAGATGAAACAGCTTGGCGACTCTGCATCTGGCACCCAATACGAGGGTCGTGCGCTATCCTTAATCATCTCTGCAACAAATGGGTTGTTGTCAAATTGAGTAACTGATTACGATTAATTGTTGTTTGTGGCACATACGCTTTGGATAGTCTATCAGCACGGAGGCATAGCTGCTGATCGTGTTGTAGATGGTCTCGCCACATTTGCGCACCAGGATGTCGCCCTCATCGTTGGTCGGCCTGGAGCCTGTGCAGGCGATAGTCAGATTTGAATTGCAATAAGTAAATTCAGGTTGATCTTGAGTTTGCGCTGTGTGTGTAACAAACAAGGAAACTTTCACAGACCAATAGACACAGACAGATAGAGATAAAGATAAACAGATAGATAGATCGACAGAGAGAGGGAGAGGGAGAGTGATAGATAGATAGAGAGAGAGAGAGAGAGAGAGTGAGTGATAGATAGAGAGAGAGAGAGAGAGAGTGAGTGATAGATAGAGAGAGAGACAGAGAGAGAGTGATAGATAGAGAGAGAGAGAGAGAGAGAGAGAGAGAGAGAGAGAGAGATATAGATATATATAGAGAGAGAGAGAGAGAGATAGAGAGAGCGTGATAGATAGAGAGAAAGAGAGAGAGAGAGAGAGAGAGAGAGAGAGAGAAAGAGAGAGAGTGACAGATAGAGAGAGCGTGATAGATAGAGAGAGAGAGAGAGATATAGATAGATAGAGAGAGAGAGAGAGAGAGAGAGAGAGAGCGAGAGATATGGAGAGAGAGAGAGAGAGAGAGAGAGAGAGAGAGAGAGAGATGTGGAGAGAGAGAGAGAGAGAGAGAGAGAGAGAAAGAGAGAGAGACAGAGAGAGGCGAATAGGGAACGAGTGAAAAAAAACCTCTTCCTTATGTTTGAATTGTAGTTGTGAAGTGGAGTAGAGGAATAGATGGTCTTTGATCTGTTTAATCTCTTACCCGGTGTCGCATCCGATTTGCGCTGCAGCTGCTGATGGCAATCGTTGCAGACGCGAACTGGCTGCAACCAGCCACGTGCTGGCACCGGCACCTTGTGCTGGCTGCACGTCTGACAGAAGCCCTCGCCACAGCCACGGCAATGATGCTTGGACATGCCCGTCTGGTCAAAGTTGCGCCTGCACGCGTGGCACATCTAATGAGATACACATATTTTTGAGTTCGAGTGCATAAATTATAAATTTGATTAAATCAATTTTCAATTACAATGATCTCATGATTGGGTCGCCAGTAGTTGGGCGCCACCTTGTCGGCAACCAAGCCGCTGATCGCCTTCGTCCAGGGTGCTGATATATTGGTGATGCCCTCGCTAATGCTGCTGACGCTGTCGAGGACCATTTGGGCGGAGTGGGCATTGGCGCGCTGTGCAGCATTGCCACCCTTCCACACGTGCACGATCTGCACGCTGTAATAATTGATTGAATGATTGACTGTTTACTGATTAATCCGATTCGATTATAGACTTACTGAACCACAGATGATTCGGGCGATTTGTTACCATACCAATATTGGCGCGTTCGATAGATTTCGCCGCAATAGGGACACTCGATGACATCGCCCTTCCACACGTATTTGGCTAGGCCGGACCAGGCGGTGTCCATTTGAGATTGCGTGCGTATGCTGACGACAATCTCCTTGCCACTCTGATAGCACGCCTTGCACAGGTACAGCTTGTTCTCGTACTGATGCTGATAGTTGCAGGGCTGCGTATTGAAATGCGGTTCGCCATCGCTGACGTGGCCCATGGAGCGCTGGCAGCGACGACTGCATGACTCGCAGTGGGCACCGCAGGTAAAATACTGCTCCGGAAACGGATTGATCGCCTTCTCAATGATCTCGCCAGCGAATTTTTGATTAAGCAATTTAATTGCCTTAAACACAACCGACGGCTGGCGTGGCGAACGCACCGATGTATTCTCAATCTCGAGACGCAGTGCATCGCTAATCTTCGTGAAATTCGTTGAGCTCTTCGCATCAGTCTGGATGCCCACATAACGCAGTGAGCTAAACGCGTTCGTCTTAAATTTCTGATTGGCAAAACTATTGCGCAGCTTGTCCTCAGCGCTCTCCTCCACGGCTGCAAAATATCAAAATCAAATTGCTATAATATTCAAAGGAACACAAATGGAGCCATAGCCATAAGATTACAATTTAAGTGAGTATAATACAAATATAAATATAAATTTGAAGCAGGTGTCTAAGAATGAGATTTATAATCGTTGAAAATTAGCTTGCAAACATGTTATATAAAAATAAATAGTTGTTGTACTGGTTGTGGCATAGAAAGACAGAAAACACACGACTGCAACTCAGAAAGGGGTACATTAGATCTAGTAGGTCGCAGTGCAGTTATCCCAATTATAATAATAGGTTATCAAGCTGTTGTCAGATGACAACTATTCTTTCCACAAAAGCATATTAGAAATTGAACGCTTGATAAGGACCACTTGCAGAGGCTTCCAATTGATGGATGATGGATGAAATGTGGGATTTTGTGAGCGACTACTATACCAGTCTTAAGATGACCGATGATTAATCTAGTACGTACAGCTCTCTAGGGGCTTGGTGTAGTGTGTCTCGTGGAATATGATCACAGCTGGTCCCAGGGTGCTGCCATTGCCCATGGCCTGCAGCGCTTGGGTGAAATGCGTGTCGAACGCCTCAGAAGCGGTGCTCAGAAACTCATACATATCGCTATGCAGACGCTCCGACCGAGTCCGATAGACGACAATGTCCGAAATGGCGAGTACCTGGCCATAAAAAAAAAACAAAAAGCAAAAATAGAGGTTAAGTCAATGAATATCGATATGTAAATGTGGCATAAATACCTTTAGGAGCATACGCATGCTTTTATTGCTTTTGCAGGTGATACCCAGCAGTCCCTCGGTGTCCAGACAGAGGGCACCCTGCTCCCGCTGCATGGCCGCATAGACGCCAATTGTGCAGGAGCTCTGCTCCGGGGATGTGCGGAAAACGGAGTCGCCATCGAAAAATACTTGATTCATTGTGTGCGATTTGCCATCGCCCGTATTGCCAAATATTGAGATCACTTTCAGTTTGTCCGATTCCTGGCAATTCAGTTTCTTGCAAAATAGTTCCGGTGTTGCGATCTGCAGATTCTCATCCGCATCGATGAACAGAAATGCTCGCGTTGCTGCACCGTTCACATTCAAGTCCATCGAATCGTGCTCATTTGTATTGATGAAGGGTATCGACTTGAATTCGGCTTCATTTATGATTTCCGGTCGCAGTGCCTCATCCTGTGGCAAGCAACAAACAGACAGACAGAGAGGGAGAGAGAGAGAGAAAGAGAATGTTAATTGAATGTTAAGATGCAATCATATTTGATTATTGGGTCGCACACCTCCGTTATGGACACTAGAAAGGCCATTGTCAATTAGAAAATGAACAAATCGGAAAATTCAACGAAGGCAGCTGCAATAAATTTAGCGGTGCCGTGGGCCCTGCAACAACAGCTGAGCAGCGTCGTTTTTTATGACTCAACGTTTGCTTCTGGTGCTTCTGCTGCTGCTTAAATATATGACGACGCAATTTGTAAAAAAAACGCTTGGCATTTCTTTTGTTATTACTCGCTGCTGTATGCACGAGTGCCAGTTAATGTGTGTGCGTGTGTAAATGCATTAACAATATATTATAACAAAATATTGTTATTTGCTTGAACATTTACAGACGGTTAACAGAATAGAATGCACGATGTTAAGGGGCTCTGGCGTTTTTATGTAAATGTGACAAATATATATTTGAACGTTTAACGTTAAACGAATGATTATTGTGGCTTGTGTCTGGCTTATCAATCGCTTATCACCTGATTTGCATTATAGTAGCTGCTCGGAATGAGGAACTTTCTCGAAATGTTAATAGTTTTGAGAACTTTTCGTTTGATTTGGAAAAATACAATTATTATATTATACTGTGGAAGCGATATGTTTGCATTTTGGTGATCACTGTATTATTTGAATTATGTATTTATTAATTTCACCACACTGGAACTGAGTGTGCGAGCGAGATAACAAATGCAATAACAGTTCCGAAGACTGTCAAATCAGCGTAGCTCTTTTACGCCAGTGTTGTTGGTTGTCTTTGTTATTGTTATTGTTACTAAGTTGCCCCTTACGAACACTTGTTTTTGTATGTGCACATGTGTGTTTGCCGTGCCCCTTTTTTGCCCCCTTTGGCGTTCGTAAAGTGCGACGCAGCTGATTTGGGGCTGGGGATCTAACTATTCAAAAGCCTTGCTATAAATTTTATACATATGCACATATTTATGTACATATATATATTTGTATGTATGTATGTATGTGCGAAAAACAGCTGCCGCTGCCTACGTCCGTTTGTTTGTATGTCTGTCTGTTGATATTTGCGTGTGAATGTGTTTGTTTTTATCAACGCGCGATTCATGAGCAATAATGATTTAACAATGCGCAGTACTTTTGCAGCGAATGTCAATTATAGCTTATCACTTGCACTTATTGCTTTTGTCATTATCCTCGATGCTCTTACCTGAAAATACGGCAACGGTTGCATTATCGACGATTGATTTTTATTCGCTATGTCCAAATTTATCATAATTTTGATGCTACGCTGCGTTGTTAACGATTCTTGTTACAGTTGCAACCTGCAGCCAAATATGGTAACTATATATGGTAAATGTGACTGTAAATGCAATGTATTCGTCCCTCTGTGTGTGTGTGTTTATTTGGCTAAAAGTGCGGCTAGCTGCCAATAGCGGTACACATAAATAGCTGCTTATCTTATTTAAGTATCGTTGTGTGAGTGTAGTGTATTTGTTCTGCGTACTTTTACTTTGTCCAGCTTTATTAATTAAGTTTTATACGCGCACGAGTCAGACCACGGCAAAAACATACGAAATCGCGCACGCATTGTCAAACAACAAAAAAGTAATATTTTGTAATAGAGATGAGACTTTGTAAATATCGATATATGGTTGCAATTGCTTCGCGCTATCGTGGAGAGCATTGCACGACTATCGATACTAAGTACAACAGCTGTGTAGTTAGGACATCGCAAAAATTAAATGTATTATTAAGGTGATACAAAATGTTACTAAATGGGCAACAATTTCCAAATATTTCACAATGAACAATTAATGCACATGTCGGACACACATATTGACTAGTTTCGTGGGTGTGAAAAATTCCGATACAGACTGCAATTTATATATCGATAGTGTTGACTGTAATGTATTGGTGCATAGCAAAAAAATAAGTAATGTATCGATACGCTCTGATATCAACATCCCCAATGTGTGTGTGCGCCGCAAAACAAAACGCGTATTATACGGGCACGGTGCGGGCACACATAGCACACATAGCTAAAGCGATCCGAGTATTTCCGAATTGGCTGTGCTCCCAAACAACAAATCAGTGAAATAGTTAACCAAATAAAATATAAACAAGTCGTATTGGAAATGTCCTGATTGTGTTGCCCTTTATTTTTGTTCGAGTGCGTATCGTGTGTCTCTGTGTGTGTCGTCGTCTCGTGTATGGTGCTAAAATTTACACTTACCCACCTACACATATATACACACACACACAAAAACACACGCGCGCACATACAGACGTATACATTGTAAGTGTAGAAAATTTCTGCTGCTTTCTTTTGTTGCCTTATTCGTTTGCATTGCTCCGAGTGTGTCTGTCTTGAGTGTATTTGTGTGTGCTGCCTGAGTGTGTGTGAGTGTCGCATATTGTCCGTGTATTTGAAAGGGGTGGCCATACCCCAAGAGGGTGGAGTCCAATTTCGAATACGTACATAATTTTTTTTTATTTTTTGTTGGTTGCTCTTTGAACATTAAGCCGCTCACGCACACAAATACATTAATAACAGTAAATTGACACGGTCACGGTATTTGAATGTGCGTTAAATAGCCGCAATTGTTCAGCAATTAGGAAGAAATACATTGAGTCCAATAAATAACATGCCCTCATGATAAAACCTAAAAAATACTTCATGCATCAGAAAAAGTTACTTAAATGTTAATGGTGGCCTGGGCTGGTGTGGCGTGGGGTGGGATGGGTTGCGCCAAAACGGAAACGAGAAATTTGTATTCATTTTTTTTTTTTTGTGTCTTGGTTCCATTTGATTTTTATTGTGCCATTGCTCCTTGTTTGTGTATATATACACACACACATACACAATGACGAGACGGCGGCGCGACGTCTGCACTGCTGCTGCGCTGTTTGCTTGCAATTTAAGTTGCATGCTTTTGCCGGCACACACACATGCATACACATATATGTGTACTCACATATATTTATCCATTTATGGCAGTCATGCATATTGCACTTTGTTTATCACGAATTGCTTGTAAATTTAGTAGCTCATTAACGCCACCCACACATACACGGAGAGACTCAATGTCTCGTTGCTCTCTCACACGCATGCACAGTCGGTGAGAGCCGTCAGTTCACACACACATAAACACATACACACATACGCACACACATTTACATAATTTGCGGTCTCACTAACTCATTCTCTCTTACTCGCTCTCATTGCTGCTTACGTCTATTTTGCATTACAGCGCGACGCATCACCGGCACAGCAAACAACAACAACAGCAGACCAAAACTCATACGACATTATCTCATTGTGAGTTAGGCGCAGCGTGCGCGCTGCTGCTGCTGCTGCTGCCAAAACAACAACAAGCGAAGCAGTAACAGCAAGAACAAGGCTCACATATGCGCACACACACGCACATACATACGAATATAAATACAAACATCTGCACAGCTGCTGCTTACGCACACAGCGCATAAGAAACATACAAACATACGCATAAACATCCAATCATACGCATTGCATTTGCATTTTTCAACATACAACAAGCTAGCCAAATAATACCAAATCACACAAAAAACAAAAAGCAAAAAACAAAAAACAAAAAAACAAAACAAAAAATACCAATCAATGGCAGATCTAATGCGTTTGGGTAATGTGGACGTTGTCATACAGAAAGATAAACTTGGCTCGCCAACGGGCGGCTCCGATGACGGCAACCTAGCAGCATTGGGCGGCATAACGGGTCTCGGCGCCATGATGGCCGCTGGTGGCATTGACTTGGCCGATCTGGCACAGGAACTGGATCAGGATGAATTCGATGGGCCTCATATGCTAAATGGTGAGTATTTCCAATTCTAACTCCTCGGAATGAACCAATTTTTCATTTCGAAAGTTGCTCCTTTCGTTTGCATATGGAACCGGTTCGGTTCACATTCGAATCATTCATATCCCCTTATTGAAAAAAAAACCTATAATTTTGCAGCACACACACATATATACATATGTATATAGTTATATATATATTTATGCGTATACATTAGGTGAATCATCAGCTGTGAGCTCAGCCTTGCGACTGACTTCTACTCTTGCTCTGATTGGCATTTTCCCAAGGTGCAATGCACTGTTACTGCTACTGCTACTGCTACTGCTGCTGTTAATGCTACGGCTACTGCTGCGGCTACACTGTGTCATGCGCGCGCGTGCCCATGCGTCATGCGAGCAGCTTGGCAATTACTGCGTCTGCGTAGCCGCCTGTGAGTCACGAGCCGCGCTCTCTCGCTCACTTACCCTCTCTCTCTTTCACTGTGTTTTTCTCCACCTTTCGATAAAAGTGTGTGTGTGTGCTTATCGCATTGCATTTGCGTTTGTTAAACAATAAGCGACGCTTTTATTATTAATCGCTGTGAGCATTTCTTATTCTTTATTTGTTATCGGTTATCAATTGCCTGCTTACATAAATATATATATATATATATATATTGGATAGATTATATTTGTTATTTTATTAATGTTTAATGGCGCTGCTCGAGGCCAGCGTCTACTGATTAGAATCGGCGCAGCTTTCGGCTACTTTAGTATAATTCTTGCTGCTGGCGCGTTTCCATTTCAATATCAAACTCGCAGCGGGCAATTTATTTTGTTTGTTGTTTGTTTTACTGTTGTTGCTGTTCCTGTGCTGTTCCTCTCATATAGCAAGTACAAGCAGAAGTAAATTTCTCCCCGCATATTCAAATGCCGCCCGACGTTTGTGAGTCGTTATCTCTTTGTGTGTGTGCTTGTCGTTATCATAATTTTCCAATTTATTTTTACTTCGATATCTTATATGCAGAATGCAGGGCATCGGGTCGGTCCACTGACTGTGTCATTAAGTTTACACACATAACAACATAAACAATTTGTTTTTTTCCTTATGGGCGAATTAAACTTTTTGCCGCCAAGCTTTTTCATACAATTTGTTTTTGTTTATTTTGTATTTGGTTTGTGGCGCCGAGTGTTGTGCATTGCTGTTAATTTGACACATTCTCCAACATTATTCGGTTGCAGGTGAGCGCCCAGCGATAATTGCACCACCGGAAAGCGAATGGTATCATGGACGACTTGATCGCTATTCGGCGGAGGCGCGGCTTCGTGGCAGCGGCAAATTGGGCAGTTATCTGGGTGCGTACTTCCTACTACTTGCCACATATGCAAGTCACCTTCTTACTTTTCGTCTCTTCTTGTGCAGTGCGCGAAAGTGATCGAAAACCGGGCTCCTATGTGCTCAGCTATTATGGACGCACTGGCATTAATCATTTCCGGTAAGTTTGCAGCAAGTTGCAGCAGTACAGTGGGTATTGGCCATAAGAGAACCGACTCCAAATGTGTGAATTGCTGATTTAAAATACGATATTCAGTGGAACAAATCTACAAATGTATAATTTGTGAAAATGATGTGGCCTATTGTGAGAATTGTTAACGAACTAATGAGATTTTATGAATTAGAAGATTCTCAATAAACAATGCATACTCTGGTTATTCTTTAGCATTACGGCCGTCTGTGGTGACTTTTACATTGGCGGACGTCAGTTCATTTCCCTCAGCGATCTCGTTGGCTACTACACCTCGTGCAGCGATCTGTTAAAGCGTGAGCGTCTCGTTATTCCCGTCGCCCCGCCGGAGCCGGTCAATGATAAGAAGCGTGTTGTGGCCATTTTACCGTATACAAAAATGCCGGAAACGGATGAGCTCAGCTTCCAGAAGGGTGACATCTTCTTCGTGCACAATGACATGGGCGATGGTTGGCTGTGGGTGACAGCACATCGTACCGGCGAACAGGGCATGATATTTCGTGAATTGGTCGATGATCTGGATGTGTCCATTGATCCCAATACAGTGTTCCCCTGGTTTCATCCCAATTGCACCAAAAACGAGGCTGTCGACATGCTCGTCAAGGGTGAGTACCGTAGCCGTAATGAAATGTTTTCATCATGAATAATATTCGCATATTGTTCGCAGCTGGACCTGGCAGCTTTCTGGTGCGACCCAGCGACAATTCTCCCGGTGATTATTCGCTCTTCTTTCACATCAACAATCAGATCCAGCGATTTCGCATTGAGAAGAAGGGTGTTCGCTATTTGATGGGCGGCCGGACATTTGAATGCTTGGATGCAGTCATCAATCGGTATCGCAAGGAGCAAATTGTCGAGGGGCATTCGCTCAACCATCCGGTGGTGAATGGCACCCAGCCGGAATTCAATCAGCAGTACGTTGTGGAGAAGGCGGCCGAGAAGATTTATGCCACATTGCGCGAGTGTCGCGATCAGATTGGTCTCAAGAAAATCAAGGGCATCAAGCATCATGGCCATCTCAACAAGAAGTCGGACAAAACGACTAAATGGAAGCAACTATATTTTGCGCTTATCAATGACGGCACCGAGACCCAATTGTGCTTCTATGACAATCCCAAAAAGACTAAGCCCAAAGGCCTTATCGATCTGTCTTGCGCGTATCTCTATCAGTGCCACGATTCGCTCTGGGAGCGACCCTATTGCTTTCAGATCGTTGAGCGTGCGCTGCCCTGTCTGGCAACCGTCACGTATTTATGCGCGCCCAGCCAGGAGAGCTACGTTGAGTGGATTAATGCGCTGAAGGCCCAATGCGACTCACAGCTGAGTCGCGCCCAAAAGAAGGTGTCGCGTCTGCGTGAGCTGCGCTGCCTCAATTTGCATGTGCTGGAGGCGCATCGATTGCCATTCAAACTGGTGCCACATCCCTATTGCAGTATTTCGCTAAACCAGGTCAAGGTTGGCAAGACGCGCGTCAAGATTGCACCCGAGCCCGTCTGGGAGGAGGAGTTTGTGCTCGAGTGAGTTATAAATTTCCATCATAAATGAGAGAGACTGAGAGAGAGAGAGAGAGACTGAGAGAGAGAGAGAGACTGAGAGAGAGAGAGAGAGAGAGACTGAGAGAGAGAGAGAGAGACTGAGAGAGAGAGATAGATAGAGAGAGAGAGATAGATAGAGGGAGAGAGAGAGAGAGAGAGAGAGAGAGAGAGAGCAAACGAATATATTTCTGTCTCTTTCAATTTAATTTCAAGTCTGGATTTACTTCTACTTTTTTTTCCTCTTTCCTATCATGCCTCATTTCTATTATTTATTCTTAAGTACAGCAATTTCATTCACGTTGTTTTGCCTTGCAGCGATGTGCCCCCGGATGTGGTGTCGTTGACCATTACGGTTGTGTCGCGTGGCAAGCGTGGCAAGGACTCGGAAGTGGCCGAACTGACCATCGATTTGGCGAGCCTGAAAAATGGCCAGGAGACGGAGGACTGGTACAAGCTAACTGGCATGACACCGATGGGCGAATGGGGCTCCCTGCGACTGCGCATGCGATATCTGGACGATCTGATAATGCCATGCGAGGAGTACAGCCCGCTCCAGCAGCTGCTGCTCGAACCGGAACTGTATGCGGTCAAGGCGCTTGCGGAGCTCTGCCATAATGATCGGGTGCCGCTGGCGACGGCGCTGTTGCGCGTCTTTCGCCATGAGAAACGTGAAACGGAATTGATACGCATCCTGTGCCAGGCGGAGGTGGCGCGCGAGAACGAGACAACGACACTATTCCGTGGCGCCTCGCTGGCAACGACACTTATGGATTTGTATATGCGGACCGAGTGCAGCGGCTTCCTGCAGTCGGCCGTCAGTGAGACGGTGCAGCGCATATTGGAGAGCAAACAATCGGCGGAGCTGAATCCAACCAAAATGGATGTCAACGATGATGCGTGCACAAATGCTGAATTCCTGCTGCAGATACTCGATCTGGTCACCCAATCCATATTCACATCGCCGGATGCCTGTCCACGCAATGTGCGCTACATTTGCAACTGCCTGCAGAAGGCCGTCGTTGCCAAATGGCAAACGGAGCGTTTGGTGCGCACGCGTGTCGTCTCCGGTTTTATATTCCTGCGTCTGCTATGCCCGGCCCTGCTCAATCCGCGGCAATTTGGGCTAGTCAGTGAGACACCGCCAACGGCGGCCACTCGCTCTCTCATCATGGTGGCCAAGTGCCTCCAGAATCTGGCGAATCTCATCGAATTCGGCGGCAAGGTGAGCACAACAAACACACACAGAATATTATTCATTGATTGATCAATGCATATTGAGAAATGCATATTTATTCGATTAATATTGGTATCGTTTGTGCAGGAACAATATATGGAGGTGGTCAATCCGTTTATACTTAAGAATAAGGAACGCATGATTGTATTTTTGGATCAGCTATCGCTGGTCACCGATCCCAATCCGCCGCTGGGCATGTTTGTTGAGCAGAATCCCAATCATAACGCACAGGACACGGGTAAGACTGATAAGCGCAAGGACTTATCGATCACTTATTTGCCATGCCATATTACAGGTCGCGAATTGGCCACATTGCATCACATCTGCGTATCCTATTTGCCAGAGTTGCAGGAACTATCGAATATAATCTCGATTAAGAAGCTCGTCACCGTCACCGATATGCTGACCAAGCACAAATTGAAATACCGCGAAATGATCAGCTAAGAAGAAGATGCGATAACAGCAACAAAAGTCAAGTTTATAATAGTATATACATTTTTATATAGATATTTACATATATATATATATATATATATATATATATATATAGTATATACACAGTTGAAAGCCCAAAAAGAAAAAGAAAAATACCAAGAAAAACCGAAAATCAACAAATTACATAGTGCATATTGTGAGAATAGTTTTTAGTAGTTTAGTCAAGCTTTTCTCGCGGCATTCTTTGGGTTGTTTTTTTGTTTTTATTGTTTTTTACTACTCCTTATGTTCTCTTCCACAACTTGAATATTATTATAACTATATTATATATATATGAAGAGAACGATGTGGCAAGCATTTTTACATATATACATTTATATATATGTAGTATATGTGGTATGTCTTTTTTTTATTTTTATACAAAACATATACATATTAATGAAAGCAGCTAAAACATAATACTTTAGTATTAGCCAGGTCGGAATGTGTTCAGCAAAAAGATAAATGAATGACAACAAATCGAACATCAAAGTATTTATACATTTTTTTCAAAATGAGTCTTTGAAATAATACAAAATAAAAAAAAAACAAAAAAACAAAAAAAAAAGACAAAGAAAATGAATAAACAAAACACGCGTGGCCATTAATTCAAAACAAAAGTAAAAGTAAAAGTAAACTTAATGAAATCAATCTTTAAAAACAAAAACGAAAAGAAAGAAAACCCCAAATATTAATGCAATATTATGAAAATACTTTTCGTCTTAACCATTATTTTTAGCTTATACGAATATATAAATGCATATAGTGACATATTATTAAACGATTCTATTTTAAAGCACGCATACATACACACACACACACACACACACACACACACACACACACACACACACACACAAACACACACACACAAGCAAGTAAATTATACTATATTCAACTATTATCAATCTCAATTATGTATGCTATTATTATGTAAATTATATGCGGTATTTTATCGATAAGCAAACGCATTTTCAATACTTTAACTAACTTTTTTATACAAATGTAATTACGTTAATTTGAATTTGTATTTGTTTTTACCTTGTATGCAGGCACAATTGACTTGTTTATTACCATGTATGTTTGTAGCACGTATATCATCTACATTATTTTGGCCCAACATCTCTAAAGTCTCTATATGCAACCTCTCACTATCTATATCTTTATATAATAACTGCAATTCGTATGTATGTGAACCATGAAAAATGAAAAATGAGAAAAAACATAGTTGCACATTTGAGAAGCGTTTAAGGTCATATTGTAATTTGTAACGGATCAAAATTAAAATGAAAATAAGAAAATAGTTATCTATATATACATGTATAGTATATATATATATTTATATATATATATATATATATGTATATTTATATATAAATATATATAAATACAGCATCTGCATCCTAGTCAAAAGAAAAGCAAACAAAACAAAAATAAAGAAAACTTACGAAAAATAATAAAATCGAAATCAAAAACACATCATGTGTTGAGTTATTGGGTTGGTCGGACTTCCTGATGAGTCCAAAGTATACATATAATCCAAAATAACGTTGGATTTACGACATTCATAATTCACTTTTCAAATTTCGATACGTATCAGCCGGCCCAGCCTATCGTTATCGATAGCAAAGTAGCTAAGCGACACTGCGTGAGGTGGCTGTAACTGAGAACTATAACTTTTTTTAAATGCCAGCATCGAATGTGATTCAAGGTTAAATTCCCTAAAATAATGACAATCAGATGCTTAACAATACTTAAGAATTTCATTATTTCACATTCATTCATGCAACAACAGAGTGCAGCACTTGATGCACATCAGCTGTTTGATAAATATCAGTGTTTACACACCTGCGTTTGTAATCGAAACGGTTGCAGAACATCTGAACAGTGATATTTGCTTTCCATTTACGCGATAACAGACGAAAGGTTCAGAAGTAAAAAGTCGCTACTGAAGTATAATCATGGCCCTAATACAGCCGGTAACACGGCTAACATCCTCCATAATACGCATACTCGGCTGCAATCCCAGCCCGATGACGCTCCAGGGCACAAACACCTACCTGCTCGGAAATGGTAAAAAGTAAGTGCGCAATCCAAAGTTCAAACTATGAATTACACTTTGATAAAATAAGCAAAAAAAATATATGTATATAGACGCATACTTATAGACACGGGCGATGAGGATGTGCCGGAATATATCGAACATCTGAATGGTGTACTGCGTCAAGAGCAGGCCTCGATTGCCACCATTATACTGACGCACTGGCATCATGATCACGTTGGCGGCGTCAAGGATATTGTTGGTTCCACGCTGGCGGATAAGGGTGTGTAATCTCACTAGAGAAGTTGTATGATGTCTATATATATATATATATATATTGTGTTGTGTCTCTATCTATTTGTGTGCTCGTTGCTTCGTCCTTGCCATTAAAGTGCTCCTCAATGCAGATTGCCATGTCTACAAATTTCCTCGTAACGATGCCAATGATATTTGCCCGGAGATACCAGCACATATACCCGTCCGACCATTGCTCGATAGCCAGGAGTTTTCTGTTGATGGCGCCAAGGTGCGCATTGTCCATACGCCCGGACATACCACGGATCATGTCATCCTTGCCACAGAAGATGGCACGCTCTTTAGCGGCGATTGCATACTTGGTGAGTACCCAGTTCGGTGTACTGAATAGCACTACTAAAGTCTAAATATATATTCTTCTTGCAGGTGAGGGCACTGCTGTATTTGAGGATTTATTTGAGTATATGCGCAGCTTGGATAAAATACTGAAACTACGACCGGAACGCATTTATCCCGGCCACGGCAATGTGATCGATGAACCCAGTGTCGCAATCGAATACTATATACAGCATCGTAATCAGCGTGAACAGCAGATAATGCAATTCTTTATGCAACGACCCGGCCAGCGTCATCAGGCCATCGATGTCGTTAGGGTGGTGTACAAGGAGACACCCGAGCATCTATGGCCAGCAGCTGCCTACAATGTCGGGCATCATCTGAGCAAGCTGTTCAAGGAGCGCAAGCTGCACCTCACCGAGCAGGACGACGAGAAGTACTATGTGTACCAGGCTAGTAGTGCGCTTTGAAAATCCTTTTACAGTTAGATGTTATCGTCTGTTATTATTTGTTTTTAATTGACATATAAATATACATACGTATTCATTTTATATTATTATTTGGATGTACTCCGATCAGCTGATGGTCCTTATCAGCACTTGACTTGCAACTTCGATTCTCGATCAGCTCTCGGACTTTTATCACGCCACAATGCAGTCTTCTGCATTGCCTCGAAGCTGCGCTATGGTGATCGATAGATGGCGTTCGCTGTTTTCTTCTTCTCAACGGTAGGTGCCGTCGCCATGAGAAAACGGTAGTCTCAGAACAGAAAAAATATTTAATGCATACTTTCAGGATGAGTCAAAAGGCTACCATGCAATATTATAACGCTAATAAATATTACGAACTCAAAAATGTATATTTTCGATTGTTTTCATTATGCACTAGATTATATATTTATTGTTTACATTTTACATTTACATAACTGACTACAAGCTACTGTGTTCGTCGACTAGCGCTTGCCCTTACCACTCTTGGTACCCTTGCCACCCCCCTTGCCGGCCTTGCTGCCTTTTGCACGTCGCTGCTTGGCCACAACGGAGCGCTTGTCCTTCTTCTCGCGCGGATCGACGACTCGATAGCGACCCTTAACGCCAGCTGGACGGCGAGCACGACGGGAGGCCGTGTGCTTCTTGGCGACTACATAGCTGATCTCCTTCTTCTTCTCCTGCGCCTTCTTATACACCTTCTTCAGCTGCTTGGCCTTCTCCTGCGATGTTGCATCCGCATTCTCCATGATCTTCTCGGCCATTTTCTTGGCCTTGGCCAAACGCTTTGTGGAGCGGCGCTTCTTGCGCGCCTTCGCCTCCATCACCTTCTTGATGGGGCGCACATTCAACTCCTGCACCTTGCGCTGATATTCCTCCTGCATTTCTTTGGGCACAGGCTGTGGCTTGGTCATGTGCTCCAACTCGTCCTGTGCAAACCACACAGGCAGATTGTCATCATTGAACGCATAGCGATTCCAGGCGGCATCGATGAGATCCCGACGCGTCTTCTTGCCACGCACCAACAGCGCACCCAGCGCCAGCTCCTCCTCGCTCAAGCGCACCTTCTTCGCCTTGGGTTCTGAATTGAATTCAATAAATGAATATAAATACTATAATTCAAAATATATATACTCGTACATATATATAATTCCATCTACGAGTATTTCTATTTTAAGCTCTTCGCAGACCCTTCTTCTATTGCTGAACCCTAAACTAGCTGCTCATTCGCCATCCCACTCTAGCATTCTGTGCACAAGTTGTATGCTTACCTTTGGCCATATCTCCAGCAACTTTATCCTCATCGACTTCTAGTTCAGAGTCTGAATCGGAGTCCGAGCTGCTTTCCTCCTTTTGGCCATCGTGTCGAGCACGGCGCTTGGCCTTTTTGCCTAGGAGCAAGGTGCCAGTTTCGCTGCTGTCTTCCGGCACAAATGCGGAACGCCTCTCGCCGAGCACATCGACACTTTTGTCCTTAAAGGTCTTGGCTAGATTGTCCAGATCATAGTTTTCCTCGTCGTCATCCTCGTCGTTGCCAATATTTTGTAGATTATCTTTTTCGTACCACAGTTGCACGCGCTGCTGACGCCTGGTGTCCTTGTCACGGAAGTCACCCGACTTTATGAGTGGATGTTCGCCACGTTTCTTCTTCTTACCCTTGCCTTTGGATTCGGGCTGATCCTCATCATCGTTGTCGCTAAGTCCCAATCCGTGTTCATTATAATCGCTATCGCTGTCCTCCTCAGCACTGACCTCGGGCTCATCATCGTTCTCATAGTTGGCATCGTCGTCCATGCGTTTGTCATCCTTGTCGTACTTTTTGTACTTGGGCAACTTGGGCAGTTCCTCGGCGTCGCCTTCTAAATCAAAATCCGGATTAACGTCCAGAACCTCGTCCAGCTCGTTCAAGCTTTTAATATCCCGCAGATCGAAGATCTCATGCTCGGTCTCCTCGACGGGGCCATCGTCGCCCTTAATGACCATGTTCAGGTTCATCTTGTCGTGCAGCTTTGCCTTGGATTTGAGCGTCTTTTTGCGTTTGCGTTTCAGATCTTTCTGCTCTTCATCGGCGAGCAATCCAATTTGTTGCTGCAGCTCAGCATCCTCCATATCCTCAATTTGTTCTTGGGTCAACGGCAGCGGTTGCTCGACTTCAACTTCTTGCTCCTCAATGATGCCTTTGTCTGTTTTGAATAGCTCCTCCTTAACATGTTTCCACCACAGCAGCAAGCCCTTTATGTCCTTGCGTCCTAGCACCTTTAGATCCTTGCAGCACTCTAGAATCTCGGGCGTTGTTCCCTTGTGTTTGGCAATGCGCTCATCATCCATAGTGATCGATCCAATACCCTGAAGCGCCGCAAGCGCATTGTCCGACTTCATAAATTCCGATGCAGCCAAATCGTTGCGCAGCGACATGTCCTGCTCTGTATAGCCTTCGGCCTTGATGCGCTTTTGCCTCTCCGGATGGAGAAGACTGGTGCTTTTGCTACTGCCCTCGAGATCGAGCTCCTCAAACACATACTTTGAATCCAGCAGACGGGGATCGATGTGATCGGGTGCCAAATAATATTGGCACACAACGAATATCTCGGCTGACTCCTTACGCGATGCACTTGGTTTGGTGGCATGCACCTTCTTGAACAACTGCTTGAGTACCCAGAGCAGCGAATTGTAATCCTTGGAGCGGAACACCTTTGTCACAAACCAGCCGCCTTTGCGCATAAACTGTGTGGCCAGCTTGAGGGCGTTCAATGTGAGGCAGATCTGCTGATAGGCGTCGTACAACCAGTTGCGACCCACATTGGGAGCACCGTCGTGCAGGACGACATCAACTTTCCACGATTGCAGTTCCATGGTGAGCGACTGACGGCACTTTTCCGTTGTGATGTCCTCGACCAGGCTAATGCAGCCGGGGATGGCCCGTATGGGAAACAGATCAACGCCGATGACAATGCTCGAGACGGGCATATTCTGTTTGGCCACCTGCATCCAGCCACCGGGTGCAGCGCACAGATCGACGCATACTTGCGACTCTTGCAGGAAACCATATTTGCGATTCAATTGGATCAGCTTGAAAGCGGCACGCGATCGAAAGCCTGTCTCTTTGGCCAACTGATAGAACTTATCCTTGCGCGTCTTTCCAACTTTTGACTTTTTCCCCATTTTGCTGAGTCAATTCAAATGTCAAATGCAAAGAGAACCTGAATTCTTAGATTTAAAGCACACCGCCAGCGCGTTGCACGTGTTTGTCGGTTCTAATTTCGACGTTGCCAGATGCCGTGACAGCCGATGGCGCTGCTGGTTTGCAATGTTGCCAATAGTCGGCTACAAATATCGGACAGATCGAATAAACAGAATAGTATATCGAAATGATTTGTGTATAGCATTTTTTACATTAATCTAATACATATTTCGTACATACATCAAATTTTGATCCAAAACATGTTAGCTCAATATACAGACGGTGTTGAATTAAATAATTATTTATACATTCAGCCTGGCTATCAGTTTTAATATCTGTCTTAGTTATTGATAACTTTTGCCAATCGATATTTCGTTGGTCCGTGGTTGTCGCTGCACATCAATAAACTCGTGCTGTGCGCTGCATGTTGTTATTTATGTATTTTTAGTTGATTTTTGTATTAAAAAATTATATAAGTAATATGCTGCGCACTGTTATATGTGATTTAGTCCGCCTACGGTATGCATATGCACAAAAATATGCTATACATTGCAGTTATAATCTAATTTTCCCGATTTCACAGACTGAGTGGCAGCGCAAGTCCGGCCGCCGTTTTGATTACACAAGTGCGCGAAAAGGGTCATCTGAGCCGGCCTCGATTGCGGAATCCCTACTGGTTTGTACGCCAGCAGCGTACGGTATGTGCGGAAAGCGAGAAAATTGGAAAGCTGTGACTGAGTACCCTTCATATACTTTATTTATTATGTCTGCCTTGCAGCGAACAGATGATCTTGTCACGGGAGAGAATCGCACTTTCATCAAAGAGGTGGTCCACGACACCTACGGTGTACCGGCGCTGATTAAAGGCACACAAACGTACGAACAGAAGCAGCTGATTAAGACGACCGAAGCACCAACAGATGCCGAGCCCTGGACGCCGGCCGTTCGTCGCTGCGGCTTAATCGCCCGCAAGATTGGCCAATATCCGCTCTGGCTGAAGAATGGCGAACGCGTGCGCACCACTCTCCTGCAAGTGGTTGACAATCATGTGATCAAATACATACCTCCGGAAGAGTATCGTCCCACGCAGCGACCGAATGTGCACCATTTAAATAAATACGGTTGCATTTTAGTTGGAGCGGAGTGCATAAATCCGGCGCTGTTGACCAAAGAGTATTGCGGCATCTTTCGCGATTCGGGTGTCATGCCCAAGAAGAATTTGGCGCGATTCATTGTCTCGCCACAGGCGGCTCTGGTTGCGGGCACGCCCCTTAATGTGGGCCACTTTCGTGTCGGCGAATTTGTCGATGTGCGAGGCAAGACGTGAGTATTGACCTTGGTATTGTTGTAATTCAACTAATTATCGTGTATTTGCAGTGTGGATCATGGCTTTCAGGGTGTGGTGAAACGGCATGGCTTTAAGGGAATGCCTGCGTCCCACGGTGTGACGAAGACGCATCGTCGTGCCGGCAACATTGGCGGCGGTGGAGAGAAGGGACGCGTATGGCCGGGTACTAAGATGCCTGGTCACATGGGCAATCGATGGCGCATCATTAAGGGGCTGCGCATCTGGCGCATCAATACCAAATACAATGTGATGTGGGTGCAGGGCAGTGCGGTGCCCGGATCGACGAATGGACTCGTCTATATCTACGACACAATTCTGCCATTGCGCAAGCCAAAGGATGCGCCACCATTTCCCACACTCTACGACAATGCTGATGCCAATGAGCCGGATGACATCTGGTACGACCAGGTGCACAGTTTCAAAGAGGAGAGCATTAGCTATAAACCGGAGTAATCACAACTTAGCTTAAAGCTCGCCTAACATTTTTCTTTTTCTACTGTATATGTATGTATGAATGGAACTTTCAAACTACTTAGATAAACAAACAAATAAACAAAAAAAGCATGCACAAATTTTGTTTAAGGGCGTCAGAGCGGTTCTGAAGATGGATAGAATCGGCATCCTCTAGGTACATCTTGAAGAAATATTATTTAATATACAATATTAAACTCTGCTGAGGATTTGCATCAAAATAGTCGAATCGTGCCGCATTCGATGAGAGCTCGATTGCATTTGGATTTGATAAAGATCATGTTTCATTGGGAAGCAAAACGTGTACAACCAAAACAAATAAAAAAAGCTCATCGGGCAAAACATTTTTCATTTTAATTGCGCTTTCACATTCACTTACATTTTGTATTTAATTTTAAAGTTGTAATTACAATGTTTCTAGTTTGGCAATAACCCAAAGATATGCCGCCAGGTAAAACAATAGCTGATCTCATCTCAACGTTGGTTTCAATAAATAACAGGCTTGGCTAATTTGTATTCTGATCGATCGAGCGGAGAAACACAAAACCAAATTAAGAAAAAAAGTTTAGTTAATTTATATATATAGTACATACGAGTACGTGCGATATATATTGTATATATATGTATATGAAAATTATGACTCGCTGCTGGAGCAAGCACGGAAGTTATCACAGCAAAATGAACAAAATGAACATCGAAACATGCCAGACTGTGCTAAATCGTGGAGAGCGCGTGCCTATTGAGTTCACCCACATCCGCATTGGCAATAGTGGGACATACATTAAATTTTGGAAAACTTAACCGAACCGAACCGAAGTGGCTAATCGAGCGAATTCTGTCCCACGCTGTTTCCATCCATCTCGGTGCTTGAAATGCTCGGCGATATGGTCGTTGAATTTGAGTTGCCAGCCCCGCGATCCAGATTATAATAATGGACGATGCGGGCAGGCGGTCGATTTGAGATAACTTCCGTAATTTGTCCGACAACCCATTTGGTTAGCTTAATGACGGCCAAATGGGCGGCAAATTGAAGAATCATTGCCCCGAATCCCTTATACAGGCCACCAATGCCCTCGGTTAGCATTGTGGTGCGATAGCAGTCGATGGCACCCTGATAATTGGTCAATATGGGCACCACAGCATAACCATTGTCCAGATTGTCAATGATAGTGCGCGTGCCCTGCAGCTGCAGTCGATGCAATATTGTCTCGACCGGATAGAATAGCACCTCGGTAGTCAGCATGGCGATCAGACTTGCATAGATTTCCCCATTCTGATGCTCAAGCGTATCGTCGCGAGCCTTCGCGCCACGCTGCTCCTGCCTCAATGTGAGGCGACGGCGCATAATGCGCGAGGAGACGCCGCGTATAACCAGACCAAACAAATACTTGGTTATCCCCATAGAGACACTGGGGCCAATCAACGCCCAGGCGGGCAGCATACGACCCTTTTGCGGCGAACTCCAATAGAACAAGCGCAGACTGCCCTCACGAAAGACATCCAGCAATCCCGGTTTCTCGCTGGCTATGTCACTCTGTACGGTCTCCACCAGTGAGGCCGCATAGAAGGGCACCACCAGGCCAATGCTGATGCTGTCAAATATAACAACAAATTTAATATATTAAAAGGTCAAGTTCAAGTTGATGTTAAAGATGGATGTCCTACGTCAACAGATTCCTTGCTCTTTTAAGCCGAAGACTGATCTGTTTACATTCGAAATTTATGGATTTCCCCCTAATGCGACATGTTTATAGTTGTTATACGCTTACCACTTAAGTAAAATATGTTGACCGAAACGCTTGAGCGTGGTGCGGCTATCGACGTCTTTGGGCCAGCTGGTGAACTTGCAGATGACATCGTCAATGGCCAGAGTCATGCCGCGGACGAGGAGACAGCTGCCCAGACCCTTCCACAGCGTTGTGACGCCCTGTCGGCGATGTAGATGCACAATGGTTGGCAGCAGCTGAAACGGATGCAAATGATAACGCTTTGAGGCATTATAAACCTGACACTGGCGGCGCAGCACTATAAAAGGATGACTCAGCAGGTTCTCCGTGACGAGCGAGACCCACTGGACGCCAAAGACGAGATATTTGCGCAGCGATACATCTATTGCCGAAGCTTTGATTTAGTCTCCGAATATAATTGGATTGCATTGTGTTGTGCTCACCCTCCTCCTGACTATCCAGATATTTATCCACTGCCTTGCTCTGCTTGTCCAAGGGCAGCGACAGATCACGGTCCGAATTCATATACTTCAAATGTGTGACGGCACTTTGATCCGCATTCAAATTGTCCACAATGGATTTCTCGCGATCATCGATGCTAAAATCAATTGTTTTACATAATTATTAGTCAACTAGATTAGCTGGCGATTTTTGTACATACCCGTGCCCTATCTGCACGCCGGGATCTCCGACTATATTATGCGGCACTTTTTGCATACTTCTGAGTGCTTCCATCTGTGCCAGGGTCTGCGATTGTTGGGTATGTTCACCGTATCCACGATTCGTTGCATGCCTGTTTGTTTTTTGTTTTTTTGAGGTGGGGTTGCATATTTTTATTGGCGGGGTTTGCGATTTGTGAGAGTTTCTACTTACATTAGAGTCGTATAATTGTTGAGGCTGCCTGACATAATATAATATTTATTGTGTTTGTATTGTCGCGTGTGGTTAACTTGCCACTTCTCTATTATTCTTAAATTAAAGCCTCTATGTTGTGTGTGTGATTGGGCTGCTGCTGCTGCTACTGTTTCACAATCTTATTTTGAAATACTAAATAACTTTTATATCCATGTAGCTGTGCGAGTTCAAACTAGAGATGTGCGCGTGACACACGAACAAGCGAGAGCGTGTAATATGAAAACAAAAACAAAAAACAACAGCAAATGCAAATAGAGCTAGCAACAAACTTACAAAATAATGTAAGAAATTTAAGTTAAATCGTCTATATTGATTGGCACAACGCCAGCACATAACCAAAAATAAACAATACGCACATGCAGAGAGACAATTCAGTGCATTGCGTGATACTCGTGCCGATATATTATGCACGCAATATTATTGCCATTGTTATCGATCTATCGAAATCAAGAAATTATCGGCTCATAACAGCTTTACTTTGGTTCGCAATTTAAATGCAGTTTTAAATGACGAATACTGTAAAACAAAGCGGCATAATACGTCTAGCCGCCAGTGCTTGCGATCTGGAGCGTACCCTGCTTGGCGGCCAAAGTTTCCGGTGCGTATTTTGTAATATTTGTCAGCAGCTAGTATAAGCATCTAATTTGTATTTAAGCTGGCGGAAGCTATGCGATGCACCAAAACTGAAATATGGCGGTGTTGCCTTAAATACTTACTGGGTGCTGACGCCAGAGAGCGAGCACATTGGCTATGAGGCACATGCAGCTGCCGCCAAGCAGGCTCCCAATTTCAGCGCACTGTTGAGCGATTATCTGCGCGCTGAATTTGATTTGCTGGAGCAGCAGACCGCTTGGATGCATGCGGATGAACAGTTTGGTAAATTTGTGGGCAAACCAGTCCGTATGCTGTCCCAGGAGCCGCTAGAGAATATAATCTGCTTCATGTGCAGCCAAAACAACAATATTAAGCGGTAAATACAATAACGATTAAATGACTTATTGATAATTGTAATCTTTTAGCATTTCATCCATGATCCAGTGGTTGTGCGCCGCTTACGGTCACAAGATTGGGCATTTCTATGGCCAGGATGAGTACACATTTCCCACACTTGAAGCGCTCAATGGCGAACGCACTTGCAGTCAATTAGATTCGGAATTGCGCGCTGCTAAATTTGGTTATCGCGCCAAGTTTATAGCGCGTTCGCTGGAACAAATTCAGGAGCGTGGCGGCAATATCTGGTTTGAGCAACTGCGTAAATTGCCCTATGGGGATGCGCGAGAGGCTTTAGTGCAACTGCCTGGCATTGGGTACAAGGTTGCCGATTGCATTTGCCTGATGTCCCTGGGCCACTTGGAGGCCGTGCCCATTGATACGCATATCTATAAGCTGGCACAGCGTCACTATCTACCGCATCTGGCTGGCCAAAAGAGCGTGACCACAAAGATCTATGCTGAGGTGGCGCAACATTTTCAGCAGCTCCATGGCAAATACGCTGGCTGGGCGCAAACGGTGAGCGCTGTTTGTCGACGTATCAAAAACAGACATTAACTATTACATTTCTAACTATTTACAGCTTCTATTCTGTGCCGATTTGCCGCAGTTTCAGAATAAATCCGAGCTGGGCAGTAATGATAAAAAGCCCAAGAAGCGCAAAAAACAATGATCCAATGATGATACTGTTTTGTGTTTACTAGATGAATGTTTGTATTCCTATATACAAACATGTCCTGTGTCCACTATATATAAAATAGCTTAAGATTGAATTATCCTTGTGTCGAATCTTCAGGAACTTGCAAAGCACAGAAATCTTAGCTAGCATTTCAAGTGTTTGTCAAGACAGTCCCGACCTTTCTCTTTTATATTGTCGGCACAAAATTGATATGCAGATTGCATGATTGAAAGAACAGATCGTATATATACGAGTATGTATATATATATATCTTATGAAGAGTTTACCCTTTAAAGAGATTGTTTGTTCCCTTTTCCATTTCAAATTTTTCTATGCAACTAATCTGTTTCTATGTGTTATGGTACTTTCTTGTTTTTGGATTGAGGAGTCCATCACTTAAGGCGCTGGCTATAATTTTGCACGCCGAGCTGTAAGTGAAACTTCAATGGGATAAACCTTTTAACGTCACTTCCAGCACAAGGCAAACAAGCTCCAAAAACGCAAAATACTTGCACGGAGGGCACATTGCGCGGTTGCCAGCACTTCAATGTGTTAGGCCATGGCGGAATCCAGGCTGGCAGTTACCTAACCTAACCCACTACGCTCCCCACGTGACCCGCTCCTTTGAGCCCATGGAATGCCCTGCAACTAGTCCGAACGCAACTACAAGCCGCTGAAAGTATTTTGCCAACACTTCGCTAGAGACTAAACAGCTTTTCAGTGGTTTTACTTTGCACAAAATAAAAAGCAATTTACTTATAAATTTTGCACAGCAATTTAACGGCTTAAAAAAAGAACAACCAGGCAGACAAATGTAAGCCGCCTACTCACCTTGTTTTAGGCAACACACAGGATAACCCTACTCATGCTACAGATCAGTACTGAGCGCGTGTCACGACCTTGTCCTTTGTGACGCGTGAGACATGTGCATAATTAATGGAAATTTGGGCTGAGCGCGTGTTTTCCCCAATGAGACACTTGAAAGCACCAGCTAAGCTTAATCCCTTTTAATTGGATATTGTTAACGTTTCTTTTTTTTTTTTTGTAATTGTTGTGTACAAGTTTTTTGTTGAAGTACTTTAAGCATCCCAAATATTCATATGACTCAATCTAGAAAACGGAACACACATAACTAAGAATCTCAATAAAAATCAATGTCAATATCTTTTTTTGAACAATACTTTTGTTTTTATCAATTCTAGCAACTTAGATCGTGCTTATACAAATTTATTGCATGTGTTTTTTTTTATCGTGTTGTCACGTTTCAAAAATAATTTGAGACACGGGCTCATCTGTAAGGCCAGTCACTGGTTAGCTAGAGTGGTTGGGGGGGCTGCATAGTGTCAGGCATAATTTAATTTAGACAACAGCCAACCGCAGCCAAACAACACACCTACTCACACACACACACACGAACAAACACAAATAAAACTTTCGGCACCGGAAGCAGACACACTACAAACACACAGACACACAGCTTATACACAGATTGAGGCAACTGACTTGGACGTTGGCGTTGTTGAATGGGCGTCACAGTTACGAGCGACTTTTCATACCTTAAATTATTTATTGGACAGTTTAATATTCAATTTGAAACATTGCAAAATGCGTTGCACGCCGCACACCTGAAAACTTTCACACACAGCAAATCTAAACTTCTAGTTAATAGAAAGGTGTCTGTGTGTGTGTGTCTGTGTGTGTGTGGGTGTGCGTGGGTGACTGGGTTGTGTCCATAAAACAGAATAGCGAAGTATTTGGTGTCAGTGGCCGAGGTGTGTGCTTTGCAGACTGCAGTTTTCATGCATAATTACTTAAGTAATTAAATTGTTGGGGCGGAATTCGTTAAGTAATGGTAATTGACAGTGAATACAAGTATTTAATTACAGAGCAAGTATTTTATTATATCGGAAGACGCAAGTGCTGCTTACAATTTAATTCAAGCAACAAAATAATGATAACGAAATAGATTTCTTGTCTCATCCATGTAATTGTTGCATATAATAATTGTTATGCATCATTAATAATAAAATGCAAGTAATCATAAAATTACAATGATAGTTGGATTTGAGCATAGTTTATTTGGGTAATTGAGCCGGCTCTGACATGTAAGACTCATTAGGAATTCCCACTTAATTCGATTTGCAATGATAATTAGAAGTAATTCAAATAATAGTAATGATTACATATCACAGCAGCAACACTGTCTGCACACCCAGCTCAAATGTCATCATCTTGTCAGGCGTTCATTTTAATGAGGTATCAAAATGTTGTAACCCCCATCACGATTTAGGCGAAAAATTCTTAACGGAGAAATATAAAAAAAAAACCCAAGCTGGCTCTATATGTATGTATTTATGTGTCCATATCAAAATGCTTTGATTTCCAAAGTTGAACCCTTTCAGATGAGTTAAGCTGAACGAGAATTGAATGACCTTTTGCATTGGCCAAGTGACCAGGGTGTAAACTTTTTCGACAGGCACGCAAATATTGGCCATAAATACGCCCAGAATAGAGTGAGAGGCAACTAGAGATAGAACAGTGTGTGTGTGTGTGTGTGTGAGAGAGAGAGAGAGAGAGAGTTGAGTTGCAGGATATGAATGTAGAGATAGATGGAGTGCTTGCCAAGGTGTTGTTGTTTGCTTCTGGTGATGTATCTGTTGTTGTTGTTGTTGCTGTTGCTTTTGTTGTTGGTAGGTATGTAGGTTGGTGGTGCAGGTTACACATAAATTACTGCGTCACATGCAACGAGTTTTCGGCTTCTCAGCATTAGCCGCGTAAAGCGCCAAAGTTTTGTGTTTGGGAATGGTCGGAAACTGCGAGCTGCGAGTTGGCAGCTATTATAGTAGAATCCGGGAATGGGAGTTGCTTGCTCGGTTCAAAAGTTGCAAGTTTGCATAACCAAAAATTGTTGTTAAGTTGCCAAAAAGTTGCTGCTCCAAAAAGTTGGCCGGGTGCTGTAAAGCGCCGAGTTTATTAAATGGCCAACGAAGGGGGCCAGAAGCCCCACGCACAGTTCACTGCAGGTGAAAAGTGAAAATGGGAATAATCTTGAGCATGAAACGCCAAAACACACACAAAAAGTAACCAAAAAGAAAAAGCAATTAATTGCAAGCGAGTTTTGGCAAATTGGTGCTAAGTTGCCTAATAGAAATATCAGTTAAATGCCAAATGGATGCATTTCACAAAATTGGTGACTTTCGAGTTGACAATTGAAAAACTATATATATAGTAAAATGATTCTTATATGATTGGCAAAGCGTTCAATCCATTCTAGAGTTTAACTTGAGTACGCTGTGGAAGGCGAATAGTCAGTGAGTAAATTATTAGTTCCTTAGACAAATGAAAAACGAACTTACTATTTATTTGATTAGCTATTTCCGTTTTGTTATTTATTCAATTCCCTTTTCATTACAATATATATATTTTTTTCATCTATCTGTCTATCGCAATATTCATATCAATATGAATTTCAAATCTTTGCCAGTCTCTATTTAGATGTACTCTTTGATCCTATAATTAATATTTATTTTCCATTATTGTTTGTGTCTTTTTTATCTTCATTTATGTAGATTCATGCATAATTATCCCTTGAGTTGGCCATCTATTTATTTTACTAATTAATTTTTCTTATTTTGCCATCTTTCCATCTGAATTTCATGCTCTCCCTCGCCCTAAGCAGCTGCTCTTTCTTTTCCCAGCATTGTTGGCTTGCCACACATTTCTCTAACCCCCACTCCAAGTCTATATATTTTGGTCTATAACTGGTCAAAATGATTTTCAATTAGTAACTATGGCTCCAATTGAGGGCGCTGTGACTTATTAAAAACTTATGGCCATAATTGGTGCCCAGTCCAGCAACGAAAAAAGTTGGCTCGAACTGAAATTGAGATGGGCTAACAACGCCTGGCCAAAAGTGGGTGGTGTAAATTAGTAGTAGTAAAGGGTCTTTGCTCTTTTATCCTCTATATATACATATACTCGTATAGTGTTTATGTACGTGTGTGGGGCAGGCGGCAATATGGAAAGCCTGCAGATTGCCTGCTGATTTAATTCAAATGCAATTTCAGCAGGGAGACAATCTCCGCTTTGCTCCATTTAACCCAATTTCCGCCAAAGTAGCAAGTCAATATTAACACACACCCTTCCAAGCACACTCGCTTAGTGGCTGGAACTTGGGAGTGTTGAAAAATAAAGAACGAAAAAAAAGGAAAAAAGTTTTGGAAATGGAGACAACTGCGGACTGCGGTGGTGCGCACTCGATTTGACCCGATTGTGGATGTTATAAATGGTGAATGTGGATCCGCTTCTGGTTATGTGGTGCATGGCTTGGCGGCGGCGTCTGTGGCGGCATTTAATTTTATGCACATGCGGCCCACTTCTTGTAATTTTCAATATATCGCTCGACTGAGCATCGGCTTCAGTTCTCGCCCTCAACTTAACGACGAAATGTTTCCTATTCAAACGTATACGTGAAAAATGTGCAGTAAGCTTATCAAGCATACGCTCTGGGCACAGCTGGCTTAGTTCCGAATTAGCAACTAGTTCCAAACGAATTGTGGAATCAAAAGTGTTTAAGCTTCTTTCCAGTTTTACGAAATGCTATCTTGCTGAAATGTATAAAATTAAACCCAGATAAGTCGCAACTCAGCCAGGACAGCAATAACTTTGTCAAATTTGAATTAGTTTTCAAGAACATATTTTTTTTTTTTTAAATCATGGTTTGTGCTGTAGTTAATGTAAGCCAGGAAAACCTTACTAATGATTGAAGTCCCATAACTACAGCAAGACTGATACAATATTTCAAAGCAAAGGCTTTGGATCACAATTTGACCTCTACATCAATACCACAATTAAATTTGGCTCAAAGTTCATGTAAAAGCTCTGCCATTGATAAAGAAATCGTTTGGCTGAAAATGCAAGTGAATTTGCTGCGTCTCCTTCTAAATTTACAAATAAAATTTATGCATTTATTATTAAATTCCTGCTTGAATTCTATAAATTTGTGTGTTTTTTTTTTTTTTTGGTTTTTTTTAGCGCACAGTCTAAAATCAGTACAAATAATTCCGAAGTTTGGGCAGCTGGCTGTCGAATTGTTGTTTAATATGTTTGGGTCAGGGGTCAGGGGTCAGGCACTTGTCGCATATCTTAAATGCCAGCAATTTATGATCGTTAAGTGGCGCAGCGCATGAAATGCCGACAACAGCAACAATAACACCAATAACAGTAACAACAAAGATACAAAAATACACTTTTGTGCGGCAACGCAACGTTCGGGAAAAGTGCCAACAACTATGAAGCGACAAAATACAAAAAAAGTAACCAACAACAGCAACAACAACAACAACAACAACAACAACAACTAAAGTAAAAATATATGTATACATTCAAAGCGTCAAAATTTGTGAGACCAAAAGGCATTAAGGGCCAAATGTGGCAATGCAGTTGGGCACGTGGGGTGTGTGGAGGAGGGGCGGGGCAGTGGTGCTGTTAGGTAGGTGCTAGAAAGAGAGAGAGAGCGAGGGGGGGGGGGGGGGGAGTGAGTGTTTTGATGTTGGCACGAAATCGACGCCGCGTGTCAGTTAATTTTGCACTTTAATGTTTTGACACAAGGCGGTTGTTAGACGCCACTTGACACCGCTGGCAGCGGCGCTCGTTCCTGCGTGTGTGTGTCTCTCTCTCTCTCTCTCTCTCTTTCTCTCTAACTCACTCCTCCACACACACACTTACTGCCTCTCTCTCTCGCTCTCTCTCTCTGGCTCTCTTTCTGTCGGTGTCTCTGTGTGCACGCTCTAATGTAATTAACAGCTCTGCGTGGCTCTTCTGACGATTTTTGCATATTTTCAAGCAAAACCCAACACACACACACACACACAGACACACACACACAAGCACAAGGGTGGTGCCTCATATGGCCCAGGGGTGCGTTTATGAATGTGTGATTGGGGTGTGCGTGTGTGTGTGTGGTACACACAGTTGCGTAATCAGCGCTAAAAAAAAAAGAAGAAAAAAAAAGGAAAGCGTTGCTGCCATCTCAGCCATCAAATGGCCGCCAGCTTCAAAAGTGCTACTCGTTGCCACCCGCTTGACGCTCACTTAATCCGTTTAATTATATACCGTACAGGGGTTATGGTGGGCGGACCGTGGGGAGGGGGGTGGACTTGTGTGTAGCTTATGCTCCTCGCAGGCAACATACTTAATATTACCATATAATGGGCGCAAGTTCTTTATGACATACGTGTTCGCATTATCAGCACTTATTATAGGCTTAATGTGCACACATATGTACATTTGTGGCGCTGAAAATATAAGGAAGAAACTTCTCAGGCATTTTTATTTATAGTATTTCTTTCAAGCGTAACAACTATCTAATCTCTTTGAATGTGATACTCTCTTTATGCCAGTTAAAATCTGCTTAAAAATTTGTTTGTTTGTTTGAAAAGTTGCGTGAAAACTTTAAAACGCTTCAAATTTGGTATGTGAAATGCTGAAAGTGGCTTAATATACGAGTATACTGTGTGTGAGAGAGTCAGAGTCAAATTTCTTCAAAATTTTCTTAAAAACTGTGCTTAACATACTAAAACTATAAATTAAATATATTCATTTTGCAATTTATCACAATTATTTATTAGGCTTCTATAAATAATAATTGCTACATTGACTTAAATTGATTGGAGTTCGAAAGTAATTAAAGAACCTTTCGAAGGCCAGTTTAAGGCCAACTAATTAACATATTCAATATTTGAATTTGAGGCCGATATCGTAAGTAATATCTGTGGTAGTCCAAAACATGCCCACCAAGAGAGTCTCAGATTTGCATGTGAAATTCTTGTTGTGGTACTAGTTACAGGCAGCTGTTGTTGGCCTGATTTGTGCTCAATTAACAACACTTGAGCCTGACAGCGTCATTACACACGAGGACCGATAGTTGGGAGGAGGACGGGATGGATTTTGGGGTAAGCAGATGACATATTGCACGACAGCAAAACATGCCCAAAAACAATGACAAAATTAGGAATTAGAGACAAATTACAGAATCGAGGCGATTTTCTTGCTGTAAACAAAAAAAAAAAAAAAAAGCAGAAGAAAAAGGCTACACAACAACAGCAAGGAAATCTGATGATGATAATGAAGGAGCAACAGCCGTTGCCGTAGCCATCGAAGTGGCCAACAACAATAACAACAATAACAAGAACAACAGCAGCAAAATGGGAAACATGGCCAACAGATGTTGCTAATTGGTTTTTAATTTAAGGCCTCTGGAGCAATAAACGGTCTCGACTAGAGAGAGAGAGAGAGCTCTAGCCTGCTCTGTGCCTATTCTTGATTGCGCCGCCCACTTATCGTCCTTGGGTAGCCGCACTCTCTCTCTTCTCTCTCTCTCTCTGTCTCGGTCTGATTCTTTCTCTTTCTGTGTGCTCTCTTGGTGCTTGTCGTGTCCCACGGTGCGTCTACGCAATATGCTGGCCAGTCTAAAACAACCAACAGCCAACAACATCAGAGCAGAACAACAGTTTTTATGTGCCTCCGGCTAACTGAATTGCCTCGGCCAGATAGCCCACATAGGCACATATATAGCACCGACAGCACCGACAGCACCGACAGCCCGGCAAGATTGGCAGGCATGGCAGGATGTGCACACAGGATGCATGGGTATGGATGCGGCGAGAGGTTCGGGGGAATGGGTGTGGCAGACAACTTTTGCGGCTATTGAATTTTCTTTGAAACTTGAAGTAATTTGTAAAGCATTTAACTTGAGCCTCCTGCCAAAGCTGATCGTGCTCCAGCCAACCCATCCGTTGTGGTCCGCCCGAATTCCACTGGAGAATTCACTTGTTTCGACAATTTACATTTTCGTTTACATTCGCCAATAATTGCGTTTTCCAAAAACGTTCAAGTTTGTTCATTTAAAGCGTTAACACACACACACACATACACACACACACACACACACACACACGGATGGAAGGCGCGATTTTTCCCAACGGATTATTAGGTCTAAGATCAAATTACTATGTCATCCATCCAAGCACAACCTTAATATTTATTGAAGATAAGCTAATTAAGACCTTTAATCAATTCCAGCTCACTTCAGGCTTCAGGACTACGTTCTTCCTCTGCACAAACATCTTGTGAGCAATAATTTGAATAGCTTTGCAAAGCTTCAAGAGCCATGTTGCACCGTTTAAAAACAATTAAAGGCTTTCAAGCTAATGTCAAGCTAAAAAGTGGCTCTTAAAGCTTAACTTGTATTATAAACTCGATTAGCTCCCACTTCACGCTTAAGAGTTCTCTTACTAACCACTTGGAGGCCTTTCGCTGAGTAAAATGTTATTTGATAAATCCGCATTAAGTAAGTTCAAGTAAAGTAATTTTCACTCTATTGTCTATCTGAGTGTATATTCAACTGAACTATGATTTAAGTACATTGTTGTGTTTCGTACCCACTTATTACATGGTAGATTTTATATATTCAACGATTTTATTCAATCGCAATTTATCTGTGGCCATTTTTGCAGGTCACGCAGCACAAATTAAATGCGCGATAAATCAGACGGCTTCACCAGAAGTCGCCATAAATCAGCGCTGATTTAATACCGCAAATGTTTGAAAATTCATTTAAGGGTACAAAATTTAAAAAAAAAACAAAACAAAGCAAAAAAAAGGATCCGAGTTTGTGAGCTACTGCAAACTTGAAGCTCACTTAGTGAAAGGCAAATGCGGCAAAGACAATCGAGTTGCGGCGCTGCTGGAATGGAGTGGGTCAATTAACTCGCGGCCAAGTGATAAAGCCACAAAGCAAGGCGCGAAGATAAAATATGGGCTTAAATGTGGGGCGGGGCAATAAACAAGAAATTCCAGAAGGGACCCCAAAAGGTGTTGTTCTCTAAACATAATCAATTAATTTACAGAGTGCGCAAAATGTTGTGCGTCGACTTTGTCGTGTACTTCATAAACTTGACCCACCGCCGCACCCCGCACCCCCACCCCCTCCCCATCTCCCCCGCCGGCAAACATTTGTGCGTGGCCCAAAAACCAAATAATTACTTAACGGGTTTTATGCTGCGTTCGCATTATGTAAACATTTACCCCGAAAAACTCGACTGTAGACAAGGGCAAGAAAAATATTGCGGCCAAAGTCTGCTGCTGCTGCTGCTGCTGCTGCTGCTGCTGCTGCTGCTCGTCAGAAGCCCTTGAGCCACGTGCCACAAATCAGAACAGATGCCCGAGCAACGTACCCCGAAACCAGGAACCCGAATCAACTCTTTTATGCGTGTCTTGATGCCCTCTGTGAATAGCGCATATTATAATTTCGTTAGCAAATGTGCAACGCATTCAAGCTCAAATAATTTGTACTCTTCAAAATGAAGCTAAACCGATTCCATACACATGGTTCTAGCTATCGTCTGGAGACCATGTGTTCTCTCTGCTGGTCTGGTTGTTGGCATCAGCAACTACGTTATATAATATAATATCGATATACGATTATGTAGTTGTCTATGTCAACAGATGCTTTAAATTTTTGGCATGGGGTGAGTAGCAAAAGAATATTAAATCTTATAGCATCGATTAGATCGATGGGAACAACCAGTCTTATTCCCAGCTTGCAGCTTCGAGTAATTGGGAAATTCAAGAATATTTGTTAAGTAACTGAATACACATAAATGTATGTGTATAGCAAGTAAATTCTATATACTGTTGTAGTCCGGATGATGCTAAACTTTTGTGCATAAGTGTATTTCATCTTCAGCAACCATTTGGGTCTTTTATCTAATTTCTTTTTCATTTATATTTCTATTGTTGGTGTGCACAACATGGCTGAAACGGTAAGGAAGGTTGCGGGGCACGCAGAGCTGGCAACTGCTTAACATTTGCTTTCTATTAATTATTATGTGCAAAGGTTGCTACCAACTCGGATTTGTCTTCTGTGTATTGTTGTTGGCGTTCTGTGCGGTTATAAACTTGTATTACTTATTTTTTGGTGCTCTCCTAAATAAATTCACCCATTTTAATGTTTCACCCAATTAACAATTCTCTTTTTAGCCATTTCCCATTGTTTTGTACGTTTCTTTTGTTTATGAGTTTAAATATAGCTGAATGGCAGTCGAATGGCGTCTAATTGGTTTTCTGAAAAAGAGAAATACAATTTGTATAAGTAACTCAATATATAAATTACAATAATTATAATTTGTTTGGCCTTTAAATCAAACTTACATATATAAATTGCTCTAAATATAATAACACTTCTCTCGAATAGTGTTCGTCATTTTTAGAAGCATTTATTGTGTAACAATCAATAATTGAATCTCGGAAATGAAGTTTTCGATATTTTGTTCAAGTAAAATACATATTTGCCGAGTGATTTGAATTATAAACAGCAAGCAATCTATAAAATTGTTTAGATTGGTAGATGTCTCTTGACTGCAACAAAATGGTTTTAATTACATTTCGATTGGGCTTGACAAACTTACGGTCATTGAGAGTGGCTTGTAAACAGTTTAAAAGGCTTCTTTATGGCGGGTGGCTGGGTGGGTGGTGCATCAAAACATGAGAATTGGTTAGGCTGGGGTTGCTTGGAGGCAAAGTGATGCCAAAGTGTAGGAAATTCGAGTAAATGCTTAAAGTGCTGCTGCACAAGTTGTGGGCCATATTCACAGACGCTGTTCGACCCAAACGGGTCACACACACATACACACACATACACACACATACACACACAGAAGGGGGACAATTGCTATTGAGTTTTTGGACAACATGTCTGCCATTGTTGGTAGCCCCATTGGCATTGCGCACACCAAAGTTGAGGTGGCCCTGGTGTCCATCGGTCTGTCGGCGGCGGGCATTGCTTGGTTCAGGTTGTCAGTTTTTGGTCGTTTGGTAGTCCTGGCCAGGCCAGTCAGCCCTTTTTGCCAATGCTACGTGCTGCACTTCTTGGCCAATGAACGAAGAAGAAGACCAAAAAAGCATTGCGTGGGCGCACACAAATTGTGGCATTGCCTTTTGTTTATGATTTCACGTAGAGCCCCAAAGCGAGTGTATGTCTGTGTCGCTCTCACTGTGTGTGTGTGTGTGTGTGTGTGTGTTATGGCTTAATCTCGATACATTGAATTTCCATTATATTTTAATGGAAATCACGCATCTGTTTATGGCTCTATCTATGCCTGGACGCCATTCGCCATTCGCCGTTCGCCGTTCGCCGTTCGATGCTGACACACATTTTTGTGTGGTTATTACATGATATTTGCCGGAACCCACTCTGCCTCAACCACAGCCACTCAGCTAGATTTGGTCTCGTGTCGTGACACGATCAAACATGACTTAATACACACATTTAATGAAGAACGCGCAAAATTATAACGTTTTTCTTTTCATTATTGTTGTTCCTGTTGTTTACTTTCAAACCTCCACAATTGAAATCATTATTTCAGATACAAAAAAAAAAAAATAATAATAATAATATTATTATATGTTGTTGAGGAATAAGAGTCGTTTTACATTCAAGATCCTTACATTTCATGGCATATCTTTTGACATTAAAAACGTTTAAGAATGCTCTGAAATTAGTTGCAAGAAATCTGTTTTATGTGTAATATATTAGTATTATATGTATGCAAAATCCAAGAACAGGGCTGCTTAGATATGTAGGAAAAACGACGTGCTAGGTAAATGATGCTTGACAAAAAGAAAGTGTTAGAGGAGTTCATCTCTACGGTGAGCCATGGGTGGTATGGGCGCCCACACGTTGTGTGTCCCTAATGTGCACACGTTTCCCAATGACCCCTCGTCTGTGCCGCTTCGTGTTGCCGCGTCCCGCCGCAACGTACATATATCAGTGGACTACTTATTCCCAAAATGACGCTATCAGCTCTGGCTACGTGAACGTACTGACTATGTCCAGTCGTAGCCATGTCTTATCCTATCCTGCCCAGCAGCGACACTAATAGCTTTTGATCTCTAATGGATTTCGTGCTTTATTGTTGCGACTGCAGCCCCAAATTGTTGCCTCATCATCAACAGCCGCCAAACTGCAATTGGTACTTGGTCTACTTAGTTACTAGCCCTCAACTCCCACACTTGCATGCGGTTTCTCCCTCTTTTTGCTCTCTCTCTCTCTCTCTCTCTCTGAACAAACAATTCGATGCAAAATTACCAAACCGAACTAGCCACAATCTACTTGTATTTCATTTACTTTCTTTCTTTACTCTTTAAATCAAGAAACTGCAAACTTTGTTTGGGTTTCTACGATGCGATTTAAGCATAGCCCGCAAATTAAATTATGCCTGCAACTGGACTGAAGTTAAATTTCATTGGACGGACGTCTTTCAACTATGATACAAAAGTGTTGCTTAAAAGGTAACTATTTTTAATTTGAGTGCAAATAATTAATTGGTTCCTGAATTTGTCAACTGCTTCAAAGAAACATTCAACTATTTAGTAGATACTTTGAAAATTGAACTAATTCACGCCCTTGAATACCGGAGTCCGCCTCTCACATTTAATGCATTTTTAATTAATTTATTAATTTAATTCTGACACTTTAACTCCTATGTCAATCAATGCTGATCAATAACATTTACATGTATTATTCACTTAACTGATTTGCAGTTGTCATTTTGTTCTACTGACTGTGTATTTAGCTACCCTATAAAAAGTTTCAGACTAAGGTCACCAGTTATGCATGTTATTATGATCCTTGAGTTTGGTCAAGGGCAAACTACGATTTCAGATCACTGTCATCGGACCAATCTCTCGGTGCTTAAATTTACAATAAAATGTAGATTTCAGCATTTCCGAATTAGAATAACTTCAATGTACGAGTAACTGCAACTAGCAACAAGATCTCAGCGTTATGTTTGTGCCACAATAGGTGTTTGCTTGTGGCACAATTGAATATACGCCACACGGATGAAAGCGAAAAAGGTGGATGGCTGATTGTATGTTGAGGTTAAGCGTAGACAATAAACTTGTGTAATTGTCTTGTGTTAAAGTCTGGAAAACGCAGCGGGTTGGCAGCAAAACCCGTTTTTATTTCTATTTTTATTTTTTCGGCTCTGCTCTTTGTGCGAACAAAAAGCCGCAGATTTGCGGCTTGCTAGCTGCGGTATTCAAATGAGTTTTTAAACATTTGAATTGCTTTTGACGCCTGATGTTGAGTGCAAAATTATTTCCAGTGATTTGTGGGCGTGCACCTATCTACCCAGCCTCCCAACAGTGCTCTTCTCCCACGAATAGCACGGCCCACACCCCTCGGACTCCGCATCATAATCTTCGCTTAGTTGCGGGCTGGAATGCTGATTTTGTTGCTGATTCGATTTCAATTGTTGAGCTCTGTTTTTACTAGATGCCTTCCAGCTGATGCGATACGCCTCCAAAAACGTGCGACTATCCCCCGGCCCGACTCCCCACTCATCCCTCTCCGCATCAGGCTCTCCCTTTGCGTCGCTCTCTCAATTTGCTGCGCAAGTGAAGTTCGAAATGCAAATTATTTTTATGCAAATGCCGGCAAAAGTATTTCAACTAGGCTGCCACCCCCTCAAATATCTGCCTCAGCCCACCTCTCCCCACCTCCCCCCACGTCCCAACACACAGCTCGCCACAATGCTGCACGTTTACTATTTGCTATCTTTCTGCGTAGAGTTTTCACAGATATGGTTTCGGTTTCGGTTTGGGTTTGGATTTTGGGTTTGGGTTTGGGTTTCAGATTCAGATTCATTTCAACATTTTGCACACCCATTGCTTGTTTTTAGAGTGAATGACACTGCTTGCCGCCTGTCGCTTGTCAATCAACTGAAATAAGCCGCACCCCTCAGAGCCCACCAGAATCCCCCCAGAACCCCTCAGAACCCAGCAGGCAACCACTCCATCATCACCTCACCCTCTAAAGATTCAACCAGTCTGTCTGCCTGCTTACATTCTTGTAGTTCATCTGCTTTTGTTCATCGGCTGCTGAATAATCCTTTCGTTAAAATAGTTTTAGTTTTGGATAATTTCTAGCTGAAATGTCTGCGCTTTGAACTTTAACACTGATCCCCCTCTTATTCTGATTCCCTCTTTTGTTTCTTTTTGTTGGGGTCAACTTGGGTCATGGTTACAGTTCAACGCGAGTGTCGTTGGTTGTTGCACGTACAACTGTTGCACTTACCAGAAGAGATTTCACCATTCATCGTGTACCGCACAATAGGCCACGTGCAATGGGCTATAAATGAACTCGCATTTCATACGTGTCATGCAATAGAAAGCGGGTTTGGGCTAAATGACTGACTGACTGATTGACGGAATGATTGACTGAATGATTGGTAATCAACGCACTTGAATACGATGCATGCAAAATGATAATATGCAATTTGTTGTTTGCTTTTCGCTTGAAAGATAGTTAAAATTGAGAGTAAAATATTAAAGCAATTGCAGAAACTTTCTGTTATAGTTCGAAATATTTTATTTACTAGAAGATTTTCTTCATTGTGCTATAATCAGCTTCAACTTGTTACTAGAAATATCACTTAGTGTAGAGAGATATATTTGAATTGTTTGATATAGTTGCAAGAGTTATGTAATCTTTGCAAGCGGAAGTGATTTCAGTTGGTCTCTGCTGAAGCATACAATTTAGCAGCCCATATCATTTCAGCATGAGTTTTGGTGGTTTCACTTTATACGAGCAATCCGAACGCAGTCAATTGTACATATTTTATACAACGTGACTGCCTCCCATGAGGCGGCCACGCCCATATATAAAAATCACCGGCAATAAACTGATATTTAAGCTGTGATTTAATGGCGCGATACGTAAACCATGCCAAGGGGCTGATTGATTCGACTTTCCCTTCTCCTTCCAATCCCCCCTCCTCTCCAATGAACCTTTTGGTCATTGCCCACTGGCAATTTGATTGATGGCACTTGAAGCTGTTACCTTAAAGCGTCTGTTCCAACACCCATTTGCCATAAATAAGGTTAGCTGTTACACTCAACCCCCCCCCTCAACGCCCTCCTCTCTGTCCCGTTTCAAGTTGGAGCATTTATATTACTAGTCTTTGCAATACATTTTTAATTTGAAACCACGTTCAAATCGGGCAGTAAGAGAACCAATTCATTTTACCTTTTTTTTTGTATTCCTTTTTAGAACACAGTTTCCTTTTATCTTTGTCAACTGGTGCGTATTTTTAAAATTTTCCCTTTTATAAATGGATTTTAATTTAAGCGATGTAAATATTTCAAGCCTTGGTTCATCTCACAGATTGATAAGATATTAAAATTGATTGATTTTTTGTTCAGCATAAAATAAATATTTAAAAAAGATGTAAATAAAAAAATACCCCACAAATACCAAAGAATTGCCAATTCAGAAGTGTGTAACACTTTTATTGACAAAGTCTACTAACTGGAGACTTACTCGTACTTGATTGGGTATAAATAGTATTTATATTCATATGTTAGATGGACTTCATTTGACGTTGCAATCAAAATTGCTTGACTTCCCCCGCACAGGTATGCAGTAGTATTTTTTTAATTTAATTTTTCTTTTTTCGATAGCGTGCTTAGCGCTTATTTTTCACTGGCTTCCTGCCTGCCTTAAAATAATGAAAACAAAAACGAAACAAAGTCAAATGAACTTCCCAAATCCCAAGCGATACAATAACGCACTTAACGCGAGGGCTTTGCCAATAGTTCATAAGTGTGTATTTCAGTGTATGCGCAAGTTATATACATATATATGTATGTGTATAGGTATGTGTGTAATACGAACACTTTAAAACTAGCAGAACTGAAAGAACTTTGCAAGAAGCGACTGGGAAGAGTTATATCTTCTATGCGTGTGTGTGGTGTGCGTGGTGTGTGAGTGTGTGTCTGTCTGTGTGTGTGTGTGTGTGTTTGTGGCACATTTGCTGCTTGGTTGCAGTTTGTGTGCATGTTTCTCACTTCCGCGAAATGTTGCAACACTTCCTGCAATGCAATCTGAAAGTTTTGAAGCCCAGATACCCCTATACATATTTGTCGCCATCCACCCATCTGCTATTATTCAGACACCCCACTGAGGTGTTGTGCTTGATGCCGCATGTATGTCGCATGCCTTGGTCACGACTCGAGTCCCGGCCCACGTTGCGTATGTGCAATATTTTTGTTTGCCGCAGCGACGCAATTAAGCAAATTTGCTTCATTACAGGCGACGCGATGCCGACGCCAATGCTGGCGTCGCCGTCGACGTTACTTTATATATATGCATATGCCACAACAACCATACGCGCGACTCTGTCTGTGTGTGTGTGCGACCCAGTGTGCGGCTGACGCCTGACAGCCAGGAAGCATTCAGTTGCGTCGCTGCTGCAGTCTGGCGAAAGTGCAAACTATGTTGCATTATACGGCACAATGTTGTGCGTCTTTCTGTGTGTGTGTGTGTGTGTGTGTGTGTCTGTATATGCGGATGTGTCTGTGTGTGTGTGTGTGTGTGTGTGTGTGTGTGTGTGTGTGCTTATGTGGGTCTGTTCGTGCAAAAGAAAAATGTTGTTTGCTTGCAATTATTTTGCACTGTTGCGTTTCCAGCATTTTCGTCATATGCATGTTGACAGTTAGTTGCCGCCAGAGATGGACGTGCGTGACACGTGAACTATCGTTTAGTTTAATTGGAATTCTGGGTTAGATTGAATAATAAATTTGTAACAGAAGGAATAAAGCAGCTCCGATTCCGATTAAATATCTATATATTCTCGATCTAACCGTGCCCGTCTGACCCTCATGGACTGTGCGAGCTGTGCTAATCGATAAGCACCGATTACCGATAACAATCAAAGTTGTATCTTATAAAACTCTTTATAATCGACAATGTACGAGTATATGCGTTGACGCATTGCTTTGATTATTTGTTAATTTTCTAAGATTTCGAAAGTTAACATTTAACTTTTAATCCTTTGATTTTTCGTGTTTTTGAGAATCACGCTTAATGTTTAAGTTAATGGCACTCACGACTCTTTTTTGTGAATTTTCCGCCACACAGTTCTTCCGACTAAGTTTCTGTGTGTGAGTGGGATGTGCGTGTGTGTGTGTGTGTGTGTGTGACTGGTGCGCCTAAATGGCTGCATTTCCATGTCAAACACACACACACACACACACACACACGCACACACACACTTACACACAGAGTGCACGAGTTTATTGCATTCAACTAACTCATAATTCTTACCAGTCGCCCGGCCAACTTTTGTCTCGAAACAAAACGCCTCGCACAAGCACACAAATTCAGTACATTTATGTGTGTGTGTGTGCATGTGTGTGTGTGTGTGTGTGTGTGTGTGTGTGCTAGTGTGTCTGTGTCGCAGTAACTTCCTTTCAATTTCATGTTTTCAGAGTGCAAACAAAAGTCGATAGCGCAATAACAATTTTTCGCAGCTTGAAAAAAACTCAACAGTAATGCACATAATATACACACTACATATGCATATTGTGTATATATGTGAGTGCCCGTGTGTATATATGTGTGTGTGTGTGTGTGTGCTGAAGTACGACATACGACATACATGGTGTTCTTGGACTCTGCCACCTTAAAGTCGATGCCAAAAAGTATGCAATCAAAGACAACAACCAGCAACTGGCAACTGGCAACGAATTGAGAAGTACACTGTAATTTTCATATATCCTATATACTCTACAATAATCAATAAAAAAAACAAATTCGGAAACCGAATCTACAAAAATGTATTGATTATTTGCTGAGAAATTAGTTTTTTCTTTAAATAGCTGCACTTCTTGATTTCTTTAAATCGTTCAAACTAGTCCCTAAAAATCATTCCATTTTAAGCAGTGCTTACTACAATAATTGTTTATGTATAATTGTTTAACGGGTTAAAGTGGGAGACTCACCAAAACTACCAAAGTCATCGTATGCCTATTGATCGTAGAGGAACAGGACACAAATCAAGTAAATAACACTTGAGCAGCCTGTTATGTTAAGTAATACAATTCGAGGTTGATTAGCTCTTAATTAAACGCCTTGGGGCAATTAAAGCTGCTTGCTGCATGCTGCATGCTGCATTTTCCGTGTCACTTTCCCGCTCAACTGAAAATGCATTAAACTGTCAAAAACTACTCAACTAGGCAGGTGTTTGGGTTGCACGTCCTCAACTCGTCTCGTCGCGTCGCGTCGCGTCGCGTCTCGTCTCGTTTAGTATCTTAACAGACTGCAGTGAAAGGCAAAAACCGCAGCTGAAAGGATATTAAGTATGTATAATGAAGTCACTGGCTAAACTCATATATGATGTGCTCGGCAGGGTATTGGTTAGGGTATGTGTATAACAAAATTGTTAGCAGCTGCTGAAATTGATGTCATCCTAAGTGCATTCGCCTTTCGCCGAAGACAACTATGCACCGTGAATCTCAATGGAATATTTTGTCGCTTTAAAATATTTAAGCATAAAATATTTTCGCATATCTTTGGGTTCTTTAACATTACTAGAAAGAACTGTCCGCTAACGAAGGCATAAGTCTAAATATTATAGTATAATTTATAATGTCATATTAAATCTGTAATTTATTTTTGATATAATAATAAGGTGAATTTTTAAGGTAGTTTTAGTAAATAATTTTGTTTTCTTTTGGTTGCTGATAGTTTTGATCTCACTGTGCGACGCCTCAACTGCCAAATGCATCTCTCAAGCACACTAACCCCCAATATGACGACACACACACACACACACCTCCTCACACACCTCCTCACACACACGCACACACACCAAGTCGCCATGTTTGGCTGGGCGTCTGCTGTTGTTGCTCAAATGCGTATGCACTTCACCGGTAGCGGAAGACATTCGTTTCTAAACAGCGTATGCATGAAGTGATATCATCCCACCCCTTCACCCTTAACCTGCCCCCTTACGCTCCGTTTACAAACTGGCGCAGCCAAACTGCAACAACAACTGAGAAACCCGCTAAATTCTCTGGCAGGAAGCAACTGGCTGCCATCGTTGCAGTCGTTGCAGTCGCTATGCTGCGCCGTTTGTTGTTTGGAGTTGGTTGAAATAGAGACAGAGAGAGAGAGAGAGAGAGAGAGAGAGAGAGAGAGAGCTATATACAGAGACCGAGAGAGAGTGAGAGAGATAGAGATAGAGTGGGAGAGGTAGGCTGAGAGTGAGCTAGAGAAAGAGAAAGATTGGGGATGCCATACACCATGGCTGGTAAGGCATTCAGCATCCACACATAATGAATAAACTCTTTGCAAATTAAAGTTTAAGTACCCTGTACTTGGAAACTTTGTAAAACGGGTCGCATTACCCGAAGCAGCAAAACGAGCCTATAGCTAAATAATCCTGCTCGAAATCAATAGGTAAAATAATAATAAATGTACGTTAAGTCAGGATAACTCTAAGTGGGGCACCATCAACTGCATTCTGCACTCTGCATTAGTGAGACCTCGTATTTTGGATACATACTTATTGATTATCGCAGTTCAAGTCAGAATCGAATATGAACCTTTATAAAATATGTCTTCCCTGAGATTACAAGAAATTCAGATGGATAATTTGATGAATCCTTAAGCCAAAACCTTTGTGTAAATTGACCCCACCTCAACACTAAAGCTAGAAAATATGGAAGTTCAAGTTACTTCGAACCAATCCTGGCAATTCTATTCCATTTAATTGATATCTTGTATGTGTCTGCATGGCTTAAATTACTTTGGGATTAGGACTATGTTCCCTCTACAGGGTATTGGCTATTTATCTTGCCTTGATTAAGGTAACTGTTAGTCAAGCACTGCCAACCAGAATTTTCTACAATTGTATATATTTACATATATAAATATATCTACGTTTACATATATGTAATATAGAGATACATACCTTAAAATATGGTGTGCAAAAAGTTCAGTGATTTTTGCTGTTGTTACTTTTCCCTTTTTATGTCTTATTTTTGTATTTTTTGTATTATTTTGGCACTTTACTCATTTTGCTTTTACCTCAAATTTCCACTGGGGCACAACTGTGTTTATGTGTGTGTGTTCCACACCGTTCAGGTTCAGGTTCTTGATGAAATCTGTGAGAGACGAGAAAAACTATTAAAACGGATTAAGTTGTGTGTACTACCATAACTTATAAGCTGTACACGGCAACTTTCCACCTAAGACAAAAGATGCTGCATAATAATTGTCAGTGTTGTCCTTCTTCCTCACCTCTACCCTGCTCGACATCCGCTGCCCCATTCTGAGTTAAGTTATTGGGCTTGCTAACTAAATTTGGCGACCTTCTGCCTGAAAGCTTTGCGCCAACTTTGTCATGGAGCATAACATTTATGAAGCTGCATGGAGTTTTGTACTAGGTACATACATACATATGAGTCATTTGGGTGTCATATCATATGTTCCGGCCATGTAGAAGGAATCATTGCGGCCGTCAAATAACTTATTTATTAATAGATGAAAATGTATTTTAGTTCTGCTTAAGGATCTGTTTTACATCAAAAAGTTTCGTCAGAGATAATTCGGGTTTTATTTTTAAATATCGATATAATAATAATAATAAAATATTGTTATATATACCTACATATCTTGATAAAAAAAGAAGTGTTTAATAATGTAAACGAGTCGTCGACATTAAAATCAAAATTAAATTACATGTTTTTCTTCATTCTATTCGATTTAGAAACTAAAATTGACAAGTATTTCTCGTATCTTTGTGAATCAATTGAAATATATATACTGCATTGCTCTTTTCCAATGGGAATCAACAAGGACATAGGACAATGCCAAACAAAAAGCTGTTAAGCCCAAGAACAATGGTTCAAGTAAACTGTTAAATACACTCTTTGAGTGTGAAGTGATGCACATAAAGGCAGGCGATAAAAATTAGCTGGCCAAAGTGCCGCAAAACTGAATCACGTAGATAACCAAGCAGTGTTGAGTGGCAGGCGGGTGAAGGGCATGGCAAAAGGGTAAAAGGACGGCCAGCAAAAAGGACAGGACTGGACTGGGCGGCATTGAAACGGATGGACGCTCGAGTGGCCAAATCAAGTGACAACAACGATTAATTACAGGCAAGATGCAGCCACAGCAACTGCCAGAGCCAAAGAGCCTAAGACCCAGCGCCAAAGCAGAAGCTGAAGCCAAAGGAAAACCCAATAATTATGGCTAGAGATGAGCAAGTGATGAGTCACATTTTGAAGGTATTATAGTTGAAAAGTTACTAAAAGAAAATCTCGAGCTATATTGAGCTTTCAAAGTTCCTTTATCCACTCTAATCACTTGCAATAAATTTATTTTAAATAATTTCAATTGCATTGCTTATATTATTTTACGCACAGACAGTTGATCATATCGATTCAGTACAATTAATATAAGTGAAGCGAATAAGCGGAAATTGAGTTTTATCAAACATTGTAGCTTTATGGATGGTAAAAAGGACTTTCAAAACTTCTGTCGAGTACTTCGTGAATCACGCTGGCATTTCTAATGATGGTGACAGCTGAGGGCATGAATGCCAAGAGCAAATATGTGGGTATTATCGCAAACAAGTCTAAGCGAGTGCCAAGTTGCAGCTTCCAGTAACAACACCAAACAACAACAAGCAAGCACAACAAGCAACAACAACAACAACAACAATAACAATAACAATAACAACAACATTAACATGCAACTGTTTTGCATCTTTGGCTAGCCAAGAGCTGATGAGCCACATATAGTTAAACTGCTGGGTTGCTGTCACCAACTAAAGTCCATAATTTAAATAGGTCCATTTTGTTGTTGTTTTTGTTTAAGCCTTGTTTTCTATAAGCGTGAGAATGTTGAGTATACAGTTTATTTAAATTAGAGAGAGAGAGGGAGAGCTAAAAATTATATTTGGATAATTGCATATACTCGTATCCTTTTTCTCTATATTTCGTTGGGTTTTCGATTTAAACATATTTATATTCAGCATAGAGTAAACTTTTTGACTGTTTTTACACATCTGGACTTGTTATTTATAAAGTGATTTCTCTGCAGCTAAAATCTGTAATTTTCATACTGTTCAGATCTTATTTTCGGTGGAGAAGGTAAGGCAAGTTCGAGTCGGGCAATCACAGCCATGCCTTGGCTCACTTGTTACACAAACTTGCACAGACATCAGATAAGTTCACATCGAGTATTTTCAGTCTAGCTCATGTTTTTTTTTGTCGCCTGCTTTGCAGCAACGGAGGCTGCACAGAAGTGCTCGAGATTAGGCTCGAGAAATGACGATGTTTGTATAGCTATGCAGTCTGAGACGGTTGGTTCTGGTAATGGAGTTGCTTCAATAGTACATTCAGAAGAAACATCAACTGAAAGCTCAGACTATTTTACTGGTTTCTAATGACAATTTCTAAATATATTATTCGATATTTGGGAAATCTATATGGGACTATAGCTTAAGAAGATAATCACACTTATTTTGAAAATGATTGAATCTAAACTTCAGAAAAAGTTTTAAAAAATTTGTTTTGTCGACTGCTCGATTGTTATAATGAAATATTTTGTTTAAAATTTGATTGGAAAATGTAAATGAAAATGTAGAAGTGCGCTTTCTGCCCAAATAAGATGAGCTGCCCTTTTACAATATGTTTTTTTCTGAGTGTAACAGCAGCGGCAACGACAGCGAGAGCGATTGGTATGCATTGTGGTTTTTACCGGCAATGCATCTCCATTTATGCACCAGCTCAACTCGAAGTGCTCTCGTCTTCATAGATGATGATGATGACGATGATGACGATGATGACGATGATGATGATGGTGTTGATGCTGGCGATGATAATGATGCAGATGATGGCGCTGCCAATGTCGCACCATTTGCTGCCTTGGTCTTGGGCTTCTCGCTGCCAGCGCGCCACTTGCGGTTGAGCGAACCGTGCCACTGATGTTCCGATTTCAGCAACAACGCCCCAAAATACCCCGCCATGCCCCACCTGGCGCCATGTTCTTGGTCTGGCATGGCTTCCTGGCACTTAAACAGATTTTATGCACGGCGTGCGTTTGGTTAGCCCCCTCTCTATCTCCAGCTCCCTCTTCATCAGCCTCTCTCCATCTTTGATGGCATCTCCAGTCTCTGGTTCGCTTTGAGAGCTGATCTTGATTTTCCTAAGCCGCTTGGCACCCGTGTCGTGGGTGTCGTTTCTGTTTCTTGGTATAAAGCTTTGCGGTTTCCAACAAGCAGCTTAAGTAGCTTCGCCTCTTGCTCCTAATCACTCTTGTCCTCTTCCGTCCTCTCTTCCGGCCTGCCACATTATGTATTGCACTGTATTAATGCAAATGCCATCGCATTTAGTCACAGTTCTTTGAACTCGTGTCACTTCAATTAATATATTTACCTAATCACAATTGAATAGCATAAAGCTCGCCTCTCAGGATCACAAACAGGTAAAATATATGAACTGAATGCGAAGTTATTATTTTCGCAAACTAATAAATATTCTTACCAAATTTGTCTTCTATAGTTTTGGTGAAACTGGGACTTTTTAATGAATGGTTCTCAGATCAATTTTGATCTAGAATCGCGCTTCCCAATTTGAATGCAGCATTTATCTAGAGGCGAACATTATTAATCGGTTGACTGCTGACTGTTGCTTTTAGACTGCATATTCAAATGTTAAATCGCTGTCAAATTTGTCGAAAAACTTATGGCAAGTAGCTTTTTGCCACTAACTTTGGCTTTAACTTTAAGTGTTGCATATTTGTTTTGTTGAAATGCCAAAAGATTTAACCTATGTCAAATTATATTTGTGTGCCACATATTTCTTGGAGTTTTAGGGACTGTTTCGTGTGCGTTTCACTGCTGCCTCTAATTGTTTGTCATTGTTTGCGATGCTTATTGTTGTTTTTGTTATTATTGTTCTCGTTGTCGTTGTCGCCGTCGCAGTTGCTGTTGCGGCTGGCCGAATGGTCTCTAATTAAAACACGCTTTGCTTAGTTTTGTCACGTAATTTACTGTTGCAAATACAATGCAGATATACGAACATACTCATTTAGTACACATATGTGTCTAAGAAACGTACTAATTAGCCCAATGGCCATTACAAATTGTTGTTTCTGCTACGGCTGTAATTACCGTCGCCATTGCCATGCCAAAAATTTTTGTGCAAGTGCATTTTGCTGTCTGCATTAGCCGCTTTGATTCATTGCGCCGTAAGAGCGTTATTCAATTTACACATTCACATACACGGTTAAATATAGTACACACACACACACACACACACATACACATGTATATATTTTAATATGAATTGCCTTTGGCTTGATGTTTATCGCCTGCCCGCCTGCCTAATATTGCCTGCCAATGTATTTGTCTCTTTTCTATTGCTGCTAAACATGTCACTCACACAGTCGCACACATACGCACACCCACACACACACACACACACTCAGTCACACACAACTTCCAATCAAAATGGCTTGCAGAATTACGACAATGTCCAATTATTTTTGCCATGCTGACGTTAATAGGATAAAAATGCGAAAATTATTATGTAATATGTCACACATTTTGTCGCTGCAACAAAATTATTTAATGTACATTCGGAAATGGCCAAGCTCCACTGAGCCTTGGCGCGTTAATGCTCGACTCGAATATACCAGGCTTAGCAGCTGTAGAACTGTATATTTGAAGCTCAAATATTTCGAATAGTAATCCTGATTTCAGATTGAATAATATCCAAAGAACTGCAGTGCTTTTAAAGCCCGGAATTATCGATCAAATGTATCGGGCCTCATAAGCGATAACATTTGAACAAATCAAAAGCGATATTCTTATTAGTTTGCTAGTTTTAACAGTGAAGTTATCTTCAAATGCAACTTTCGCATTTTCGATGGTACACTTTTGATGATTATGCTGACCAATAAGAAGGTTTATTAAAGGGGAAATGAGTTTTACATTTATTAAATATTACTATCGAAGTTTGACTAGAACTGTAGTCGAGCACACCTTACCTAGCAGAGGCACTGTCTTGGTGCGGGTATAAGGAACAATGTCGTTAGAGCGTTAAGCGCTGCGTGGGATCAGCGGGCGCAGGGGGGAAGCCCCACCAACTGCAAATAGCCGCTGAATGCGTAAAAATATATATTTACTTGACTGTGTGACATGGCGAACAATTCATTTTGAGACGTTGACTTTACACAGAACAAACTGCCACCCACAGTAAAACGACTACAGCCTGTCAAAAAGAAATTGACACTTTTGAGCGGAAGTGAGGAAAAACTGAGATTGATACTGGAGACTGAGATGCGGAAGTGGATGTGTCTATGTGTGTGTGTGTGTGTGTGTATGAGCAGTATGTTTGTTATATGCCATCTCTAGACAGAGGCCATTTCATGGCATTATTTATGATGAACGATCATTAAAGTTTCACAAAATGCAGTTGGGATTGTAAACTGGGTGGGTGGGGTGAAGTGTGAAGTGAAGTGTGGTGCTCCGAAGAACTGTCAGTGAGAATTATTGTTGAGGCCATTTGCATTTGACATTTAAATTGGGCATGCACTTTTGTGCAAGTTTTCAAGAGAGATTTCTCATATTGCGTACACGCATTTTGTGTGGCCATTGCACAACCAACCAACGGCTCTGTTTTTGTGAGTGTGGGTGAGCATTTGGATGTGTGTGTGTGTGTGTGTGTGTGTGTGTGTGTTAGTTGAACATGGACCATCATTTATCATACGCATGACACTATTATGGCTACTTAAGTGCACAACAGGCTCAGTAATAACGAGCAAAAGTCCCCACTCCAAAAACACAGCATCCCCATTAAGGGTCGCAGCACCCAACCCTTAACCAGAAAACTTGCCAGACGAGGCGAATAACTCTGCCGTAATAAACTTAATTAACAAGTGATTTGAACAACATTCTACGCTGCCTTTTCTCTAGCTCTCTCCCTCTCCCTCTCTCTTTCTATCTGTCTCTCTCTCTCTCTCTCTCTCTCTCTCTGTCTGTCTGTCGGCTTGTCCTTCTCCGTCTCAATTGGTGTTGTTTCAAGATGGGGTCGTTGGCTTTTTGAGAGAGCTTTGTCTTAGGAACTACGTTTAAATAGAATTTAATAACTGCTGCCTGGTCCTCGACCCGTTTCAAGGTGTCCTCAATAAACGAGTTTATGATGATAATTTGCCACAATATGTGGCAAGCTTTCCACTTGGCTTTAAGTTTGTCAACAATTTGGTTACCGTTATCCTGTGCCAGCGTTGCTCCAGACATCGCCAGTAAGCTGCCAAGTGCCGTTAAATGTGAATAAATTCGATTCAATGGGTTTTCCTTCCCAACAGCCAACACCCAACACCCAACAGCCAACAACCAAAACCCAACCGCACCCAGTCCTCTTCCCCTTTACCCCTATTAACCAGTAAATGATTTATCGCAGAGCTCAGCAAAAATACAAATATGAGTCTCACATATTTGCATTTTATAGCACTTAAATGTGCAATATAAACAGTTAATTGGTTTTTAGTGGAGCAACTTAAGTTACACATTTTAAAGGGCTCTTACCGCATGATAGACTCTTTAGTAAATTTAAGTTTAAAATGCCAAAATGTTTTGATTTGTTCTCAATGGAGTTTTCAACCTATAAATGCAGTAGTTATTAATAATAAAATAAAATAAATAATTTCATCGATTATAATATGGGACAAGCCTCTTTAAGTGGTCCTAAATGTTTACCAATATGCTCGCAATTAAATATAAATAAATAATCATAAATATGTGGCATATTTACTTATTCACTCATATAATGAACTTTCGATAACTGAAAGCGGGAAACGAAGAGTTTGATACTAAATCTTCTGGGAGCTGCAATAAAATAGCAAACTAATTAATTAATCGTAACTAATGTGGGCAGGCTTGATAGCAGGAGAACTGCTAATGGAAAACTCTTAACCAACACCAGACTAAGAAATAAATACGTAAGACTCTTATTAAATTACACCACAGGGATTGTAGAATTCCCAAAAATTGCATAAAGTAACGATATTTAAATATTTAGCATAGCATATTATCAAGGATATCATATTAATTGTATATAAAAATCGAAACAATATGAAAATCGAATTAATAAGCCTCAATACACGTTTTATGAATTCTTATTATTTATTATCAGTTTCATTAGAAGCGATGCGCTGGTCCACCTGTTGATTGAGCGAACCCTGCAAAGCAGCAGTTGGCTTGCCGCAAAGCACAACCCAAGGACAGCCACACAGAGTTGAGTCTGGGGGCGGCAGATAAGGGGGGGAGGTAGATAGAGGAATGATAGCACAGTGACACACATCCAGGCGGACAAAGCCAGACAAATTGTTGGGCCATTTGATGGCAATTATGTTAAAGCCTTGGCATGCTCTTAACTGGCCCAAAACCAAAGTGTTTACCAAGCAAAAACAGACAGAGAGACACAGAGAAAGAGTGCGAGCGCAACTGGTTCGAAGCCGCATCAAACCACGTTCGAGTTCGTGTGGCTGTGTCCTGCGGCATGTTAAGAGGACAACGGTGAGTGGTTTTGGGGACTGGCGCAACATTTTGTTGAAAAGTAAAGGAGACTGCATACAAGAAAAGCCGCAAGTTGGCACAATTTGTAAATAAATATTTGAAATGATTGCATTTCCTGTTGTTGTCGCATCTATTGCAAAATGCAAATACATAAATCATAGACAAAACTATCACAGATCAGACAATAAAGACCAGAGCACCATAGTACTATGTATGGCAATAGCTTTTTATTGCTGGAATGTATAAATGGCATGACGACGTACGACATACACAAACTAATTATATCCTGTAATCGGTAATCTGTCTGAAGAAGACTATGCATACTCGTACGTTAGCAATCAATATTATTGCTAGATTTCTCTACTCGTCTGCGACTTGTGACTGACTAAGGCTTGGAGCTATAATATGTACAGGCCATCAGCAAGTGGGGCGCACCTGTCAAAGCACTCTCACTTACCTGGCTGCGGCGGAATGTTGTTGACTTTCCTACCGGAGAGTGCTGTAAGATTCAAATCATAGAGCAAAATGTGTTCTCGACTTCAATTTCAATTGGAGCCCAATGGAAACAAGCAACCCAGTAAGTCAGCAACCAAATCCCCAAAAGCCACATGAAAAAGCTCATTGCATATTTGTGCACCTCTGCACCTGCAATGCAAATAGACAAATAGACAAATAGACAAATAGGCAAATAGGCAAATAGGCAGTCGAAATTTGAGGGAACGTCATGCCAGCTGTCTGTTGCAATCAGAGTTTGCAAGTCTTAGGTTCTTAACTTCACAGCGCTCTCTCATGTTGCTGGGCGAGTGAGTGTGTGTGTGTCTGTGTGTGTGGAAATCTAAATAATTCATTTCTGTATAACTAAGCTTTGTGGAAATTTGAAGCAATATCTGTTGGCAAGTCTGCCAATTTGCATCAGCTATCACCGATTACAGCTTCAATTTGTTAAGCTTACTATTAAAATGGTCTATCGAATATAAGAACTTTTAACCGTAAGAATTTCCTCAAAATTCGAAATGTATGCCTATCCTATATGATAATTTTAAAGTGTTTTTCTAATACATTTTTTTCAAACTCAAATGATTTATATTATAAAAAGATGTCAAATAACAATAAACTATTAAGCAATTTGTTTTTTTTTTGCTCACCTGACTTTGTCCTTGTTTAGGAAGATTCATATTCTTTCCTTATTTTATTCGTGATTCCGTGGTGGTTTCTTCGATGCTTATGGGGTTATGGGGCAACCATTCTCTCTTCTCTCAAAAAAGATAAGCTCCAAACTTGAGTTTTTGTCTCTGTGTATAAGACTGATTAAGGTTCAAGACTTTGCTGCTGGGAAATTTGACATGTTGATAACTTTAAGTAAGTAAACTTGCTCTGTGATTTTATGCACACACGCCGAGAAGATAAATATATATTTTAGTAGTTGGGAATTTGCCAGTGAACTTGTGGCTTTATCCTGAGACAGACGTTCAAATGTTATCACTTTAAGAATAATTACAGAGCCTTGAATGGAACAAAGTACAAGACAAGCCTTATTGATGCACATGTCTCTGGGCTCCGGAGCTAATCGAGCTGAATCCGGCAGTTAGCTTGTCTGGCTGCTCCTTGGGTGTCAAGTGCAGAAGATTGCTTTTGCCTTGCCTTTTGTGGCAGTTTACCTTTTACCTGCAATTAATCAAGTTGTCGGGGATATCCCTGTTATTGCTGGCCACATTGTAATTATTTCTCTCTCTCTCTTTATATATATATATATATATATATATATATATATATATATGCCATTACAGATTCCCTCATGAACATGTATAATGACCAGTTACAATGCCTTTTTATTATCATTTACATCTGGACTACTGCAGATGCCCTCCCTCATCTCTAACAGGGAAGGCGAACCATTAATGTGTTATATACCTGTAAATACCCAGTATATGAATAGAAAGTTCATCCCATATATATCGTAATATTTTTGATATCATTTAATATATATACTCGTATACATATATATCGATTATACTCTGCTTTGTGAAGTCGGACATACTATACCAAGACGATAGATTGTTTCATTTTGTACGAGTTTTAAAATTAATTCTATTATATTAACTTTAACGTAATAATGTCGCAAATGGTCACATAAACATTTATGAATGCCTTTTGACGCATTTCTTTGCGACAGGGTATATTAAAAACAAGGAACAAAAACCGAGGCCATAAGCCAGGCAAACTGTTCTTTTGGGCCGTCGTTTGGGCCTGGTTGGCATGAAGGGTTCTCAGTTGGTTGTTTGGGCTTGATTTATATTATCACATGGTTCTTTGCCTAGCAGCCTAAAAGCCATCGCCTTTGTACTCTTTCATGCCGAGCGATTATACGGTTAAGGATTTCATAATTGTAGCAACCGCTTGCATTAATTGTGTAGACAACAAAGACGGGCAATTTTTCATAAATGGGGCAGTGAATTTCGCAAAGGAAGGTGCTAAACTGAAATTTTCTTTATCAATCAATTTTAATCAAAAACACTTTGCGTGTATGCTGAAGTTAAGATGTAGATGCCCCCCGTACGTACGTCCATGCACTTAACTCAGGTATAGGCATGAGGCATGAGGCATGAGGCATGAGGCATGAGAAGTGTGTGACATATTTCAACAACATCATTAACATTGTATTAGCAACGTCATCATCGTTATCATTGTTCTTATCGTAATCAAGAGCAGGCGCATCACTACAATGCACTTAGAACCGAATTTCGACGTTATTTCTGGCCGCAGAAACCACGATTAAGCCACATTTTCACACTGATTTTCCGTTCGTTGGCTTCCCACTTATTTTCAGCTTTTGGCCAAAATTCCAAAAAACCAAAAAACAAAAGCAAAAAATTAACAAAGATATGCTGGTTTTTGCCTTGGCAACTAAAACCTCATGTTGCGTCCTGTTCTTTACAGTTTTCTTGGCCCTTGGGTCCTGCCTCAACACTGTTAACAAGGCAGCCTCGAAGAGCGAGCCCAGAAGAGCGCCGAGTTTGGCCTTAAGAGAACGGCGATAAAAAATGTTGCATGCAACATTCTAATTGCTTAGGTCCGTACAAGCATCAATTTCGACTACAACGCGAAACTTTTGGACTTTCATCAGTTGATTTTGATTCGTAGCTATAAATCTGACACTACTTTCTTCGCTTCAGTTTTGTTCCGAATTAATTTTCTTAATTTTTATACACATTTCCTCTATTTCATTTATTTGCGCTTAATGTCGATTTTGGAATAATAAAGATGCATTCAACTTTATTTTGCTCGAAACAGCATAAATCAAAGTCAAAGTTATTTATAATTTATTATTATAATTACAAGAATTGGTCTTGTAATTGCTCTTGTACATCAATCGTACAATGCCGTTTTTCTTGTGAATCAGAATAGTGTTCTTACGGTTTGCGAGTGTGGAGAAGAGTTTTAGATTTACTTAGAATGTGTTAATGTTACCAGATCAGAAACAAACAATAAATAAACAATAAACAATAATAACACTTGTAAACACAAGTTAAAAAAATAGATAAAAAGATACAAATCTATAATCAGCAGATCCCGGAAATGCCGAGGAGCGACATCATAACTGAGAAGCTTTATTTACCATTCCTAATAATAGAAAGAAAAAATATCAACAAATATAAAAAAAAAATGTAAATAACAAAAGTAAACATAAACAATAATAATACTTGTAAACAAAAGTTAAATAAGACAGATAAAAAGACAAAAAGATAGACCCGTATTACCTGCTCGAAGCCAGAACCATTTGGGAATTACTTCAATGAGTACGTTGAAGAAAGCACCACAAACTATGCAACACTTTTTTTCTATAAATTGTCATTCCATCTGGCAATGCAAATTTCAAATGTAATTTTATTTTATTTTATCGATAACTTTGCACGTTCTGCGAATGGAAATCGATTTCCGAAAAGTTAAAAAAGACAGACCCGTATTACCTGCTCGAAGCCAGAACCATTTGGGAATTACTTCAACGAGTACCACAAAATATGCAACACTTTTTTCTATAAATTGTCATTCCGTCTGGCAATGCAAATTTCAAATGTAATTTTATTTTATTTTATTTTATCGATAACTTTGCACGTTCTGCGAATGGAAATCGATTTCCGAAAAGTTAAAAAAGACAGACCCGTATTACCTGCTCGAAGCCAGAACCATTTGGGAATTACTTCAATGAGTACCACAAAATATGCAACACTTTTTTCTATAAATTGTCATTCCGTCTGGCAATGCAAATTTCAAATGTAATTTTATTTTATTTTATCGATAACTTTGCACGTTCTGCGAATGGAAATCGATTTCCGGAAAGTTAAAAAGACAGACCCGTATTACCTGCTCGAAGCCAGAACCATTTGGGAATTACTTCAACGAGTACCACAAAATATGCAACGCTTTTTTCTATAAATTGTCATTCCGTCTGGCAATGCAAATTTCAAATATAATTTTATTTTATTGAAGAAAGTACCACAAAATATGCAACACTTTTTTCTATAAATTGTCATTCCGTCTGGCAATGAAAATTTCAAATGTAATTTTATTTTATTTTATTTTATCGATAACTTTGCACGTTCTGCGAACGGAAATCGATTTCCGAAAAAAACAATAATAATACTTGTAAACAGAAGTTAAAAAAGACAGATAAAAAGACAAAAAGATAGACCCGTAGACCCCTGCTTTTTAAGCTTAAGTCTCTGCTACCATCGGCGCAGTATTTACTGCTCAGGTCTTACCTGCTTGGCCGTTCTTTTATGGTTGAAGTTAGGGGCGAGCGATCAAACATCCGCCGCATTGGAGCTGGTGTACCGCAGGGTAGTGTCCTTGGACCTGCCTTGTTCACATTGCACACCGCGGACTTGCCGATACCAGTAGCCAGAAACACGCTGCTTGCCACATACGCGGATGACACTGTGACAAATACAACTCGCAGGAGGTTGAAGCGCCTCCACACCAGCGACCTCTGGACTGTAGGGCGTTAAATTAATGTGCCACAAATGTAATGTTTGATGTTATTTATTAACTGCTAAAACCTGTTCTATGTTTATGTTATAGATTGTAATTTACTGCTATTATTCATTCTGTTCCAAATCAATGTTTTATAGCCTTTAAATAGATTGATTAATGTTTAAAATATAACTGTTATATAAAAAAAAAAAAAATGTGAATGGATGTATTTTTTTGGTAACCTGACTCGATATATTGTAATTTTGTTTTGCCGGATTTGAATTGTTACTTCGTTTTGGTTAGTTTGAGACTACAGTGTTATAATTGTGTGGACAGACGAACGTTCACCAAGACAGACCTTACGCAAAAGTTGAACAATACGAGGCTGATTTAGCTACAAATTTGCAATCGATGCAAGAACTGCTTCAATTCTACTGGCAGTGCCAATCTCAGCTTCATTCTCATTTTCATTCGCTTTTTTTGTATCATTTGCCCATTGAAAACTTATATTAACATACAGATTGTAAAGTAGTGCCTCCGGAACTTCTGCTTTATTTCCATTAATCATACGTTTTGTGTATAAAACTAAAACAAAACATACAAAGAACATATATAGGAACGGAAACTATATGGCCGCTTAGAAATATGAACAATAAATGGCAACTGGCGAAAATAAAAGCAGCATTAAAAGAATCAAATCAAATGAGCTTAACTCATTCAAATGGGGCACAAACACAGTAATAACTGGGTTAGACGACAACTACAACAACAGCTAAAACAAAAACAAAAAAAGACCGGATAGAAAACTTTCGATTGACGAAATTAAAATACCCTTGTTAAAATGTGGGTGAAATGAGTTGTATCTTTTATGAAGCTTGCAGGTGAATTTTACGCAATCTGTGACCAATTATATTGTGTTATTTAATCGATTGCCACTCTGTTATATAGATGTATATAATTATACACCACATTATATAAGTATATATACGATGTATGTATTGTGTGATATCAGTTAGCTTTTGGCCCAAGCAGACACAGCAGACACAGCAGACACACTGAACTGTGCATACTTGCCGACAAAAATCGAATAGCCGTCTAGGAAAAGTGTATTAAATTACGCAAGCACCAAACTTGGGGTTAAGACACACAAACATCCGCACATGTGAACATGTGAACATGTGAACATACATACATACATACATACATGTGTATATATTAGTGTGTAGAATCATATACTAACTGACATTTGAGTTCGCCTTGTGTATCTCAGGGGATCGGGTTGAGTCGGGCGACAGTGGGTCTGGGCAACGGGCAATGAGGAATGAAGGAATGAGGCTGGGGGGACGGGCGGGGGACGGGCGAAGCAAAGAAGGGGTCATGGAAGTTCGCTCGTCAACTTTCTCAACTTTTGGTAATTTTTGGTAGCTCTGTGCTGGCCACAAAAGTAGTTAAACTCTTTTAGCAGTACCATGTTTAGAAGCTAAAATCAGCAAACTTTTTGCCGTATGTCGGGAGAAGGCACGCCTACACTACGTAGGGCGATGAAAACTTTTCCGCCTAACTTATGGGCAGAGCGAAAGAAATTCACTCTCCACCAGTACCAAAGAAAAAAATAAAAGATAAAAAAAAAACACAAAAACTTAACCCCAAACCCAAAGGCAAGCCCAATTGGAATCATGAAACCCTTAGCAACAGAAGAAATGTCCAAGTTTTTCGCCCTAGCGACCCAGTCGAAATACTCGGAAAATGCAATAAAAAATGGTGTTCAACATTTTAAGACGATGTCACTTGTTTGTCCTTGTCGCAAAATGTACGAGCCATGGGCAACATGTTCTCATCCAGCACTCACTAGTCGAAAATAGCTCACTCTCTCAATTTAACTGATAGAAATATCAAGGCATTCCCTATATATACACATGTATACATATATATATATGTATATGTATATGTATAAATATATGTGTGTGTGTGTGATGGGTGAGGCATTTCCTAATGGCCAATTGTGTTCAGTACGTGCTACAGCTAACTCAATACGTTAATTTGTCCTTGTTTGGCGACAAAATAGTCGACATTTGCAGAAAATGCAGCATCTTGTTCTCAGATGTTCAATGTTGTTCTCAGTTTACACTTTCCCATTTCCCCATTTCCCCATTTCCCCGTTTCCAATTTCACATTTCTTATTTACTTTTTTTTCCTACACTTGATGCTTGATTTGTTGAGAGTTTCCTTCTTCATTTATCTAGTTAGTAAGTAGAGTTCGAAAACTATAAAATTAATTGTCTTCAGTATAGCATAGCTTTTGCAGGAGCATCAGATTTCATCAGACGAATGATATTGCCAATATTCGAAGTATTCCTGTACACATATTTAATAATTGCACTCATATCAAAAGTAATCCATGAAACGACAGACTATCAACTTATATGCATAAACATATATGCATTCCAATAGAGTGTGCCCCATCGGTTAGGCGAATGTGAATGGATTATTTGATATGGGATCGAACAATACCTGTATACTCGTATTCTATCAATTACTTGATTATAATTAGCCACAATTGTTATGGTTACTGTTGTGGCTGCTGCTGTCGTGCCGTCGGCCGTCCTTTGTTTGAGCGCTCACATCAACAATCGACAACACTTTTGGCCCGCCCCGTAACACGCCCACATAAGAGGCGCTTGTGTTGCACATCATTTGCTTCTTTGTGTGCCATCCTGTTCTGTGCTGTCCTGGTTTTGTGTGTGCTCGTTGTCCTATTCCCCACTCAACTACACTTCTTTTATTTTGGCGCTTGTTTTTGTTTTGCGCAATTTGTTGAGCCATTTACAACAAATGTTGCCTGTGCAATGCCACGCCTGCCGCCGCCTTGCCCTCGCCTCGACTGACCCTACACAAACAACGTTGCCACTCGACGCTGGACAACGGAATCCTTTTTATGCACAACACGAATGGGTTTGCAAAGGGACGGAAAAGGGAAGGCGGAGGCTGGGCGGCCAGAAATGGAAATGGAAATGGCCAGTGACAAACGAAACGAAACGAAACGAAACGCAATCTGAGGAAGGAGGTGCATCAAGCGACATTTGTTGCTACTGTTGCTGTTGCCGTTGCCGCTGCTGCTGCCGCTGCTGCTGCCGCTGCTGCTGCTGCTGCTGCTGTTGCAGCAACTTTGTTATCGTTGCTGCAGTTTCATTTTTGGGCCGCGTAACAATGCTTATTAGTGTTAATTTTAATGAGTTTTCACTGCCTGGCCTTGTTTTCCTTTATGTCATCTTTTTTTTTTGTTTTTTTTTGGCTTGTGTGTGTGCTCCTGTTTCGTTTTTTATTTGTTTACTCTATTTTTTCCTTTCAATATCCCCACAAATGGGTATTATTATTTTGTCACGAAATGTGCAACGCATTGATTAAATTCAATTATTTTATTTATTTGTAATTTGTAAATAATTTCAGATAAAGAACTGATAAATCGAGCACATATATATATATGCATACTGGACTGTTGGATCATATAATAATAGAGACTCATCTTACCAAATAAGATCTTGTCAGGCTTTACTATATGTTGTCTATCTATCTATCTATCTATCTACCTATCTATCTAATATCTGTTATCTAACTGCAAGGGTATTTAATCGTCGTCAGTGTGAAGCAAACTTTTCTTTCTTGTTCTTTATTCATTTTTATTCTCATTTTTCTTAGGAAAAGGGGGCGGTTGGGTTGGCTTACGCTGTTTTTATGCCCCAAATAATGCTTCTTAAGGTGCTGGTGTTGTTGCTAATATTGTTGGCTGGGATTTTAAGGTGCTTGCCGTAAACTTTTGGTTCAAAGTTCGCCATCCATATCCACACACACCCACACACACACACACAGGTACAGAGGCATACAGGTGGTTACGGTGATGTTTATATAGGTGTTTGTGGGGGACTTTACCGTCGTCTTGTCATGTGGAAACTAATTGATTTACGTTGTTACCGTCACGCCAATGCCGTTGCATACTTTCTAATCAACACAAGGATTCTGGCACCACACACAGCTGCCACACACACACACACACACACACACACACACACACTCACATGCACGCATAGCTTTGTGTTTGTTGTAGGCCGCGCATTTACTTATTTATTGGACCATCACATGGACACAGCGTGAGTGGCAGACAGCAAAGCGCAGATAGGCAGCCAGGATTGGGCAGGTGCTGAATAAAAGTGGGGAGGGGGCAGTGGTGATAAAGAGACGCAGGTGGTGGCATGTGTGAGCCACTTAACAACAACCGCATCAACACCAATATGGAACAGCAGTATATATGTATATACATATATATATGTATATATGTATATATATATTTATGTACTCACATATACTCACCTACATATGTAAGGCGAAAGTCAAGATTGATTTATCATCGAAAATTATATACCCTGGAGAAACACGCATATCCAAATAACAAGATGTATAAGAAGCCTGGTGAGTATTCAGAATTAATAGAGAGTTATGTACGGCTTAGAGACCAACACCTCTACGCGAGCATATATGTACTTGAGTTCCATATGAATCATAACATAAAACTGGCAGCCTTTTAGTAGAGGTTAGCGAGGTGCACAAAGCTTAGGCTCTCCGCCAAGCTGATCAGAACCAGAGGCTTCATTTTTTTTAGAGCATTAAATAGAAACTGTGTTATAAATAATACATCGAGGTAAGATTAAAAAAAATTAACAAGATAAAAGATTGTCTTTAGAAAGACAGGAAAACTCATAAGAACTCAAAAAACATATATAAATAAAATATATACATTACATTAAAAATGTTGTTACTCAAAACGAATATGCCATCTTCAAGCTTAATAGTAATCATTTCCAAACTTTCCACAGCCATTACATGTGCCTGCTGTGGTTGCTGTTAGCGATATGGCTTATACTGATCTTGTTTTTATACCCTGAACCCATTGAAAAGGGTGTAAAAAGGGTATAGTGGTCTTTGAGAATGTATGCATCTTCGACCCCATAAAGTATATACACATATGCTTGATCAGGATCAACAGCCTAGTCGATAAACTCTTCTCTTCGATCTAAGAGACTAAAAGGGGTAGAGACTTCAAATTTGGAATATTGGTTATCGTATATCCAGCGCAGATCAAGTTTGCTTCCCTTTGTCGAAAACTGCCTTCGTTTCTCGAATATCGATACATTTCATTAAGATTGGATAACAAAATCCCTTAGTTGTATTTACTCTTCAGAACCAGTGCCGACTTTAGGAAATGAGACTATTTCCACCCAAAAGTCTTAAGGGGAAGTTGGGGAATAGCACTGGAATATATTTAACAGCTGGGTTCGAGGTATATTGAAGTCGAGCTCATTCGACAGCAATATTCCCACTTGTTTTTGTTTGTTTTTGATGTTGATGTTGATTTTGTTGTTGTTGTTGCTGCTGTTGCTGTTGGCGTCTCGCACATTGTTTTGCATTTTATAATCGTGATATTTTATGCCTTAGTGCGCATTTTCAAAAGCCCACAACAAATCGCATTCAGCCACGTGTGGCACCTGAGCGGCGGCAACGGCAGCGGCATCATTCGCTACAGCCTTCAATATTTACTGAATTCGGATTTTATCCTTGCCGTGCTGCCTTATGCTGCCTGCAGTGTGCGGAGGAAATTGAGGCAGTGGGGGGAGTGACTGGATTTAGGACCTTAGTGTCAACTAAGAAGCATGAAAAGCTCGAAACAAAGTTTAATACTGCCTGTGTGTGTGTGTGTGTGTGTGTGTGTGATTATCAGCTCTGTCCAATGAGCTAGTCGGTGTGCGCTGGGACTCTAATTGATATTGCATTAATTTTCCATATAAATAATAGAGCAAATATCAGCATTGTGTCGCTGAACAAGAGATTACTGGTAGATTTATCAACTCTATTTTCACATAATATTGAATGTGGGCCAAAAAAGCGAATCGACCAACTAAATGAAGGCCAAAAATGCTTGATGGTCACCCAATTTTGTTGTTTTCTGCTAAATTCTGTATTATTAAAACAAGTTTACTGCAATCGTTGCGGACCATCAAATCATCTTGATTGATATCGGTAAGCTTTCATTTATGGTATTTTTTTCGAAAAAAAAAAAAATAATTAAAATAAACTATTAAATGGCAAATATAGATAATTTAATTAATTTGCTTATCTTAAATGACTAGAGTGGCAACGAAAAAACGCTCTTTGAACTGGCTTCAAGGCCTTAATTATCTTAAGTCAAAAACGCAGGTTCTTTTGTCATCAAAATGAATGTTATTTAAGGATGTGTGCGTATTTATTATGTATGTAACAAAAATGACAGCCATCCAGCTAGACAAGCACTGAAAAGCGACAAAGAGACAGCAAGAGAGTGACAGAAAGAGAGAGAGAGAGAGAGAGAAATAAAGATAGAAAGTGAGACGATGATGAAGCCGTTTGCAGCTGATGCCGCGTTAACTTTGTCATTATTTTTATGCTCCTCTAAATGTCATCGCCCACGACGGAAATGGTGACGCTTGATGAAAACGTCAACGTCGTCGTGTTGGCTGGCCTACTCCACATATACCCAGTACACAAGCACACACACACGCACACACACACACTTATGAGGAGGATCTTAAATTCCAGCATAAAGCATAAAGCACAAGTAGAACGCTCGAGTAGAGAGCGCTCGACTAGCACATACACTGAACCAGCAAAAATACGCAAGGCAAATACACGTCTATTTTTATAGTGTCATCGGTTATCGATTGCTTAATCTGTGCATGCTATACGAACATTTATTTGCCAAGTTTAAAGACGGCGATAAAAAGTGTTGCATGCAACATTCTAATTGTTTCGGTCCGTGCAAGCATCAATTTCGACTACAACGCGAAACTTTTGGACTTTTATTAACATACAGATTTATTTCCATTATTTATTTTATTTATTTTGTGTATAAAACTAAAGCAAAACATACAAAGAACATATTTAGCACTCGAGAGAGATCGTCGCGTTCAATGGTTAAATAGACTTCGCTGTTGATGCTAATCAAGAACACATATATATATATGTATATATGCTTAGTGCTGCCTGCTGCTTGCCACATCTGGCTAGCATTGCACAACTTCAAAATACCATTTGTAGCCATTGTCAATGGGCAATGAGGCATGGCAGAAATGTGCACGAAAAAGGTGTGCAAAGAGCAACTGTTTTCAATGTGTCAAGCACAATCATTGGTGCCACGTGTGTGGTTGTGTGGGTGTGTGTATGCGTAGCTGTTGTGGCAGTGGCGTATGTCTAAATTGCACCTGAAGGCAGCGCAAAAACTTTTGCGATTCGAGGCCTTTGGCACACTTGAATAATCGTTAAGCATTTAGTCACGTTTTATTTGCCATCGTCACAGAACATGGAAAGAAGAACCTATTGAAGAGAAACGCAGCCCTCCCCCATCCATTTATGTATGTGTGTGTGTGTGTGTGTGTGTGTACCGATCTACCCAACGCAAGGGTGTAGTTCTACCCTATCATATGCATTTATCACTCGTCTTGTCAAAGGGTGAGCATCAAACTGTAAAGTGAGTGACAAGTTGTCGTCAAGACACAATGCGGTATATATACATATATATATATATATATATATGTTTATTGTATATATATGACTGGTATATTGCGTAAATGCCGCGTTATACTTTAATATTCAAGACACCCACACACACAGACGCACGCAGATACTTTTGTTGTTTTTGTATATTTGTAAGCCGTTGGGGCGGCTTCAAACGCTTCGGAAAATTTTTGGGGTTGGTTGCTGTAGCACATTTACAGACTTTTCATTCAAGTGGCATATTTTGTGTGTAATATTCATAAAACCCCGTGCGTGTCGGTATGTGTGTGTTTGTGTGTGTGTGTGTGTGTATGTAAGTGGTTATGGTTAGTAATCGGGTTTTGTTGCCATTGTTGTTGTTCGAAGGTTAAACGAAGGGATGAGCGGTGTGGCGGTGTGGAGGGGTTATGTGTCTCGCTTTGGGGATTAGCAGCAAATGTTGCACGTCGCATATTATTTACATATTTGAGGCTCATCCGAAGCTGGCAGCTGAAAGCAACAAGTTGCCAAACACAACCAGGCACCAGTCAACGCTTTCAATACAAATGAGTTAAGCGACATGCAACAACAGCAACAACAGCCCAAAAACACACATATCCGACATTTTTTATATCATTTGCGGCCTTCAAGCTGACAAGACTTGCGATGTGGGCTCTGCATCTTATTGTTGCTGGCTAATTTTATGGATTAGGCCCCAGAAATTCTGGCGAAAATGCTCGTTGTTCAGAAACTTGTTTGCACACACACACACACACACACACACACACACAATTATAATCCAAGAGCTCGGAATGTTCCTAATCCTCTGACCATCGAGGACACTCAAATGTTAGTAGATTAAAGTGAGTGTGTAAAGAGAGCAAATGCAGTGATCCAAGTTGATGAAAAAAGGAATACAAAAAATAAAAGTATGTATTAATTGCTATAAACCGGAATCTTAAGAAAAAGTGAAAGCAATGTGTGTTTTCCGGACTTATAATAACTTCAAAGAACTCGTCAAGGGACACAGGCAACCAAACGTATAATCCACATTGCTGTATTAAAAATATGTCTTCTTTTTCTTTTTTATTTGGGTGTGCTGCGTACAAACCCTGCACTTGTCTTCCAATTAGCATATTAAAAAAAAAAACCAAGCAGAAGAAGAAGAAGAAAACAAAATCATAAAAAATTAGAAGCCAGATGAAAATTTCTTAAGTTGGGCGCCCAAAATTTGTCGACGAAACATCGCAATTTGAGTGAGTAGTGAGTGGGTGGAAGAGCTTTGTCTTCTATCTCCATCTCCCTCTCGCTCTATGCCAATATATGTATGTTTCTCTCATGTGGTTCTCAGATGTATGTACATATCATAATATCCGAGTGGCTTCATATAATAGATTCTTAACAGCTAAGTAGATTCCGGTTTTTATTGCTTTTCTTTTTGGTCGTGAAGCCCGTGAAGCAAAACAAAGGAACCAGCACAACGCAAACAAAAGGGGAATTTTGGGCAATGAGTAGAAGGATAGAAGGGTGGGGGGCAAAGAACCAGAAGATGATTTTCGGGGAACTTTTGATGGAAAAACGCCTGTGAAACGCGAAGTATGGCGATGGCTTGTCGAGTGTCGGTACAAAACTCCATGCCAAAGTTTATCCATGTGCTTGAGGTTCCAGTCTGCCGCTTGTGTCGCAACAGCAACCATAGCAAATACCAACAACAAACAGCGCAATATGTAAGGAATTAAGCAGGCAGAAACTGCAAGCCTTCGAGCGCTCCCAAAACGAAATTTATGAAATGAAATGTTGAGCGCCTTGGCTTGGATTTGGCGATAAGGCGAGCGACAGACAGCTACAGCTTTAGCAACAGCGACAAAGCGATGCGACTCAACAGGACATGCGACAGGACACCAACATGCACACACATGCACACACACACACATACGTACATTTGTACATGTATTTATAGACAACAACGGGGCAGGCTTTATCCATTTCCGTTTGCTATGACGCCTTGTGGCGCCTCTGCCCGCCCGCCACCTCCTTACCTACCATTTCTGCCATCCGGCAGTGCTCCTCTTGTTTACAGCTGTCCTTTTGGCTTTCGCAAGAAGAGTATACGAAATGTATGTGGAGTCCTTAAAGTTCCTTACAAACTATTAATAACCAAGCAAAAGCGTAGTAATTATAATTAAATGTTACTAAATAATGCTAAATGGTAAATGGAATATAATCTATCGCTAAAAACTATAATTCGAATATCTTAGTAAGCTTTTGTTTTAATTTGAGCATTTGCAGCTCACCTCAACTTCAACTTCGTTGAACAATTTAAGCAATTAAAAACATTTGCTTAAAATCCTTTCAAGTGAAACCGTATGTTATTCGATTCTTTTGAGTGTAGCAAAGCCAAATGCTAAATTGAACTACACTTTTTTCATGGTAGTTTCAACTCCATATATTTTCTTTCATTATAAGATATGCGTTTATTACTTGACGAAATAATAATAATCCTTTAAGCCATTAATAATAGTTGACTTCAAATCATTTCAATGTCTTTCTACAATTGCAGAATTGTAATTAATGAATAATTTCGAATATAGGGCATTGCGTATTCGTTATTTGGTTGACTCTGAAATCTCATTATTTGGTTTCATTTGAGTTTGTACTTTTTTAATTTTTGCATATCCTGCAGCCTTTTTGCTGCTTCTTCGGAAGTTGTTCGTTGCGACGCGTATTTTATGTTTTACCATTTTAACTTTTTGAAATGCCACACCCCCTCCCAATTCCACCTCCCAGCTCTCTCTGTCTGTCTGTCTGTCTGCCTGTGTGTTACTTCGCTGATTGCTACACGGAGTGAAAACAAATTGTGTGTTAAAAGTGAGAGTTAAATCAAGTGAGACGCAGCAAACTATGAGGAACACTTGAGCTACTGCGATTAATGTACTTTCATATGTGCCACACTCCTGCCTGATACCCTGTGTGTCCAGAGCATGACACTGAAGGGGTATGCACTCGCAGACTATATAGCGATATATGTATGTGTGCATAGTGCCTGCACGAGTCCGGAGTGGACTCTTACATTTATCTCAGATTAATGCAAAATTAAATGAATAGTTTAATGACTGATTAGAAAGATTGTTTTTATTTTTTTTCTGTTTTGTTTTTGTGTAAGTTTGGCTTACACTAACTGATGTGTTGATATGCCCTTGTATATGCCCTGTAATCCCACAAAAACTGGATTGCAAGTTGCATAAATTTATCTAATAGGCAAACTGATGGTGGCTCCTAAATATAGTTATTTATTTGTATGACTTGATTACAGGTTAACTGCACACACGCAAAAATATACCCGGCTTAGACGTGGCCAATTTGGTTTACTCGCGAATTTTACAACGACTGCTAGAATAGGTGTCACAGAGACTATGTATGGGAGTGGGGAAGGGGCTTATGGAGCGAGAAGTGCAAGAAGAGAAGAGAAGTGATTTGTTTGCCAAAAGAGAAGAGCCCCAAAGAATTATCTGCAATTATCCGAGCCGCAGAACTTCAACTTGGCGAGTAAATCGTTGACGTCACATTCGAAGGCGCCACAGACGCCAGAGTTGTCAGAGTTGTCAGAGTTGTCAGCCCCCACAATTACTTTACCCCCGCTGCGTGTAACAAATGAGCCAATACGCAAAGCTGCAGCAGCAGCTGCAAAAACAAATTCAAGGTTGACAACTGCAGTTCCATGTCAGTTGACAATTGCTATGAGCTGCAAGCTTGCAGCCTGCTCGCCTCTCACATGCCCCCCAAGTATTCTTTAGGAATGACTGCCGATTCATGTGGAAGCGCCAGCTACGGCAACTAGAATGCTGATGATGCGACACAAAAAAGCGCAACCAGCCAGTAACAACGATCCCAAAGAGAGAAAGAACAACTGCACCGAATATAACATACCCTTACAAAACAGTTTCGCGCCGCTTACATCTGAGCTTAATTGTAGGTTAATGAAAGAAAATAACGACCAATCGAATTAGAATCGAAAACCGACTAGTGAGTTTTTTGAGTGAGTCTCCAAGATAACTTTAAAAGTGAGTAACCAGTGTGCATAGAAACTGTCTATATTGATTCGGCTAGTGACGATCAGAAATGTATATACTTCATGGTCTCAGAGAGGTATCCTTTATGACAATAAATTCGATATTCTCTGCAAAAGGTATAAACAGTGTCTTGCCAGCAACAGAAGCCTTTCTAGCAGGGCGGAAATCAACTCCCGCTGCTCGATATACAGATACCCCTTATAAATTTCTAAAATCTGTTGCATATTAAGTCATTTAACCTTTTCAAGTAATTTTCATTCAATTTTTATTCAATGCTCGGCTTTCAGATGCCAAATTCTTACTGTTTCTGTTTATAAGCATAGATTAATCAGATTACAATTTTTTCAAGACTAGCTTATGGTGTTAAGGAATTGATTCTGCATTCTAAAATGATTCAATTGAATGCAATATGCGTAGAAAGCCCTATTGTAGTCTTCGCATACGTGTAGGATATTACAAATCACATTATGTGGGCGCAAATCTGCTCCTTTTATTGTTGCATGCATCGAAGCAAGCAATTTGTAGATAGTCGCGAGTGAAAACCAATTTTAAGTAAATATATATCATCATTGACCGAAAGCATGTTATTGTTATAAATGTTATATATTATGTTATAAATTACAACTTCCTAGGTCACTCATATATTATATACATATAAGTATATATAATTATATATGTATAATATGCAGACACTACCTTTGACTACTTACGACAGCTATTTGTTTGGTGCTTAGTTAGTAAGTTGAATGCCGTATTGTCTTGAGATACTTTTTTGGTACTGGCAGCATCTGCTACTCTTGTAGCCAATAGATAAATGTACTCTTTAATCTGCAGCACTCAGGTAGCAGATACATTTTATTCGCAGAGCAGCTGCGCAGATATTCTAATGAGATTGAGATAGTTCCAAGTTTCGCTCATGCAGAAATTTAAAAGGAATTCGTCAGCAAATTGATTTCATGGCTTCTGCATAATATGGACTTGTTAAGGGTCTAAAACAACGTAACAGTCAAATATTATGGTTACCACAAGCGAAACTCTACTTGCCCCAACCCTCGATTCATATCGCACTCTTCTTCTTAGTTATTGCTGCCTGCTTTGCTCTTTGCTTCCGCTTTGGCATTCGCCATTCGCCATTCGCCATTCGCCATTCGGCATTTGCATGCCGAATCGAAAGCTCGCTTTGATAAGTACGATGTTTAAGAGGCACACACACACACATACACCTCATCCCCCATCCCCCATCGCCAGCCCTAGGCTGAGGTCTTGATTCCGCTTCACATTTTTTGGCATTTGTCGCCGCCATGGCCATAGACTTGCGGCTCATTTGCTGCTCTTCTTAGCGCATCTTCAAGTGGGTGAAAATAGTTTTTGGCATTGGTGGCGTGTGACGCGACGCCCGCCATCAGGGTGTCGCTCCTGCCACTTGCCACTTGCCCCCATCCAGTTGCGCCATCATTCCCTTTGGCACAATATCAAGTGTATGCATAATTTGATTGCCTGTGCTAATTCGAGATGCCAAGCCAAGTGTTTGCCAGCCAGGCAGGCTGGCAGGCTGGCAGGCTGGCAGGCAGGCAGGCAGGCAGACGCCAGTTAATAATATACACATTTCGGCAAATGCTAACGGATCGCATATGACGGTTGCGTGCCACGCCCACAAAATAACATGCTCCCCTATTTCGAGTGCCGGTCAAGGCTCCATCTCAGCCTATCTCTTCCGCTTTTGATTTCTCTTTGTGCGTGTGTTGCCTGTGTTCACCGATGCGTGTGTTGACTGTAAATTGGCGCATTTCGCTTGCTAAAACATTTCACACGCTGCATTTCAATCATCATTGTTTTGCTTAGATACACAAACCAGCTGGGCGACTCTGTGTGTGTGCGTGTGCGATTGATGTCTATATGCTGGTAGCACACACACACACACACACACACACACACACGCACACACATCCTACATATATGGTGGTGTACAGACATCTGATGCCAGGGGCCACAATCCGCGGAAATGGACACGTCTTTGGTCCTACAACAAACAAATATTCACAGCTGCTACACCAGAGGCTGAAATCGGCCAACATGATATCCTTCATGTTCTTTTCCTGTACAAATGCTGTCAACTTTTAAGTAAGAATCTGTGTACTTTGAATTTAGTAAAATGTACATATTTTTAGAAGAGTTGAGAAGAGTAAATCTTAGAAATGTTAGCTACTTTTTAAAAAAAAAATCGAATTAAATGAGCTTTTGACATTACCGAATTTGAAAAGGCGTCTTAGTCAATAGAAATTAGATATATCTTTCAATATTTTTGAATATTGTGATACTTGTTAATGTAGTTCAGATGATATCACTTCGAAAAATGTTCAAAATACAAATATCTTAATATAGTTACAATCTTTGCTAGTCTTATTGATATGATCGCATAGCGAAAGTACTTTCTTCCCAGGGCAGGGAATGCATTCATCATTTGATTTGTTGGTTCGTCAAGTGGTTGAGTTTTTTTTATTTATTTATTTTTTATCGTTTTTTATGGACATTGCATTGCTCTGAATGCACAGCGTGTAGCCATTTGCATTGTCAATCATCTGTATACGAAAACATACACTGCCCACATCTCTGGCACACACACACACACACACACACGCGCACACAATATTGCCGGATCGAATGGTAAATGGCTGCAGATTATCAGTTTCATTCATAATATTTACTCAATTATGCGGCAATAAACGCGACCCCAACTTGGTCAATAAAAATGAGACGTGTACCGCATTGCAAATCAACTTGCACCCCCAAAAAATTATGGGACCCACAAAAAAAAAAAAACAAAATAAAATAAAAAAAACACAGCCAACTATCTAGTTTTAGCCAGGCTTGGCTGGCCTGATGAAAATCTTTTTGGCTATTGTTATTGGCCAGCAAGTTTGATGACTTTTGCTGAATTTGCACTTGAGGAAGGTGGAAGGAAGCAAAGATAAATAAAGAGAGACTGGGAGAGAGACAAGGAGAGAAAGAGAGAGAGAAATTGCTGTGATACGAAACGCATCAAGCCACTTGCTTAATTTCCATGTGTGCGTGTGGCTAATAACCGAAAGTCCTTCGTCCAGGGTGGTCGACCAGAAGAATTGTACAATTTATTGCTGCAGCTTGCGGTTTTTATACCATTGCAATTATAACACTCCAATTTTATCATGAAGCTTGTATATATATATATATATATATATATATATATATATAGATGTCCCTCAGTATTAAATATATATGAATGGTGCTCTGAATATATCCGTCTTTTTGCTACATCCGATAGCCAGCCATATCGGAGCCCGATATCACATAGTTGTTATATTAATAATCGGTCAAAACATAAGTTCTTCAATGAGACCAACATTTTTGTTTCTCGAGAAATTTGTACCAACATTTTGGCAGAAAGTCAGCAACTATTTCATATGACTTATAGTAAGACATATAGTCTTATAGTCTTATATATACATATATATAGTCGTATAACTTATAGTAATTGGTGGGTTTTGTTTTTCAAAATTGATAGTGCAATTTAAATTTGAATAGGAGCCTTCTGTCTTTAAGGGTATGTTCTCTTCGGCATACCCAAGATGCTCGTTCCGTTTTGTTTGGTTTGGTTTTAGGTTTTGCCATCTGATATTTCGTGCATTGTATGCAAATTATGCAATTATAATCAATTTTGTGCAAAATTAGCAAATATATATTTGTGGCTAATAATTGTACAAGCGGTGGGCGTGTGTGTGTGTGTGTGTAGGAGGGGGGTGTGGTTGGCGGGCAGAAAGCTCAAAGGACTATAAACTTACACCAAACTCTTTTCAAATCAACTGGAGGGCAAGGCAAGCATGGAACGAGGGGTTAAGGGAAAGTTTCCATGAATTAGCAATGAAATCAAATTAAAACTTTAAGCCACCAAATGTTTGCACTTAAATGTGGTTTTGATGTGTGAAATGGGGAAATGGGTTAATGGGGTGTTGGGTGTCTTTGAAACTAGAAGTCGTAAATTTCGCTGGCAACAAAATTATATTCAGACGTCATTATCATGGCCATCAGTCGTTCACACGGCGGCAGAAGAGTTTTAACTGTTTCAATATTACGCATACGCCCACGCTGTCCCTCAAAACCACCTTATGGCCCCCAAGCGCCTGTTTTGGCACTTTTACGATTGATTTGCAGCAGTCGCTGTCTTGACATTGCCCAAGTTAAGCAGTTTAGTTATTGATCAGCGTGGATGCGAGTGGCGGCGAATTGGCGTGTGGGGTGTGATGTGATGTGATGTGATGTGCTGAGTGGTGTGATAAACCAACCAAACAACCAGACAACCAAACAACCAAACAGACCAACAGACAAGACAAACAACACAAAGCCCAACGAAATGGCCAAAGAAAAGTTGAGAGCCAAGTCAAAGCCAGAGAGATGGCCACATTCAGCCCCCGACGGGCAGTCAAGCAAAGTCAAACAGCAGTCAACAAACACCAACACACACACACACACACACACACACACACACAAAAGAGAAACACACACTTACACATGCTGGAAGCAATATAAATTGCGTCAAAATACTCATACGCACTGTGGTGCCTATGGAAATGCTGGTGCGTCTTCTGGCGTTGTAATATGGTGCGCAGCGTGTGGCTTGATTGAGGCCAAAATGTCTGCGACTGCTGCGAGGGCTGTACAACATGCAGCAATTAACTGTTCGGCTCTAAAGTTGACATTAAGCATCAATTATGGAATTGCTATTAAAAGTAGTAGAGTTGTTCAAAAAGTAGATATTTGTCAGACAAATCTGAGCCACTTCTCTAATATGTTCCGAACTGAACATTTGATGGGTAGCTTAAATATTCTTAGAATGATCAATGATTTAAATTGTATTTTGTAAATTGGCTTTATTGTTATTCCTGACTACATACAATGAATCTTCTTTAAAAAATTTATTTATTTCAGTGCACATTTTCATTCTCATTTCCATATTGAATTTGTTTGATTTCTAAATGATCAAAACTTCGAAAATATATATTTACTTGCTAAATGTCTTTAAAGAAACTTTTTTTGTTGGCCTCCCTTGGTATGAGTGAAGTCATCAGTTGATCGAAACAACCAAGCCAAAAGTTGACATCGAAAAAACACATATTCAAAATATAAAATTTTTGAAGAATTAAAAATCATTTGAAATGACAAACAAACAAAGTAACTGAAGTGTGTGCAACCCTGGCTTTTAAGCATGATGTGTCCTAAAAGGCGACACCAAGTCAGCAAGAATCCAAGAGTCAGGTTGAACGAGAGGAGGCAAAGGGGCGAGGAGGCATAGAAAAGGAATTGATGTGATCATAAGCACAAACAAGCGCGCTACGCAGCGGGATGGTTGCTGCTGTGCTGAATGGGTTAAATGGTATGGGAAGTGGTAGAGGAAGAGGGAGAGGTATATAGGGAAGCTGGAGCACTGCAGACAGCTAGACGCATAGACGCATAGACGAGGCCAAAACAAAGTTAACGATATGCCAAACGTATGTAGGCCAACAACAATAATAAGTAAGCGACAGAAGAAGGGCAGGAGACAAAGTTGGCAGTTGAAGAAGACAGGCACATAGACTCCATATAAGGAGGCTGGTTGAATGGCTGGATGGCTGGAGTAGGAGGTGAAGGACAATGGTACTCAGTGGGTGACTGGGCATCATTACGATAGTAATGATGATGACGATAACGACGATGATGATGATGGTGATGATTATTTACAATCGTTAGACTTTAGAAAGTTGGCCAAAAATTGCGAAAGGACAAACAATAAGACATGGCCTTGTTTTGATAACAGTGTTTGGCAAGTTGCGACTCGAACTCAAAACTTAAACTGAAACTCAAACTCAAACTCAAACTCAAACTGAAACTGAAACTGACAACGCTTTCCTATAATACTCGTATGTGCACTTCTAAGATGAGCGGGGTTGGATGCGAGGTGCCTGCTTGCTTGCTTCGTTGGTGTTGCCAATAAATAAACAATTCAAAAGTGTTGCCACAGTGAATTATGCCACAAGATACTACAAGAAGCCCATCATCCAGTCCAGCCCATACGCAAAACCCTTTTGTGACATTAACTAAAACAAACAAACACTAACATATTGGCAATACAGAAAGAATCCTTGTCTGAGCATTGCTCAATATCAGATTGTTGTTATGATGACTATTATTATTGTTATGTGTTTGCGTTCGAATTTAATCTAGGATTCAAATCGCGAATTCCGAAATTGCTAACTGCATAGCTCTTTCCGTCATTACTATTACCATAATCTAGCGTAATACTGTCTTTTTTCACTTCTGCGTAGCAAAAGTACGATTACAAGTTTGTTTTAAGTTACTTGAAGCTTTACACAGAACATTTAATCCGTAGTAAAGTGAGAACTATTTGCAAATGTAATGGACAGCGAAAATTGGAAATAGTTTGTTCATAAAATATATGAATCGTATGGAAATAAAGCCGATTCGTAAGAAGAAAATTAATGAAATACATTTGGTACAATTTACAATGAGTTTGTGACAGAGAGCAAAATAAGAATGTTAATTAAGGACACTCCCAACTAACCCATTCGAATAAGTAGTCATGTGAAGTCGACGGTATGCGATCAGGTGATTAGATTTTTGCCCGGCAGGGCCCTCTTTGAAAGCAGTCGATTTAGTTGAATGCAGAGATTGGGCCAATGTCAAAGCCTGTTCTGGGCAACTGAAGTAGCAACTGAAAAGCAACAACAACGTCGCAAATGGATTGTGAGTAGGATTTCAGAGCGAACGAATTTCTCGTTTAGGGATTTAATTAAAATGTCTGCCAGGGTATGGAGCAACCGTGGCTGGATTATCGGGGAAAAGAGATGTTGCTTGACGCACTGAAACTGCATCTGTTCTTCAGTTCAGCTCCGGCATGGGCATGGGACTGTCATTTGCTAGTCCCATACGCTTTTCAGCTTGTGTCTGTATTTGTTTGTTTTTTATTTTGTCCGCTTTTTTTTTGGGAATGGCTCCACCAGGGGGGAACTTGTCGCTTTTACGTTAGTTGCTTTTTCTGGGCGACACCTGCAGCGCTTTGTCACAAAGCAGTCATTAAATTGTTGGACGTGCCAAGCGCAAAGTAAATACGACTGAGCGGATGGGAAACATTTGGGTGGGTGTTTTGTGAGTGGGAGGCGTATTTGTTGATTGAAAAATAATTAAATTTCAACCGTCGCATTGAAGTAAATTGTTTGATATGTGGCGAGTGAGTGGCTTAAGCAAATATTGCGTATACGCCACGCAAGCTTTTCGTTTTAAACAAAGATACACACAGCCTCTCACACACACGCACACCATCTGTCAGTATATGTGTGCGTGAGTGCATAGCAGTTTATTATGATAATTACATGGCAATCGATGCCTCATTTATGACATTGCCGCACCGAAATCCATTTAACAACGCATAATTCATTTAGCCAGCCAAATTGAATGCATGGCCAACGTGACGACGAAGCAGCTGCTGATTGCTGATAAGACGTCGAGCGTTTATTGTCTGAATAAATGCAATAAATACCAGCAATTATTCCATGGCCATATCAACTTGTGCAATCATTTCATGAGTCAAGCAATCAAACATTGCGGCATGCTGGAAATTTTCTGGTTTAATTTACATGTCTTCAAGGAAATGAAATTACTCAGATTATGGAAAAGGCAGAAACTGAATACATTTATTATTGTTGCTGGAAACAAAAAACAATATTGGGTGTTTTCTCAAGATGCTAGAAGAGATTACCAACTCCTTAAAAATATTATTTTCTATGCTTATTTCGATACCTCCGCTCTCGCTCTCTCTCTCTCTCTCTCTCTCCACAGATATGCAAAACAATCAACATTTGATAGGAAAACAAATTGTTCAATTTAAAAAATATAAAATTTGATCAGTTTGCATTAACACACGAAAAACTATGATTAATATTAAACATTTATTGAGACAGAAACAGAGACAGATATATATATATCTCTATGCGTTTGTCGTACACTGACTGCAACTATTGGGATCTCCAGTTGTGCCTACGACTAACTAACTAACATGTCGTAAGCATTAAATGGCAGTGCTGCATGTGGTTACCGAAAAGGATTTCGCTTGCAACTGCGGCAGGTGAAAGCAGCGACAACAACAAGCAGCTTGATATAAAAATAAACGTTATTTTTTGGTTTGGTTTGTTGTTCGGTTTGGTGACATTAATGTTATTGCACTTGCTCTTGGTGTTATTGTTGTTGTTCCTGTTGTTGCTGCTGCTTGTTTGTCTGCCAGAAGCAGTAGCAACAACAACCTGTGGCAAGCAACTTTTGTCATGATTTTAAGCAATGCCAAAAAGCGGGCAACAAGAAATCAACTGTCACATGTATGCTTGTGTGTGTGTGAGTGTGTGTGTGTATGTGTGTGCGTGTATAGTGTCAACTGCTGTTGCAAGCGCACAGCATTTACGGGCATTGTTATAGTTGCTGCTGCTGCAGTTGCCGCTGGCGGCGACGCCAAGCTGAAGCGGAAACGGAAGCGGCCAAGCTGCCAACTTGCACTTTACACACTGCTTCTTTTACAGCACGCCTGTCCGCACTTTTTCGCTCTCTCTCTCTCTCTCCCTCTCGCTCTCTCTCTCTCTCTCTCTCTCTCTGTCTCTCTACATCCCTCCACCCCGCTGTTGCTCTGTGCAAACAAAAAAGTCAAAAACAAAATGCCAACATGCATGCCACATATTGCGCTTCTGTGTGTGTGTGTGTGTGTGTGTGTGTGTGTGTGTGTGTGTGTGTGTCACACAAAGGGCGACAAAAAGCAAACAACAATAGAAACATGGCCCGAAAGCTGTTTACACCACATGCCCATTGTACTTTTCACTTTTGTTTTTTTTTCGTTTTTTTTTCTATTCCCTTGTTTTTTGTGTTGTTTTTTTGGTTGACAGTTTTCTCGTGTATTTTCTCGTATTGCCCAATCCTTTTACAATACCCTAGCGAAATGCTCAACTATTGACAGTTGTCATTGCAGCTTCTCTAAACAGGCAATGGCAAAAACCAAATCAAAAAATTACAGTACACGAAAAATATTGTATTCGTCAGCATCGAAATATTTTTAACTGGTTTTTATAATTTTTTATTGTATTTTGTCATTATGTATTTTGTGTTTATTGCATTGCCCTGGACAATTCTCTGAAGCACTGAGTGCATTATCTGTTTAAGGAATTACTTCTGAGTAGAGTATATCTAAAAGGTGAGTAAATATACATCGAGCAGCTGAATTTTAACAGAAAAATAATTCGAATTGAAATTCCACTTTTCTAGCTTCAAGTTGTTATGTTAGATTTGCCAAAAATATTTATATGTTTATATTGAGTGCATTATTTTTGGAGAGAGCGCAATTATTTTTGGTAGATTTCTTGTTCTCCAAAAAAAATGTCTTGAAGTATTCTAAAAGATGACTTCATTGTGATCGATTAAATGGATCATTTGAATTTTAAATAATTTGTAATTTAAAGTTTAATGTTTTTCTTATGTTTGTTAGGGTATACATACTTCGATGGGGCAAAGAAAAATATGTTCATTCTGATTTTTATATACACTTTGAATTTATTTTGGCATACGAAACAATAAGTTGACAAAGTGACATTGAAAACAGTGCGCCAGGCGACAAAAACAAATAAGACTGGCAAAGTGTCAGTCATAGAACGACAGAGACAGAGAGAGAGAGAGAAAGAGAGAGAGAGAGTACGATGCAGGGGTGCAATGGTTTATGGGTGCAGGGGGGGTAAAAATTGTGTGGATTTGCGAACTGTGACAATTGAATGAATGAACGGGCGTAGCAAAGTTGACGCCGGAAAATGACGCCAAGTGGTAACAAGCTCCAGCAAAAGAGAAAGAGAGGCAGAGAGCGAGAGAGAGAGAGAGAGAGAGAGAGAGAGCGAGAGGGAGAGAGAGATAAAAGGAGTTGGTATTGGGGTTCGGTGATTTTGGGCTGAACAAACGGCATGAGTTATAGCCTGTGGTCATGTGGCGCCACCAAACATCGGCTCCAATTCAGCGACCCAGGCAACACCATCAACGCTGGCCACGCCTCTATTAGAAGCTTTCAGAGGGGCTGGGTGGTGACAGCATGAAAAGTGAATGTTGCAATACCAATGCGATTGCAATTGTGAAAGTTAAGCTCAATGGCAGATTTCAAACGACAGCCTTCGGTTTTTTTTTTTTTTTTTTTTTTTGTAGCTACATTTTCTGTCTTTTTGTTGCTGCTTCTTTATTGCTCCCCCATTTTCTATTTTTTTTTTTTTTGCTTAAGTACTTTGGCTGCATGTTAAGTAATTGGAGCGGCAGCAGTCGTAAATTTTGCCTTGGGGCGAGTATGGTGGGCAAGGACAATCAATGCGAATATGTGTGCCAAAATTATGTACATTAAATTGAGAATGAAATTGATGCCAAACACACAACAACAGAAAATCACAAAAGGGAACTATTAAAAATGTATCACTGCAATTCAGATATTAAATAGGTTCAAGGAACTCCTCATTTGAAAATAAAAAATCGAGCTATGCAAATAGCTGAAGAAATTTAGTCAGTTCAGAATAGTTTCAATGCGTTGACAAATTGATATTTGCTTTTGGAAACCGAATATAAACATCGGTCCGAGATAACTTCAATTTATACAATTTTAATACTGTTTTATATAAATAATGTTCACAAACAAATAAACGCTTTTAGATATAATTATTTAGGTATACATAGGTATCTACCTTGGCCTGCTGCGTATACTTAACTTGACATTTTCATCCATTTGAACTGGTTGTAGAGAATACTTGTATTCTCTACATTTAAATATTATTTTTAATGCAAATTGTGTTACACTTAGAGATCCACAATCTGATTATCTGCTGGCTAAAAAAAGAAAGAAAACTTAAGTAAAATGATGAGAAGCATTGTGCTATTCATAATTACAAATGAGAGACAAAGGAACAAAGGATTCACACACAGCCAGACACAGGCTGGCATGCGTACGGTTTTAGTACATACGAGTGCCCAAATCCATTCCTTTTATAGTACAGTTATCTGTAAGTGTGTGTGCGTGTGCGTGTGTGAGCTACGAATTCGAGTGCTACGATCTATTTGGGGAAAAGCACGTGGCGAACAAGAGAGGAGGCGAAAGACGCTGGGGAGGGTAGGCAAATAAAGCATAAACAAGACTAAACAAAAATCCCTGACGAGCTGTTATTTGCATTTTGTTGATTAAGCAAATTTAAAACTCTGCATGCATGCGAGAGAAAAGCGCAGAGACAGAGACGCAGACAGAGAGAGAGAGTGAGTGGGCGAGAGAGTGAGAGGGGGGGCAGAAGCGTCGCACAATGCCATCTACGAGCGCCAGGTGGCGTACACAGCCTGTGCGTGTGTGCGTGTGTGTGTGTGTGTGTGCGTGTGTGCGTGCGTACATGTGTTTTCATTTTGTCGGACTTGGATTTTTTTTTTGTTTTTTTTTTATTTTTTTTTGGACTTTACCGGTTTTTGCTTGGGTTTAGTTTTGGCTTTTGAGTTGTGCGCAGCAAAGCGTTGCTCACCGACCGACCTCCCGCAGCTTAAAGTTATTACACTCCTGCACAATTGAAAATGGCAAGCAACGAAAAATGGATCCAGCAGCGAACTGTCGAAGCACAAACACGCTTACAAATATTTGACTGAAGTGTGAATTTCACAGTGATATATTTATTAATTATTACAAATCTGATTGCCAGCAATATCCGAAAATAAAAAGTGACTCACACAATAAAGCTGAATTATTGCACAATTATGCCCATAGTTGTTATATGATATAGTAGTAGTCAGACATACATATATATACACACATATATATATATATATATATATTGCACAATTGCTGACAAAATGTATATACCCTGGCCAAGGGTATAAGCAGAATAGTAACTGCTAACTACCACAACACCCAACTACCTCGCAAGGCCACCGCACCCACAGTAATCCAGGGAGTGCGACTTGTGCACTGATTTTGCTCTACGAAACTTTTGTGTGTGTGTGTGTGTGTGTGCTTGCATGTGTGTGTGTGTGCTGGAGTAGGAAGACTCTTGTTGGTCAGTCGAAAAGTTGTGGCACTCTCTCAGAGAGTCGCTGTTTGCTTTTGCCACTCAAGTGCAAGTTATTAAGCGAGTTAGTTTTTCGGATTTTCCTATCAAATTTATTTGTTGTTTGCTTTTACCTACGTCCACAGACTTGCTCTATCTCTCTCTCTCACTCTCTCTCACTCTTTCTCGCTCGCTCTGTCATAGTGCTGCTGTTTGGCACTCACATTTATAGCTTTAAGCAATTGCTGGCTCTTCTGTTCAGGCATTTGGACCATTCATTGGGCTGAGCAGCTCATCGTTTGCACTCACTGCATTCATTCACTTCAGTCATTTAATTTGTTCGTTTCGAATTCTCATTCGATTATTTCGTTTTCATTTTCTTTGGTGCTTAATAATTTCTCTTGCCAATTTGGTCTCATCGTTGTTTTTATTGCCACTTTAAACTGGGTCAGCTATAAAAGTTGGCTCAAACGTATCCTGAAATTTAAATAACGCTTACGCCAGAAACAATTAGAGCTATTTTATAAAAGCTATCTACTCGTATAACTATTAAAGCACCTGTGAGTAACAAGATTCAAGCTGAAATTCTCTACAAAAAGGGTATCACTTTCTATACCTTTTCACGAAAAATATCCAATAAAAGTTAACGATTTCAGAACACATATTTTGCGTAATAATAATCAATTAACCATCATATTAATAATAATAATAATCGAAATAGAAATAGTTTAGATTTGATGCAAATGTGATTTTGGTTTCATGAAATGTTTGGATAGAAATGACTGCACTGCAAGAAAGGAAAGTGACGCCAATTTAAATTTTACACTTTCGTCAATCCAAAGCGCTAAACTGGCAAATGTGTTTTGTTTGAGGATCTGGGGCCTGGGCTTTGTGGTTTGGGGTTTGGAGTTTTCCGGGTCCTTTTGGGCCTCACAGATTTTCCGCACAAATGCGGCTTAACAAATTGGGCTGCATACTTTTAGTCGTTCGCGTGCCAGGCAAGGCTTAAAACTTCAACTGTGGATGTCAGAGAGGGTTTGGTTGTGTATATCTGCTGATGTGTGTGTGTGTGTGTGTGTGTGTTGGCTCGTGTGTGCTTTGGCGAAGTAATTAAACACACATTCAAGTCGCTGTTCAAATATGATGATACGAGCATCCATTATACGATATGTAAATGAATTTAAGCTGCCATTATAAGGTTGCCAAATGCCGCACGCTGCACGCTTCGCCTCACATCCAAGGTCAACACATTCTGCATGCAAAGAACACCCAGTGGCGAGCGGGATGTGCTGCTGCTCGGTTGCTGTGTGGCAGTGGCAGGGGGTTGCTTTAAATGGGGTGAAGGGCAGCAGAAAATGGTGCAGCGAAAGCGAATTGAACACTTTGTGTTTTTTGCATCAAACTCATTGGCAAGTGCCGAATTACATATGCATATACATACATACGAGTATATAAAAGGAAATAAGAGTGAATAAGACTGAAATGAATAAAATTTGAAGAAAATAAATCATGTACATGTATAGCTCAGAGCGCAGTACACTGTGCGGAAAGCTATGTAAGATTCATAATTTGCAATGAATGCGTGAAAAATGTATAAATTACATTGCACAAAACTAAACCGGGCTGGCCAGGAGGGTGGGGTGGGTGGGGTAGGGAGAGGCAGTGCAATGCATGTTCAGCACAGCAGATGCCTTGAATAATTATAATTTATGCAACATGATTAAAATAAAGTCAACGCTGGCAACACAAAGTATTCACATTCCCACAAAGTACAACACACATATAAAACACATAAATAAAAGCAAAATAAATCGGAGAATGAAAAAAAAGAGATATTTATAAATGTGGAAATATTCAGTGTATATGGGAACTCTGCATGTAATTGTTGTCGTTGTCCTTTCCACTTTTACAGCGCTTTAAGCGATGAAGTTGGGGAAGGCAGCTACAAGGACAGCGCTGTTAAACAGTTTGACATTAACTGCTTTAAGCGTATGAAAAATCAGACAGCAAAGCAAAAAAAAAACTACTCTAATGTTATTTTGCACACCTTACTCACATATTACTGTTGCTAGTCATGAAATGCTTTAGAGGCACACACAACCAGCTGTGCAGTGGACTTAAATGCGTTTGTTGCATGCAATTTCTTGCAATTAAAGCTGTAATAATAAACTTGGGTGCAGCTTATGTTATCGCCAGCTGAATCGCAAATCAAGAAACTGTATTTGAATTTTTCATAATTGGCAACTTTTCCACATTACAAAATGCTTGCCAAAATAAAAGAAATGCATATCCATATTTATATTTACTCAATTCTACTTAAATAAATGTGCATGTGTGTTTGAACATAAATTTGTTGCATTATATGTATTCATTTATATACTTACGATCCTTGAGGCTTTAACATTAAGTTCATGGGGTGCAAACACTCTGGACAAACTCTTTCTCCTTCTCCCAGGTTCACGTAAATTTGTGGCTGCCTTTATGTGTGTGTGTGTTTGTGTTGGCAGCCACGAGTCGGCGCCAGTGATATTGAAAAATACAGACATTTGACCTTATTTCTATAAGTGTAAGTGTGTGTGTGGCAACAACTTAATGTTGCAGCTGCACAGAAAGCAAAGGGCAGAAAGCAGCACCATCAGCACCATCAGCACCATCAGCACCAGCAGCTGCATCAACAGAAGTTGTCGCTGCCGCCGCATAATGTGCAGTAATATAAATTGTACAAATAAGAAAAATAAACAAAAATGCAACAGCAACAGCAAATAGCAAACACCAAGCAGCAAGCAGCAAGCAGCAAGCGGCAAGGCAGCTTCAAGCGCGAAAATGCAATTTGCATTTTCTCATTTGTGGTGGTGCTGAGACTGGTGCGAACAACATGTGAGTATCTGTAACTGATACAAAAATCGCCAAAAATATACAAAAAACAAAAAAAAAAAAATAAATAAAAAATACAGAAAGAAAGAAAAACACAACAGAAAAGAATGATGCAAAATTGGGCTGCTTCAACTTGATAGCCATAGAAAATTAAGTTAACAATCTGAACAACTTCATGTGCAGAAGACTTTGCCACTGCTTCTGTATGCAACTGGAAATGGACATTTTATACATTTATTTGCAGCTTTCTTAACACATTTGTAATCGATTGTAGCAGCAGTCTTTGGATTTACTTGAAGTACTCAGTTTAGTAGCTGACTGTTAGTCTTTAATGGCATATGAACTCTGTTTCAAATCGGTCTCAACTCACCGATTACATTTGCTCGCCTTTTACTCGACATTTCATATTGTCGCTTGTCTCTGTTAAATTCGCATCCATCGGAAGATAGGAAATTTGGGGCCAGGTTTAAATTTATGCAAATCAGCCCAAAATATGGGATGTGACCTAATGGAATTTCAATTATTACAGCAGAATACACATGATTACATTCTTAAAAGCAGAAAATAAAAACGTATAAATAAAGAACGGGCAGCCCAGTCGAGTGGCTGCTGCCTGTTTGCTGGTGGTTGGTGTTCCAGTTCCAATTCCAATTCCAGTTCCTGTTCCTGTTCCTGTCGCTAGGCGTCTCGTTAATTTTCATATTTTATGACACTGTTACAGGTCCGGCCGGAGATGCTCGCCCCAAAAGATGGACACCCTCGATAATGTCTGCCTCCTTTCCACATACCCAGCCTTGTTGCTGTTCGGCTGCCACTTTTAACATGTATTTCCAATTGAATGCATGAAACGCTTCAACGCCTACAATGGAAAAGCATTTCGCTGCCCGATTCCCGATTCCCGATGCCTAAAAACAATTCTTGGCCAAGTAATTAGAATCAATTGACCCTGAACGCTTTTTCCAGTTGACCTGTTCCTTGATATCTCAGTCCAACTGCCCTCGACTGGTTCTGGCCTGTTGTCCCCTGTTGCTTGTAGTTACATATATATGGGTAAAAAAAAACATATATATATATTTATATATAAATAAAAATAATAACAGAAGCAACAAAGCAAATAAATAAAATAAAATCAAACTCGCAAAATTTCTTTAAAATATATATGTGTGTGAAATCTATGTGAAACAGCCCCCACCACCGCATGTGCTGCCAATTGTGACACTTTTGAAAGCCAATTGGAATCAACAAAGAGGCTGAGGGAGGGGTAGTAATGTGTAGCATATCTTAAATAATTCATTTCTGCTTGATTAGAGACAGGCCAAATGGCGATTACAGTATTGACAGGCCAGTTCCAGTTGACCCAGTTCTCTCTTTCTCTTTTCTCTGATATATTGTATATCGTTTTAATCAAATCCTTCTCACTATTTTTGCTCTACTGTCTGTCGTCGCTTTCTGTCTCTGTCTCTGTCTCTCTCGCCCTCTCTATATCTATAATGATTTTTAATGAGCTGTCCTATTAGAAACTGCAATGAGAAGCACAGCTAAAGTTTCAATTCAGCAAACAACAAATAATTTACTATTTGTATTATTCATGATGCGATATTTGATATGTATATCTCAGTGTTGACAGAGAATAATGAGACGAACGCAATCAAAAGCGGATAGTAAAAGTTAACTTCTAGTTTAGTTATTTATTGGCAGTCGCTTTCAAATAGAATATTCTATTTTGCAGTTTTGTGGGATTCTTACACAGAAATATTGCACACTTATCATTCTGCTACTGAAATACGCTTACCATTTGGTAATCTTTCATTATTTTTCATGGGGCTCCAGAAAGTCTATGATGAATGCCAGCTTTGCACACTTGTTTTTTTTTTGTCGTTCGTGTTTTATTCACGTTTTAAAATGAAAGTAACATGAAAAATGGACATTGTCTGAAATAATAAAATGAACAGCTGGTGTTGGTTTATTGCCTTTTCTTTTTTCGTTCAGTGTATTTGTACTTGCTGTTGTTTTTTTTTTTCCTATTGATTTTTCTTGTGTGAAAAAGTTTTTATCGCGAGTGAATCAGACTCGAAGCATTCATAACTGGTATGCGAAATTATGTGTTTTTTGTGTGTCCTTTCGCACTTTCGCACACAAACTCTCTTTCAGCATATATGTCAACATTTTCCTGCGCTCGCAACTCATTGAGCAATCGAGTTGCCAAAATATATATATGGATAACTCTCCAACCCAGCGCCCCCACCCGCCCGCTCCCATCACATCATTCGTATGGAAGTCCGAGTGTGAATTTTTGGTGTCCGAGTCCAATGGGGAATTTCGGATTCGTATAGCAGCTGAACGTTCCTTTTCCATTTTCCTTTATTTTTGCCTTTTGTTCACATGTTTTGCTGTTTTGTGTTTGCAAACTGTTTATTATTTTGTCGACAAATGCGTGTTTCAGCGGGGTCCACAGTCCAAACAATCTTAACACAAGGCATAACAATATTGACGTGACGTGTTTCTCCCTCTCTCTCGCTGTCTCTCTCTCTCTCTCTCTCTCGCTCTCTCTCTTCCTATATCGCCTTCACTCTCATGTGCCTCGTTCTTTCACTGTTGCTGTTGCTGTTGCTGTTGCTGTTGCTGTCTGCTCGTCCAGTTTGTCCAATCGGTTCGGTCTGCCAAAGGCACATAAAATTCGCATCATTGATTTCTATTTCGTTCAGAGCTCATTAAACAATCGGATAAACTTTAAGAATCAGCAACGATAACAACAAAAGCAGCAACAACAACAACAACAACAACAGTAACAATAGCGATAGCAATACCAATACCAATACCCATAGCAACAGCAACAGCAACAGCACAGATGGAGTGACAGCATTTGAAAGAGGAGGGCGAGTGTGAGTGGGGGTGGCGAGGTTTGTCAAGGGACTCGTGTCGTCTTGGGATCGACTAGTATGAGTGTTCGAGTGAGTGCGAGCCCATTTTGATTGTGCGTGAGATACGCCTACACACACACACACACACACACACACACGTAGCCTTACACTGCCTGCCAGAGGTCAAGCCAAAAAGATTTTCTCACATTATTATACCCTGCAGCTATCATATGTGTCTGAAAGGGTTACTAAAACATGCTCCATTCTAAGATAATTTCGATATTCACTAATAAGTTTCTTTTTTATATCTTGTGACCCAAGGAAATAAAAAAATAAATTCGCGTACGTCTTATTTCTTATAAAATAAGTATTTTTAGGGTATAGCAGTTTCAACTTATAACTTTTATTGTTTACTGGCTGTCCCATATTCCAAAAGGTATTCAGGTATATGCCAGTCAAAGATGCGTACAGGATATATGCCAGTCGAACTAGTCTCTAGTATATAAATAGGTTGTGGCGTGGTAAAGGTCTACTTACAGGGTAACACCCTGGCATAGATTTGTTTCGGCTTGGCTTTAAGGTCTGCAAATGGTATTCTACTGCTATTTCTGTGTTTTTTGGCAGTCGTAAAGCAACGAGGCCAACTGCTGTTGTGCGTTGACAAAATGAATGCTTGTGAGAATCGCCGAGAAGGGCGCACCAAAATCATTGAAATTTTCGTGTAATTAGCCGTTATGTTGCCTTTTCACTCTCTCACTCTCTCCCGCTCTCTCTCTCTCTCTCTCTTGGTTTATGTGCGACTCTGTCGCAAATGTTGCTGCTTAAGTACGTGTCGTGCCACATTTGCAAATGCGCTTCAAATTGCTCATCCGCAACGTGGCTCTCCCTCGCTGTGTGTACGTGTGTGTGTGTGTGCGTGTGTGTGTGTGATTTGCAAAATCATTGAGTTGTAAATGGGATTCGGGGCTTGCACGTTCGTGCATACAAATCGTTGCCTTAAAGCGACCCTCGGCTCGTTGGCTCGTTGGCTCGTTGCCTCGTTGACTTGGCCCAAATCGAAGAAATGAAATTTAAATTTTATGCAAATACCACACACACACATATATACACACACACACACACACACACATATGCCCACCCAGCTGTTTTGACAATGTGCTAAGCATCGCATTTGCCCATTTTTGTTTTGCAATTTGCCGCTCAAGTTTCATTATTTTTTTTTTGCATTTGGTGACATACGCCAAAAAAACAGAGAGAAAAAAAAAACACAGAAACCAAAAAGTTCATTTTCGTTGTTGGTGTTGTTCTTGTTGTTTTTTTGTAGTTGTTCTGTGATTAGTTTTTGTGCAATTTCTGTTTGTCCACCCAGTGGCATGTGGGAATAAATAAATAATATTTCATCTGTGCTATTTTTTCACCGCTCTTATTTAAGCATTATTTTACCGCGAATATTTGGATCATTTAATGCCTCGCACTCAACGCAGATAACACTTAAAGTTGGATTGAGTAGATTGTGGCTTGAAACTATTGAAACAATAAGTTTTGAGTTGTAATTGTGTTTATTACTCAAAACCGCATAATCTTCCGTATTTGTATCCGTATTGCAGTCTGATTATTGTGCGACACCATTTTGAAACCCAATAAAATAAAATGGATGTTCAAGTTTTTATATATTTTTTATATTGACCAGCTGCATACGCAAAAAATATATTCATTGGAATGCATTGAAATTGTGGCCATCTTTCTGTATTGTTGCCACAAATGAATGGGTGTAATCAAAACCAAAAATAAATGGTTTTGTGAGTAGTTGCACAACAACAAAAATAGACCGAATAGACACATTTGAAATGAGTCGCATTTGCATTTGGTTGTCAATGTTTTTGTGCAACACAATCGCAAAAATGTGCAACAAATGTTGACAGATAGAAGTCGGTAACCAAATGCGGAAAGATAGATTCGATTGTGTGGCATATGTAAACTTTCGGAAGCATCAATTTTTAGCACTTTGCATGAATGCCCAACTGAGAACAACGGAATTCGACGCAAATAGCTTTGGCTAACTGGTAAAACTGGTTGCATCCAGTTAGCCAGTTTGCCTTTGCTTGTGCTGTTGATGAATCACCAGCCAGGACCAACAACAATCCCACAACCCATTCAGCAATTTTATTTTTTCTTCACTTTCTCTCTCTCTCTCTCTCTCTCACCTTCTCTCTGATATTATTTTATGTAAATTTCATTGAAATGCATACAAAATACACCAGACTGAATTATGGAATATTTTCTGTAATATATATGTATATATACATACTCGTATGTATATGTAAATAAACAAATATACACACATTTTTTTCAAATGCTTCTCTCAAATATTGTTGCTGCTGGTCATCGTCAAAGCATATGCGCATTTATAAATAAACCTAGGATCTGTAGTCCACCCTGCCACCCTGCCACCCTGCCACCCTCCAAGCCCGCTTCACCGGCTGACTATCTCCAAAAAATGTTTATGTGTGCATTAATGTTTTTGCACTTGGCCACAAAAAGAGGCGGAAAAAGGAAAAGTATTGCATAGACTGACTCTGGCACAGACCGACAACAAGGATAACAGGCATAATGCAAAAAAATACGCTTGCAAACGGGTATTAAAATTTGACTACAAGTCCGGCAGTCCACAGTCGGTTTGCGAACACAAAATAAGTGTAAATGCCTCTTAAATTCAACACTTACTGACCGATTCTGCATTCAAGTTAAAGCGTGAAAAACTGTTCGGCTTCCTTTTTGTATTCTGACATGCTCCTCGGCAGCTGTCAGATGTAAGCATTAAGCCTTTTACTGGAAGTCAAATAAATGTTGTACTTAATATAGCCAAATGTAATAGAACTATCAACAATTACTTTGCGTACGTTGTAATATCAATCGAATATCTGCAGCAAGCATTTAGAATTCTTCACAGTGGTTGGGGGCAGCTTTGAAGATTCACAGTAAAACGCATGCAACACGTGCTGTTTCAGTTAGATGCGAACAAGTACAGATACAGACAGGTATTTCGGTAAATTTAGATGTGCAAATTCGAATATAATTGAATGCAGATACACAGAAACAACGAAACAAAGCGCAGATGCAACCAATGAATGATGAATAGATACACATCCAAGAGATATAACATATGGAAATACAGTTGCAACTAGATATATATGTATATGTATATATATACAAGTAGTCTTTACAGTATTTACAGATACAAATTGCTTGTGCATTAAAGCTTTACATCCCTGTAATTTTGGTACACATGAGTCCAAAATTTGGCATCACGATTTCCTGTTGCTACTTGATTTATGTGCAACTCTGAGTTGGCTTTCACTTCCAGCACAAACCGCTTCAGATGCATGTGTGCGTAGCCCCCCCTCCCCCCATAAAACCCCAATCTGAACTCGGTATATAAGCTATAGTGCTACAGTCTGTTCAGCTCTGTATAACAACAGTCGATTCAACGACTCGGCTTAACTATCCATTCGTTTTTGTTGTTGTTGTTTGTTGTTGGTTTCGGTTGTGGTTGTAGTTGCAGTACTTAAACTGAGAACCAGCATTGATTAACTGATTAAACATCGCTAGCATATTCATTGAGCTGCAGCAACTACTTAAAGACTGGCAGTCCACTGTTTGCGATATAAATTGCTATTCATATCTCTGCTGCAAGCTCAATATTGTAATCTACAAACGATTCAAAAACGAAAACTATATTGAAAAAAATTCTGATTAATTAAATTCAACTAAATGCATTCAATTCAATAAATAGGGGTGTTCCTAATTACAGATCTATATACTCAGTTTAATGGTTTCGGTGCACACAAGTCAAAAAGAAATGCAAAAAGTGTAAGTGAAAAGGGCAAAAGCGAAAATCATAACACAAAATCAAATAAAGCGTTATTAAACAATGCTGAAAACAAGAACGAAAATTGCCAACAATAAATGAGTCCTAAAAATGCTGACGACCTTCTCCGAGCAGTCCGCCGGGAGAGCAGAAATTTTCATAAATTATTTGAAAAATGTTTGAAATGATTTACGCTCATTAATCTTGTCTGTGTGTGTGTGGATGTGGGTGTGTGTGTGTGTGTGTGTTCTGCGGCTCGTCTGCGTCTGTTTTGGGCCAGCGCATTTCTGACAGCTTTAGTTTTTGGCAATTCAATTAGGCCAAGTTGAAAGCATGTTGAAAAATTGTTTTGTTGCATTAACCCATTGTTGGCAGCAGCAACAGTCGCCGTCTGATGTGTGTCGGCGGCAAACAACAACAACAACAACAACAAGAACAAGTCTCTCCTCAGTGAACACTCTTCAAATACAAAATGTATTGTGAATGTATCTTGCCCTGTGCCACGCCGAGGAGTAGTACTTTTGGCAATCATTATTTGTAACAATCGGAGGAAAATTCTTCCATTGGAAAACCGGGAAAATACAATATGTTTTGGCTTGGTCCAGTTTGACCAACAATTGCTAAATAAATATGTGTGGCATGTGAATTTGCTTGTAATGCCAGTTGGCTATTAAGGAGCTGTAGTCCTCGAGAAGGGTATTTAAATTTCGCTTAAGCTTTCTGGAATTTATTGTCTTTTCGATTCGCTTTGTTTTGTTTATGTTGGCCGACTCGTTCGCCGTCTAACGAGCCGCACAAATGCCGAGCAATTAATCATTTGTGGCGGCGACTCACTTTTGTTTCTGTTGTTTTTTTGTTTTGTTCTTTTTGTGTTTAGTTTTGCTACATTTTTTTCAGTTTTGTTTGCCGTCGTTCTTTGTTTCTTGGCGTCTCATTTCACAACTCATTTCCGGTTCGGTGGCGGAAACGCATCTTCGACATTAGGCCATGGCGGCGTCCGGGGTCCGTCTCCGGGGTCCTAAACTGGAGCCTCGCCCTGGCTATGGCCGGGTCCTGGCACCGTCGTGATTTATGGCATTCAAATTGATGCAAAGGCCGCAAACGCCATGCACAGAAAAAAGGTGACAACTTTGTTAGCGGTCAATGGCCAATTTCCAACACATATGTGTGTGTGTGTGTGTGTGTGTGTGTCGGGATGAGTCGCACAAAAACTAATTCAATTTGCATATTTGACTTTCGGGTGTCTAAAGTCAATCAAAACAAGCGATTTTCAATCGCAACGGTCATCAGTTGCCGCCCAGCCCAGCAATGTGTGTGCTCCTCTCTCGTTCCACGAAATGAACAGCAGTTTATCCGGTTAAAAACAAAAAAAAAACAACGGTTTCCCATTCAGACTAAAGAATTCTTGCCAAATTTTGGTATATTCCAAAATCAAATTGAACGGCGAACAGGGCCTGAACCGTCTTGGTGGCTTTGGATACTCATCGATCTGCTGGCAGGACATTGTAGACTATCCAATCTAGGTATTTATAGTAGTAGAAGATGGAGCAGCTAACAATAGATCTAGTCGGTTGGCAGTGCAGGTATCCCAATTGTAATATGTATTGAGAATCAAATAGAGAAGCTGAATCAATAGAATAGTGGCAAGGCAAGTCTTTAATGGGATGTCAGAGCCACAAAGGCGCTTCACAAATTCCACGAAAACACAGCAGGTATTTGCTGGCCCTCTGACATTCCCATTTGCCTGCTGCGCCCCAAAGCATGCAACATGTTTACATGAATGCAGGAAAGCTGAGACAGACAAACAACCTAATTAGATTCATGGGTGTATGTGAATGCCGGTGCTTCTATGTGTGTGGTAGTTTGGCAAATGACACACGTCCGCTCAGGTGACTATCAACCCAAGTGCAACCGCAATAAAAAACACAAGCTAAAAACAAACTATTCAAAGCCGAAAATGACTTGCGAAAATCTCTCTAGCTTATTTCTGGCAAATTTGAAGATAAATATGTGTGACAGATTCTGATAAGAGTGACATATACTCGATAAGCCATCGAATTTTTCAAAATAGGCAGTCTGTGCCTCCGCTTGTGTGAGCCAACGGAACTCAGAGACTATTGCAGCTACAGACTTCAAATTGGTAATAAATGTACTCATTAGATATCAGTTAAAAAAAATTATAAAATAAAAATATCTTTCTATATCTGTATGGTAAAACCATATTCCCTGAAGACGGCTTGACTGCTGCATGCTGTGAAAACTATGTTCGCATATTCATACAACAATTGGGCGGGCAGATAGATATAAGCTGCATAATGTATGTTGGTATTTTGATTGTATATATATATAAATATGTATATATGTGTATGTGTAGATCAAAAGCTCATAAATGAGTGTCGGAATGTGTTGCACGTGTTGTAACAAAAATATAATACTCTCTCCAGTCAAGGGTGTATTGAAGACAGCGACAGCGCCAACGGGCATCCACAAATGATGCTTGCGAGTGTGGAGAAGGTGCACAAAGAAACCCTCAAATAGAGCTGATGATTTGAATGCGTTCGAATGCATGCATTGAATTGACTTTGCTATCGAAATGTTCAGAGTAAAAAAAAGATTCCGCACAAAGCTATCTGTGCTGTGCACTTGAGTGGTATTGTCGACAGTTGTATCAAAAATGCAACTAGGCCAAAGACTACACTACATTTTTATGCAATTGCTGTTTTAAATTGGTATTCAAATATTACCAAACAAAGTATTTATTTATATAGACTGCATCGACTGAACAGAAGTACGCAACTTGTGTGGATCTTTGAAGTGGCTACTAATTTGATGGATATATTTTTGCCTGCGCTATTCTCGGAAATGTATTGCGAATTAATATGTTAACTGAATTATATGTTTAATATTTGCTCTGGCATTGATGTAGTCACAGCCCAGTAAATTCTTTTATCCTGTTTTGACTTTACTTCATAATGCTGTCTAATCCCATCATAAATCCGATTAGAGTGACAGGATGCGTTATGAATACAAGCAGAAGTCGGAGATCCTTAACCAGCAAAAAAAAGAAAAAAACAAACTAAAGCGATAAGATTGCATTGGGTTGGACATGGACTAGGTTTGGGTTTGGGCTACGGCTTTGACTTGCAGCTGGAGCTGGTTAAGCAGATGCACAGCACAAAGTACAAATCACAGATTACAATTTCGCTGGGATACCGTATCGAGGAAGTCATAGAGACAGAGAGAGACAGAGAGAGATAGGGAGAGAGGGAGACAGAGAATAAAAGTGGGGGAGGAGAGAGGCAGGCAAATGCTTTCAGTGTAGGTACATAACTCACGTGAATACAGGAATTGGCCAATGGCCAGTATCGAAACCGAGCTACACTGAGCACAAACTGATGAAAGGTAGAGAGTCAGGTCCTTAAATCGTAAGCAATTTATTTATTTATTTAATGTCAACGAAAGTCAATAGAAAACAAACAATAGAAAAACTAATAAATTGAATTAAATTGAAAATAAAAAAAAAAACAAATATTTATAAGATTTCTGAGGATATTCAAATGCAAAATGGTCCACATATGCTGCATGAATTGGGAGAACCCAATTAGATTAGTATGCACAACAAGAGAATGCGAAATGTTATTCATGAGATTGGACATTTCAAATTGAGTTCTTAACTATGGAATGAAAGAGCCTATTGTAATTATTACAGAGTACTCGAAACGGGTCATGCCAGGAATAATTAGTAGTTCAACGATTAAGAGCAAGTAGCAAAGCTCGAGTCTGAAATATGATTTTTGTTTCTTGCTTTTGCCAATCAGTTGAGTTATCTTGAATTCGATGAGCCTGACACTCCAAGATTAATAAGTCCAAAAACGTGTCCAAAAAAATAATAAAACGTTCGAGCTATGATAAAAAAATGAGAAAAGTATCGGTTCTTAAATGAGTTTCAATGTTGTAGTGAAAAATGTAGACCCTCGTCCACTTACAACTTTTGAAAAACACTAAAAAACGCATCGAACTCAGCTGCTCACATTTTCTGCAAATTTTTTGTTTTTACAAAATTCCGAATTTATTTACTCGCACTGTGCTTTGTTCACTTCGGTTCCTTTTTTCTCGAGTGTATGCAAGTCAAAGAGAGTTTATGTGTTAGATTTGGCAATGCAGCTGTATGCGTGTCTATATACAAATATATATATATATATATATATATATATATTATATATATATTGTGTGAGTGTGTTTGGCGTTCACATGAATGCCAAGTGCTGCTGTTGCCAATACCGCAAACGCCATCTTTTGTGGCCGGTGTATAAAGTGTGTGCACTGATAAGCAACCAACACCAGAAAAATATGTGAATCCGTGTTTGTGTGTGCTGCATGTGTGTTAGTTGGACGGGAATTGGGCGAGGCACACTCCGATAACGAAAGGAGAACGAGAATTTTGTTTTTTTGTTTGTCGGTGCTGGCCAGGCGATGCTCCGACATAAATAGAATGCTAAACAGCACATGCCTGTGAGCGTGACACTGAATCAGAGCGCGATTGGAATGGGCAATAGCAGCAATAGCAGCAGCAGCAGCAGCAGCCACAGCAGCAGCAGCAGGAGCAACAGCAGCAGCCACAGCAGCAAGCGCAGCAGCAGCAGGCGCAGCAAGTGGCTTCAGCATTGGATACGTCTGCGTTTCGCTTTCGTGTAAAAGTTTAGTGGGGCGGTTAATGGGGGAAATTGGTGGCGAGTGCTTTTGTCGGACAATGTTGCATAAATCATGCATAAAACTGAAAATTGAATATGAAACCATCATGCCACGCATCTATACATATATATATATATATATATATGTGTGTGTGTGTGTGTTGATGTGCGCTGATGTGGCTTACCAGAAGACTGCAGCGCTAACGCAACAAAGGAACAAGTCTCGTTTGTATTGCAGATTGTGATTGCGAGTTACGTTACCGTTAAAGGCCTGATCTGTGTGTGTATCTGTGTGCGTGTGCGTGTGTGTGTGTCAATCACATACATATATACATAAGTTAACGCATTTGACCAATCATAATGAATTAATGATATATTGATCAGACCCTTTAACGACTTGAGCAACGCGATATATTTACATAAACTCCACTTTTTCGTATATATACATATATACATATATATATATATATATACTTATATATATACATATACTATAAATAAGCTATCAAATTATTCCATGTACAAAAATGCTGCCTGATTGTAGTGCTGCCTGAATGTGTTGTTGAATTGTTGAATCACTTAAGACTTAATCGATGAATATCAATGTTATTGAAGCAGGAGTGTTAACAAGTGCTAAATGAATGCAATTCGACTTGAAGAAAGCATTTTAAAACAATGTGAAGGGCAACAATCAGCGGTTAATTAGCTGAATTGGAAGTGTGTAGTGGTGCTTTGCGCTGCAATCGTTTGCCTTTGTTGTTAATCTCTCTCTCTCTCTCTCTCTCCCTCTCTCTATGTTTCTCTCTCTCTCTCTCTTTCGCTGTTTTCGCTGTATTCATTAGCGACCCCAAAAATGGGAAGCAATCACAAAACGCTTAGGGGAAATGCGGGCGAGTTATTTGGGTAGCCAACCAGGCTAACCAGGTTCTGGGCATGCCAAACTGGCACGCTAGCGACCAGGTTAAGCTGTTCAGCTCAGCTCAGCTCAGCTCAGCTCAGGTCAGACCAGGTCGTCAGGTCCCGCGGCGAATTATCGCCAATCACTTGAGCAATAAATGAACCAAAAGTCGTTATGTGACTACTACAACAATAAGAGCAAGGACAGGAACAAGAACAAGGATGACAACCACGACAACAAGCGATGAGCTAAGTTCACTCGAATCCAGTTAAGTTCTGCACTCAAAAAAAAAAAAAGAAGAAACACACACACAAAATCAAAAAAATCGAATAATAAATAAATAAAGAAGTTCACGAAGATCAGTACGAAATCAAGCCAAATAAATATATATAAATATATCGTGATCGAGAGATGATTGAGAACAATATTGAGCAAAGTATAGAAAACTTGCTAAAAATCATAGAAATCGAAATAAATTTGATGGAAACATAGATATTGATTAATATTGATTTGTTTAATTTGGTTGATGATTTGTGGCAATCGGCACGAGTTGCTGTCTTTTAGCTGAGTGTACGAAAGGTGTCCTTGATAAAGTGGCAACCAACCATTTTCGCAGCGCACTTTTCGGCGCTCTTTGCGACTGCTGCTGCTGCAGCAACGACAAATAATGCTTGCCCATAAGTTGTGCTGCAGGCGTGATGTCTATATAGACAGTGATCAGCAGACCAGAAAACCTCTAGCCACGTCCCAAGGCCACCAGACCCTGCGCCAAACTGACAGACAGACAGACAGACAGACAGACAGACAGACAGTGAGACAAACGCATTTATTCAGTTAACCTTTGTGTGCGTTGGGGCGACGGATACGCATCACAAGTCAAACCAATAAACTTATGCTGTTGCTGCTGCCAGACACAAGGTGCCAAGGGGCTGGGGAAGGGGAAGGGGAAGGGGGTGGGGTGGGGTGGGTTAGAGTCATACTAAACGATAGCACGTAGCAGCGTAAAGTAAATGGGAAAAGTTCCAGTCAAATTCTGATGAAATGAAATTAGTTTTCGCTTGAGTGTAAGTTCCGTTTGTCGAAAGACTGGACAGAAAAAAAATGAAGAAGCCAACCCACACACAAACTCCTGCAATACAGGTGTGTGTGTGTGTGTGTGCAGGTGCAGGTTTATCTGCTGGGGAGCGAACCATACGACGCATGTGAATGACGGCAAAGTGACATCAATTCGCCTTCAAAATCGTTATCCCAATAGCTCCCTATATTTCTCACTCTTTGCCTGTGTGTGTGTGTGTGTGTGTGTGGAGTGTGTGTGTGTGTGTGTGTGTGTGTGTCTGCTCACGCGACAGCAATCAAACCACAAGAAGTCGCTTATAAATGACATACTTTTTACCACCACGTTCAACATCAACAACAACAACAGCAACAACAACAGCAACAATAAGAACAACAATTACGACATCATGTTGCTTTTGTGCACAGTGTTCGCTGAAACTTTGAAGTGCACAGAGGGCTGAGATCAAGTAGTAAATCACATTTAAACTTAATGACAGAGGGAGCGAGAGAGAGACAGAGAGTTAGAGGGAGACAACACATGAAGCAAGTTAATATAAATGCATTTAATTAAATTTCGTCACTTGAAAAATTAACAAAAAAAATATATAAATGCAAAACTACATAAAATAAATAAATTATACAGAAAATATGATATAAAAAATGTGATTATATCTGTACTCAACACATTATAATTGGATCTATACAGATCTACACGGCTAAAATGTATGTCTACAATTTAAAAGAATAAATTCAATTATTATTTTATTTTGTGTGTTTTCAAAACTTGTCATTAGTTCCAAAAGTAGATGTAAAATTTGTATTTAGAATTCAGAAGAATAAACTCAATTATTGTACAATAAATTTATTTATTTTTTAATAATTCTTTAAACAGAGTTAAAATGTGTAATGCGAAGAAATAAAATCAATTAATTTGTTAAATCTTTTGTATAAATTATTAAATTACGAGTATGTGTATACCAAAAGCTTCAAATTCCACTGTGCGGTTGTCGGTTTTCCAAGCGGACCGCATTGATGACTCGGCGCACAAACATAATGACACACACACACACACACACACACACACACATTGATAGAAAAAAGTTTGAGTATCAATCAACGACGGTCAATCAATCAAATGTTGGAACAATGAAGTTGACGACGCTGTCGATCGGAGACTGAGAAAGTGGCTTCCAATCAAATTTTCCACTTCAGCAGGGCGCGCGCGATTTTCGCTTTTTCTTTTTGTGAAAAAAAAAATGTATATTGAGTGTGTGTGTGGGTGTGTGTTGGTGTTTGTGTTGGTGTTTGTGTTGCATATTTAATTTAGGTCATGTTTTCAAGTGGTCAGTTTTCAATTTACTGTGGAAGCAACGAGCATATGCAATTTATACATTTTGTAATTGCCACTTTTAGAAACGGTGTGTGTGTCTGTGTGTGTGTGTGTGTGTGTCTGTGTGTGTGTGTTCTATATTTGAAATGCTTCATGCCACACAAATGCCATTGGAAAGTTGACGTCGACTAAAAATGTTGCTGGAGCATTTCAAATTATTTACAACTGGCTAAAAGTAGCTGCCAGAGAAACCAGTCAAGAAGAAAACACAACAAGACCACAAAAATAACAACAGCAACGAAAATTTATGTTATTAGCCCCGTTCACAGTTGGGACACAGTTGCGACATTTGCTACAACAGCACTCCATGTTGCATCCACCTCGCTTCTACTTAAATGCACTTCAATGCTTAAATGACAGTCAGGGTTTTTTGGGCTTCCACAGAAAATCATTTGGGATGCGGCAACAACAATAAACACAACACAAATAAACATGATTATACAAAACTCTACAACTCAACTGGCAAATACTCTGGCACACAATTATTTAAAAAAAATATTATTAAGTCATTAAGTAATAATATAAAGCAGTCAATTTTTGGTATACGCAAAATGACTAGTTAATTAAAAAAATGAATGGTTTTCCGGTAATACGAAAACAAAAATTCTGAGATGCCTGCACAAAATTATTTCGATTTCGAGCAGTGTATATTATCGAAGAAGTGCGAAATATTTGTTATATTTGGTATGCATACGGTATATATATATGTATATATATATAAATATGACAGTCGATGCTTGTGACTATTTGATGATACCCATTTTAGTTGTTCATCTTTTTCACGAGGGTATAAAAACTTGGGGTACAAAATAAAAATGAGCAGCTTTTAGTGCAAAGGAAGCGTAAAATGCATAACAACAACAACAACAACAGCAGCAGCAACAAAAACATTAAAAATCTTGCTTAAAAATATGATGAAAAAAGATGAAATGGAAAAGAACCATCGCAAATTGGCGAGAACTTGAAGAAGTGCTTAACTAAATGTACGACATGAACATTATAATACTCTCGGCTATAACTATACATAGATACTAAGTATAAATATATACCCGATGTATATGTAGATAACACAAATTTGTTAGACTTGTAAATTTGGATGTTTGGGAGACGACCTGATTTGGTTAACAGACGAGTTTTGGCCGAGGTCAGAGCTCAACCGGGGAAAATGAAATCACAAATTGCGCTTAAAAGTATGCAATAGGAATGGGAAAATAGTGTTCTTTTGATTGTGGCTCATTTGCAAGCGTCTATTATTTGTTTCGCACTCTGGCAACTCGAGCACCCGGCTACATAATTGCACCCAACACACTAAGGCACAAAAGGGGCGGGGCGGGGACGGTTTGGGGGTAGGCGACTCAATCGAGGCACCTGTCCAGCTGGTCAACTGGTTTGCCAAGTGACATGCTACGCCGGGTGGCATAATTAAAAGTTAAGGACCTGACCGGGACACACACACACACACACACCGAGCCAAAGGATTCTCTGGACGCGGTCACAGCTTTAGCTTTGCTGCACAACTCTACGTTGACTGCAGAAAGAGCGAGAGCGAGAGAGAGAGAGAGAGAGAGCGAGACAGAAAGGGGTACGGCGTATCTGTTAAATTGTTCACCAAAGAACTTAGTGCAGATATATTTGAATGAGTTGTCACTTTCGCATTAGCCTTCGTTATTCAGTGTATTATTGGCAGGCCAAGACATTTTTGTTGGCACTCATTATAATTATGATTTTGCATTGAATATAATGCATATATTTTATATATATATTTACACAGCTAAACATGACGTATACGCAATATAATTGATGAGCAAATTAGCCGAATATGAAATCATGGCTTGCTAACTGGCCCTAATTAAAGCCAAAGTCAAATTGCTCGATATCGACCATTTGTGCAAATTTTTTGATTGAATTTAAATTTCTTAAGTGTTCTCCTATTAGACCATATAAACTTTGTCAGAAAAAGCGAAAAGTTTCACTGTGAGGAATATTAATTTCTTTTTTATCAAGACCGTCAAGTGAAGCCGGAAATTGAATATGTGGCTGCATTGCTTCATTTCGACTTTTATGAGGTAGCAGGTAAATTATGTGAGCGGCGGCAGGGGCAGGAACTTTGTCATTTAAGTGGTAAGTGCAACTGGCAACTTGTCGTAAAAGCCACGCTTCTTTTTCCCATTATGCCCCTGCTAATTGGAGCAACTTTGTCAGTTGATTTTCAATATATAAGACTGAATAATGAGAACATTCACAACCAATGGAAAATAACAGAAAGTTAAGCGACTCTACTGAAAAATAAATAAAATAATATTTCGCTGCATATGTTTGTCGTAAGACTTATCAGAGTAGGTTTTGTTAGTTCAGTTTGTTTTTTTGATTCTATTTTAATGTAGTTTCTCTTTGTAATCCCAGAGCTCTGTGCAATTTATCGTTTCTGTTCAGTTCACTCTAACCCCACAACCGAGGCAGAAATCAACAAAGTCCAAATCCAATCCAATCACGCAACTATCTATATTTTGTGACCAAAGAGAAAAACACAGCTCGACTTTATAAACAATAAACAATCGACTTTTCTTGGCTGCTTTTGATCATGGCATTTGTGGCCAGCATCGATGAGCGGGGCAATGAGATAATGCGCATAATGCTCTATCCGGATCCCAGATCGACAACCCAAGCTGTCTGGCGGTATGTCTTCCCTCGTTGAACGTGTGTCTGTCTGTGTGTGTCTCTCATTGGTTCTGCAGCAGGGGTCGCTTCGATCATCTCAATCGATTTCATTACTTTGCCTACGACAGTCGTTGGCAGGACGTGCGAGTGTTGCAGGCACAACATATGGAGCATCAGGACGAGCGTCTGAGGAAGCGGCAACTGTTGCTGATGCACCCGAACTGCCAGGACCCGGAGAAGCCTCAGGCTGAAAAGTGTCAGCCTGAGAAGCAGCAGCCGGAGAAGCTAGAAATGGAGAAATCCCAGCAGAACAGTTCGGAGGTGAACGCTCATCAGAAATCGCAGGATCAGATGAATGAAAGACGCAATTCGCCTTTTTACTCCTGGCTGGCAGCCAAAAAGTAAGCACTTTGTCATTAACTACTACTTTCACACCTGGCTTACTTCACTCTTAGCCAATACTTTCTCGTATCTTGGTTTCTATATTCCCCTTGTAGCTTCTCTCTGACCACTTCCTACTTTCGACTAACTCCTTTTCAGTGACACAACTCACTTTCCCCGTGCGCCTTACTCATTTCTTACTCACTCTTTCCATTCTGTATCCTTCCTTGCTCTACTTGATGGGATGATAACGCTTTAATTATTTCCTATTGGCTGGCATCAGTGAGGCACAGCAGCAGGAGGCGTTTGATCGTCGCTTGATCGCCCAGCTGGACGATCAGCTGGCATTGGAACGTGCAAAGCTGGCTGAAGTGAAATACCAGCACTGGTATCAGACCAAAGCCAGATTGCGTCGCTCCAAATCCGAGATGAGCTCCACGCCGGCTTCGCTCAACTCGCACAGCGTCCGGCAATCGATAACCGCAGCAGAGGCACATCGACGCCTGCTCGCCTGGGAGCAGGAGAAGCTCAGCGAGCTGAGGGCGAAGCGCTTGGAGCGTGAGGAACGCCAGGCGCGACAGCAGCTCATCGAGACGACTCGACGCGAGCTCAACTCGGGCGCCTATGAGCAGTGGAAGGATGCGGCACGCAACCGGCCCAAGCCAGTGGCCATGGGTCGTGGCTTGGACTCGCTGCGCGCCACAAATGCGCCACACTACATCAATCCCAAACAGTGGCAATCCCCAATGTCCACGGCTCATCGCACTTCCCTGAAACCGGAAATGGATAAGACGCAGCAGCGTTCGATGCCAGACTACGAGCGACTGCATCGACTGTCGCAGCCGCGTCAGCGCCTGCAAGTGGCCAACAAGCATGGGCAGAGTTGTCCAACCAGCACAGAAGAGTCGAATCGAAGCTGCTCCGATGGAATTCCAAAAGAAATCGAACTTGCAAAGGCTCGAAAGAAGCAACAGCAGAACAAGTTAGAAATAGCTCAAAAGACGATGCCAGAAATGATGCAACGAATATCGCAAGTGAAGCAGCAGCTTCACGGTTCGCAGATGAGAAACCGGAGCAGCAGTGGGGGGGCTAAACAGGAGCAGCTGCCGGGTGAGAAGAAGTCAATTCGTAGTCACATTATTGGCCAAGCTGTCAAATCTGTGCAGCAGTCAGTCATTGATCAGCACAACCGCAAAACTCTACCAATGAAAGTGGGAAGCAAGCATAAAGCGCTCAAGGACTGTGTGCAACAGGATGCATTGCCAGAGGATGCCAAAACAGAGCTGAACAAGAATGAAGCAGATGTAGAGGTGGAAGGCCAAGTTGCCAAGTCGAGTCTCATTGAGCGTTCCAAACCGCGGGCTCAGTTGGGCCGTGGGATTTACGGAGGAGCCTCTCAACTACAGCTCAGCAGGATTAAAAATCAAAAACCAAAACCCTGGCGATAAATTGAATACGATTTAACCATAATAAATATATATATCGTATACATATATATAGATATATAAATATATATTTATTTATACTTGCTCGTTTAGGAACAGAGACAGCGACAAGGGCGAAATTAAATTGAGACAATAATAAAATAAATAAATAAGTAGCAAATTGCTTTTGTGTACAATTGAAATGTGTCGAGAGAGCAGAGCAGAGCTGGCAGAGCTGCCAGAGCTGAATCAATGATCAACCAATAAGACAATATTTAATCATTTATATCAATTTAAATAAGCAAACCTTTCCAATCACACTCACAATTTATTGTACTCGTATACGAGGTGTGTTCAAAAAGTATCGCGAATTTTGTTTTTTCAGATATTATTTATTTATTCATGAATATCTATTTTGTCCCCTTCAAAGTAATCCCCATGAGATATTATACACTTGTGCCAACGGTTTTTCCAATCTTCGAAGCACTTCAAAGCAGCTGTCAACAATTAAGTGAACATTCAAAATGGCCGAGCTTGTCGGCATTAGTGAGAGACATGAGTACCAACATAACGCTACAAAAAAATCGAAATTCGATTATACGTAACCCGCGAAAATTCAAAATTCGCGATACTTTTTGAACACACCTCGTACACCTGGCAATAACTGGCTTCAATGAAAATATTTATTTGATTCATTTGCTGATTCATCATCATATCGGCGACTGCTCAATGACAGCTTACACAGCTGTTAATTATTGTTACCATTATTATTGAAAATGCCGGCAAATCTGTGCGAGGAGCGCCGCTAGACACGTGTCCTGTAATAGTAATCATAATTATAAAACAGTGCTCCAAGGATGGCCAGGCATTACTGTATACTAATTGAAAGCGTGTCGCGAAAGGCAATTACCTTTACCCAGTGGAGGAGGGTGGCTGTTTTGAGCTGCGGATTTGGTTTGGTTTGGTTTGGTTTCGGCGAATCGATACGGCTTAGTCATTGCTGGGGCTTCCGGGCGAGTGACCCAGCTAGTTGGTTGCCTTTGCGTTTGCGTTTGCCTTTGGCTTTGGCTTTTGCTTTGGCTTTGCCATTGCATTAGTCGTCGAAACGTTGTTTGGTCATCATCAACGGCAATGCAACGTTGGCACAACAAAGTGGCCGTGGTTAGCGGCGCCAGCGCCGGCATTGGTGCTGCCTGTGCCCGGGCCCTGGTCGGTGCCGGTCTGGTGGTTGTCGGCTTGGCCCGTCGCCACCAACGCATCGAACAGATGCGTTTGCAATTGCCGCTCGCTGAACAGAATCGCTTGCATGCCTTGCGCTGCGACATAACATCGGAGTCGCAGGTGCTCGATGCCTTTGAGTGGACGCAACGGCAATTGGGCGGCGTCCACGTGCTGGTCAGCAATGCGGGCATCATGGCAGCCAGCACTGAGCTGAGCGGCGCCACAAATACACAGGGTATACGCGACACCATCGACACGAACATTATGGGCACTGTGTACTGCATACGCGAGGCATTCCAATCGATGCGGCAGCGCGAGGCCGAGGAGGGACACGTGATCATCGTGAATAGCGTTGCCGGGCAGCAGGTGCCCAATTTGGGGCCGCTGTTGCCATCGCTCAACATCTATCCGGCTAGCAAGTTTGCGTTGCGTGCCATGCAGGAGATCTATCGACAGGAATTTCAGCGCCACAAAACCCGTGTACGGGTCTCGGTGAGTCCTTCCAGCAAATACATAAAATGGTTCGCAAAGCCAGGCAAATCCTTGCAGACTGTCGCAACTATCCAATTGTTTCCAAATCTCCCATATATAATTCATAGCAACTGAGTTCGGTTTGAGTATTTTGTGGCAAGCAAAAGATGAACTGCTGATTGGAACGATCGTTCCAATAGCAGCTGTATAATATTGTGATCCGATTCGGCCTTGTCTGCAGCAAAAAGATGGTTAAATATCTTGCGAACTGTGCAGGTTTTTTATGAAAGTGAGCAAGAATCCTTAGGGGACATCCCAGCAGAGTACTTCGCCTTAACTAGGAAAAGTTGCCGCTTCCTAGGGATGTGTGTTATGAGGTTCAAAGACATGGAAACCCTCAACTAGATCGCAGTGTAGTTATCCCAATTATAATAATGAATAATAGTAGATAAAAATATTGCTAGTTTCAAGCAGATGGCTTTCAGATTGACGGACTAGAAACAGTTCGCAACGAATTTATAATGTTCTCTGGAAGAGGTCAATGACTCGCCATCAGCCTGCTCGTACTCCTCCTACTCCTCCTACTCCTCCTGATGCTGATATGGTAGTCACGTGTCACATTTTTCAACATTTGCAGACCATCAGTCCGGGCATTGTCGACACGGACATCCTGCCCGAGCAGCTGCAAGGCATCATCAAGCAGCAGATGCCGATGCTGAGCTGCAAGGATGTCGCTGATGCCATACTCTGGACCATCGGAACGCCATCCAATGTGCAAGTGAGACTCTTTGATGAACAGTGCTTAGCATTCAATACGTATAATTAACCCTCTCTTCTTGATTATGACAGGTGCAGAACATCACCATCAAGCCGCAGGGTGAAAAATTCTAAGCGTCTCTGCCAAGAATCAATATTAAATACAGCAGATTAATTGCAAGCAATTTGTTAAACAAGACGCGAACACTTTAATTAACTGAGCCAAACATAAAGTTTCTAGAAAACTGAAATCTTTCTGAAAAAAATGGAAGAATTGTTTAAAGAATTTAAGTTTATGCCCTGAACCGACCTATGATGGGAAAGTAAAGCCATCTCGACTGGAGTATTCTTATTGGATTCAAATTCATTCAGCAAATGGGCCACAACTATTAATATTAGTACTAAACTCCGTTTAGCTATTTCATTTCCCCAATTCCAATAACAGCTCAGTTAGCTGAGGAACTTTCGGAAGCGACTAAATCTGGTTTTTGAAATGCATTCAGATGAGTGTTGAGCGTGTGTCTAAAAATGTTGGTGGTCTTAATTTGGGGATTGGTCAATATGTGTGTGTGTCGGGCAACACACACACACAGTAACAATTTCCACATCGATCTGTGGCCATTGTTTGGTCCATGGAGATGAACGAAAATTGTTGCACTCAGCTTAACAAATGAAACAAGCTGCAAGGAGTTGTAAGTTGCAGGCTGCAGCTGGACTCGGAGTCGGAGTCGGAGTCGGAGCTGAAGTTGAAGTTGAAGCAGCTTCAAGCAGCTCATTGGATTGGCAAATACGAAAGCAGGCAACCAACGAAAATTTGTTGCCAAAAAAAGAGAAAAATAGGGGGAGAGTGGCGAGGGAAACATAAAACCCTGCTTGCAATTTTTGGCTAAAATGTAGGTTCCCTTTTATCCGGCACTCAAATCAGCAGCAGCAGCTGCACTGACTTTGTCTCCCTCTCTCCCTCTCTCTCTCTCGCTCTCTCTCTCTTTGGGGCATTGAGGCATCGATTCGACACACAGGTAGTGTGTTTGGGGTAAGCATTTCAGGCAAGTCGTGTGTGCTGTTCTGCCAGACCAACAAATCTAACTGAGCGACACAATGAAAATGGATTAAACGGATAAGTCGGCAAGTAGGCAAGTGGACAGCTGGACAGCTGGACAGGTGGACAGATGGACTCGAAATTTGGCGTTTCGGTCTTGTGGATCATCCTTCACATCAGCCACACACTCACCTGCTGCTCTTAGTCTGGTCAGAGTGAAGCACCTAAGAGGCCTGCAACTGTGCCTGGGGCTGTTGCCGGTTGCCAGTTGCCAGTGAGCTAGTGAGACCGACAATGTCAGCGGCTAACATCAAGTTGCTCCTGCTTTTGTGTCCCTAATTGAATTAACCAACAACCGACAACCAACAGCCAACAGTCAACAGCTGATTTTGGTTACAATAGGATAAGCCCAACCGACAAAACAGCCTCACAAAGCTCCTCGTCACTTTGTCTATGGTTGTGTTTGGCTCTCTCTCTCTCTCTCTCTCTCTCTCGCAATTAAGTACTCATTTCATCTGAGCTGAAGTTGGCTGGCAGTTAACTTAAACTTTAGCGGGTGCTTCACAAAACGCTCAAAGCTCCTCGCTCAGTTTTAAGCAACTTTTAATATTAATTCTTAAACATTTGAATAGAATTTGATCTTGGCTAAGCTTGAACTGACTTCAAAAGTGTCGCGTTCGCAGCGCACGCTGTGCCGCGGAGAGTGGCATGCGGAAAGTGACGGATGCCAGCTGCTGCTGCAACTTGCGGCGCTGTTGCTGTGGCAGCACTGGTGACGCTGCTCCCCCAGCTGGCGACCTGGCCTTGCCCGGCTGCCCCGTTGCGAATCGGGGCTTGAGCGACTTGACCGCCAGCTGGGCGAGCCAACGCTGCCAGGCTAGCTGGGAGAGCTGCTCACGCACCCGTTCGTCCATGCGCTGCTGCTCCTTTTTGCGCAGCTGCTGATCGCGTCTCTGCTGCGACTCGTGCTGCTTGCGCTGCTCCCACTGCCGCAGGCAGCGGTGTCTCTGCTCCGACGTCGATGCGATCAGTGCCGCCGCCGCCGCCGTCGTCGACGCCTTCACTCGTCTGCGACGCTTCAGGTGCAGCCAGTCCGCATAGCTTTGATCCGACATCTGTCTGCGCACCTGCCGCACCTGCTGCTGTTGCTGCAACTCGCGACGAAACTGACAACGACGCACCAGCTCCTGTTTCCTGTGTGTTGCAAATAGGACTGCGTCTTTAGTATCCATGTGTCTCTCGACTGCAACTTAGATATCTGTGGGTGGCCACAATCACAAACGATTGCAGCAAGTAACAACCAAGGGAAAGGAAGGAAAGGCTGCGGATGCTCACCGTTCTGCTGGCAGCAGATCGTGGACTAAGAAGTCACCTAACCAAACTAGCAATTTATAGTAGCCGAAGAAGCCTCAAGGTGCGAGTATATCCCAGCAGAGTCTGTCGCCTTAACTGGAATAAGATGCAGCATCCTAGTTGGGGGGTTGATGGAGGAGAAGTATGGGCTCAGAGGGAGGCCCAACAGAGCTACTAGATCGCAGTGCAGGTCTCCCAACCGTAAGACTTAACTTAAGGACCAAATTTAATTACAAATTTATATGATATTGTAGTCCAATAGCAGCAGATATCTTAATAAAATAAAGAAACTTGTTTAGCTTTGCACCGCTGATAGATGCTATGGCATCCACATATATGACGAGTAGTTGTCGTGGGATTACAGTGCTGGTCGACAGAGCTAACAGCAGCATTGGCATTAGTCGTTGCAAGAAGAGTCCTCGAAGAACAGCAGAACGAGGGAGTCGAGTTCGGGACTAAAGTGGAAGGAGTCAACAATTAGGCTGCAAATGCAATGCTCATCTTTGACTGCTGCTGCTACTCATAACTATTATATTAATAACGAACAGGACATAATCAGTCCTACATCTATCTATATATGCCGCAGTTCGGCCGATTCTGCCCTATCAGTATACAATTCCAAGTTTCGACGTGAAAAGCTCTTTATGGCTGTAAAACTAAGTGCATAATTTGCATGAACAAATCGGACAAACAGACAGACATGGGCTACATCGAATTGGCTATATATATATATATATATATAAATATATAATGGGATCGAAGATGGTTTTGCTGAATGCGTTTTGCACACTTCATGAGGAATGTTTAATGTTTAATATCCAAAGTTGGGCTCACTTTTTGGACAGCAGCCACTGGTCAAAGGTCAAACGATGGCGCCGCAGACTGTTTGGCTGCGTCTCCAGCCAACAGTTGTCGCTGCTGCTGCTGCTGCTGCTGTTGCGTCTTGGTTGGGCGACAACTTGACGTGGTTGCTGGTGGGTGACTGCCGTTGGGCAATTGGCGTCCACTTGGCCGCCCTTCAAATCACTGCTCTGCTCGAGCCGCAGTCGCAGTGTGGGAAACACGTTCGGATTAAGCCCAGAGCTGTGTGCAACTCAGAGTGGCCATTAGCTAAACGGACTCACAGCTGTTTGGGGAAATCACTGCGGCTTACCCCACATTCAGACAATTGAGCTGTGACTCTGTTGATCTCGGGATCGTTGCCACCGCTGTCGAGGTCAGGCAGTTCTCACTGGTCTCCTCCGCCCTCATCGAATGCGAACGCGTATTTTGAGTCTGAATAGGCAAAAAGCATAAAAAAAATAAAAAATCTTCAATTTTGAATTTGATGACAGATGAGCTGAATGAGAATTTGGAAAGAGCTTAAAACTGAAACCGAAACTGAAACTGAAACTGAAACTGAAAAGTGTTGTGTGAAATAATAAATATTATTATTAATATAATGCCAAAGGTAGCCAGTCCATTTCTCAACACTATTGTATTATTTTTCTAGTATTTAGATATTTTCTAGATTTTCTAGAGTCTGTTTTGGCCAATTCTGTGGAGATGCCAAGTATTTTCTTGGTCGCGGCACTTATCTAGCCAGGTGAAGGTCGCAACAGCCATCAAGTGTTTGCCGTTGTCTTATTTAAGCTGTCAACAGACAACAAACAACAACAACAGCAACAACAACAACAACAGCAAAAGCCTTTAGTTTATTGTGTTTTTTTTTATATACGAGTATATTTGTGCCTAGAACCCATTGAAAATGTGTAAAGAGTTGTTTTGCATATAGATGTACTGCTCTGAATATCTAAGATGTGTACGATTTACGATGGGTGGCAAGGTGTCTCCTTTGTGAGTTGCTTGCTGTCAGATGGTTGCAGCAGAGGTGCAACTGTGGCAACCAGAACAACAACAAACAGCTGCGACTTGTAAGTCGCGAAAAGCTGCAAATATTTTATTGTAGTCAGTCAGACACACCTCACACACACACACACACACACACACACACACACACACAGGTGACATTTATTTGTTGTATTTTAATTGCAGTGATGCAGTGGCAGCTATTGTGAACTGTTGCTGAATGTGGTGGCAAGGAGTGTCTGAGGGGCGGCGCGTGGAGGCTGCAATGTTTGCTAACTGTGACTCTGACTTGGCATTTAGCTGGTAAATTATGAACTGACTAACTGTCAACGTTGAACTTCCAATGTGTTGCAAGAGAGCGAGAGAGAGCGAGAGAGAGCGAGAGAGAGAGAGAGAGAGAGAGAGCGAGACGCAGCATAATAATGACATTTTAATTAAATTAAAGCAGACCTTTTGTTGTTGCTGCTTTCTGCTGTTGCTGCTTTTGACGAGGTTATTTTTGGTGTCATTTGCAACCTTACACAAGGGGTACACGCCCCTTGCCTCCTCAGTTACACACCGTCAAAAACTATTTAGATGTATCTCAAATATTTATCAAAACTTAAAAGTATCTTATCATTTATCTGGGGACTTGCACAGATTTTACTTGCCAGCGTTTCACAGCGAATCAGTTAAACAAAAAGCGAAATAATTAAAGAAAGCCGAAGAACTATATAATCATTACTTCATCTATATTGGAATAGAAGTAGAAGTTAGACGATATCAGTACTCTCATTTATTTTGTTCGCACAACTTTTCTGGGCTCGATTCTAGCTTTTTATCGATAATCGCAAATCGATAAAGTCACATTTCTCACATAATTTTGGGGCTACAGTCACAAAATGTGATTGGTATGTTGTTGTCGATGTCCCTGAAAGATCGGCAAATGCCACCACGCCCACACCAGCGCCCATAATCGCTGACGCCGATATTTCAAAAAGTGCAAATCGATAAAACAGCACATCTTGCACAATTTTAAAGATAGAGTAACTAAACTTGGAAGATAACTAGCTGGTAACCTCCTTCACAGATCGGCATATCCGATCCACACCCGCTGCGCTCAGCAACTTGGAGAATGCGCATATCTTCCACAATTTGTGGAGTGACCAAATTTGGAACTTAAGCTACTGATCGATAGATAATTCGATACCTACGGCCGCTCCACTTTCTCCAATCATTTCTTTCAGCCACACCCACTTTCGCCTACAAAAATATCGCTCGTAATTTAAGAATCAATTTAAGAATTACACTTACCAAACTGGGAAGAAAGGAAACTCTTCGCGAATTTCAAAATGAGACTTGGACGGTACTTCTTGGCTACACCCAACCTGTTCTCTGCTAACTGTTATCAGCTGGTGTGACTTATTGGTTACAGAGTATTACGCAGTCGGCTACGCACGCCTGCAATATTCCCACTGGTTTCATGTTGGCTTTATTCGAATGCATGCGATGCAAATCGAGTGTCATTCAAATGAGCAGCGGCACCTTCAGCATCGATTGCCTTGTACAAATTGGAGAAGCTGCGCTTCCCTTAAAAAAAGACAAACAAACAAACAAACAAACCTCCGCCCCCGCCGCCCACGCCCACTGGTAACGAAGCGCTGCCCCAAAACGAAAACCACATAAATTGCCGATTGCAATTGCAGAAAAAGGAAACAAAAATGGAATTTTGCAGCGTTGACAGCGCCACAGCTTCAACCACCAACCACCCCCCCCCCCCCCACACACACACACGCACACACAAAATATACTCCTATCAGCAGCCCCTCCCCATTCACATGCTGGCGTAGAAAAGTAAATTGCCAGCGAGTTGTAATTGAAAAAAGTTGCGTTGCATACTTGTAGGCATGATTTATAAAAGCAGCAACAACAACAGCAAGAGAAAACAAGAACAAAACGGAGGAAGAAATGAAGCGAGAGCAAAAAAATGAAGCAGAAAAAAACTCATGGCAATTGCTGAGACAAACAATTTGCGTGTTGCTCTTGTTGTTGTTGTTGTTGCTGTTCTTGTCGTTGGTTTTGTGTCAGCAATTTTTGGTGTTGTTGTCGCTGCTGCTGCTGCTGCTGCTGCTGCTGCTGCTGCGGGTATTGGTAAATGCGTCGAAAGACAATAAACATGGCCACATGAATAAATAAAAAAAAAATCCAAATAAGAATTTTATAGTCGAGTGAGCTCGACTACGAGATGCCCTGTGAAAAGTCACTCAAGCCTTAGACTACTTTTGACAAATTTTAAGCTTTTTTTTTTTTTTTTTTATATAACAGTTATATTTTAAACATTAATCAATCTATTTAAAGGCTATAAAACATTGATTTGGAACAGAATGAATAATAGCAGTGAATTACAATCTATAACATAAACATAGAACAGGTTTTAGCAGTTAATAAATAACATCAAATATTACATTTGTGGCACATTAATTTAACGCCCTACAGTCCAGAGGTCGCTGGTGTGGAGGCGCTTCAACCTCCTGCGAGTTGTATTAGTCACAGTGTCATCCGCGTATGTGGCAAGCAGCGTGTTTCTGGCTACTGGTATCGGCAAGTCCGCGGTGTGCAATGTGAACAAGGCAGGTCCAAGGACACTACCCTGCGGTACACCAGCTCCAATGCGGCGGATGTTTGATCGCTCGCCCCTAACTTCAACCATAAAAGAACGGCCAAGCAGGTAAGACCTGAGCAGTAAATACTGCGCCGATGGTAGCAGAGACTTAAGCTGAAAAAGCAGGGGTCTACGGGTCTATCTTTTTGTCTTTTTATCTGTCTTTTTTAACTTCTGTTTACAAGTATTATTATTGTTTTTTCGGAAATCGATTTCCGTTCGCAGAACGTGCAAAGTTATCGATAAAATAAAATAAAATAAAATTACATTTGAAATTTTCATTGCCAGACGGAATGACAATTTATAGAAAAAAAGTGTTGCATATTTTGTGGTACTTTCTTCAATAAAATAAAATTACATTTGAAATTTGCATTGCCAGACGGAATGACAATTTATAGAAAAAAGTGTTACATATTTTGTGGTACTCATTGAAGTAATTCCCAAATGGTTCTGGCTTCGAGCAGGTAATACGGGTCTGTCTTTTTTAACTTTTCGGAAATCGATTTCCATTCGCAGAACGTGCAAAGTTATCGATAAAATAAAATAAAATAAAATTACATTTGAAATTTTCATTGCCAGACGGAATGACAATTTATAGAAAAAAAGTGTTGCATATTTTGTGGTACTTTCTTCAATAAAATAAAATTACATTTGAAATTTGCATTGCCAGACGGAATGACAATTTATAGAAAAAAGTGTTGCATATTTTGTGGTACTTTCTTCAATAAAATAAAATTACATTTGAAATTTGCATTGCCAGACGGAATGACAATTTATAGAAAAAAGTGTTGCATATTTTGTGGTGCTTTCTTCAACGTACTCATTGAAGTAATTCCCAAATGGTTCTGGCTTCGAGCAGGTAATACTGGTCTATCTTTTTGTCTTTTTTAACTTTTGTTTACAAGTATTATTATTGTACGTGACTCCTCGGCATTGCTTGTAGCCAAAATTTTAATTCGTATATAATGATAATTATAATAATAATATTATTTAAAAATAAATAATATTAATAATATCTTCAACTAAGAGTGGAGTTTGTCTGTAAAGTGTACTTAAAGTGTAAACTGTACGTTTTTCGATCTGTTAACTGACCTTATGCGTAGTGGCACTAATAATGCGAGAGTCAGTGTTGAGTTACATTGTGCCAGCTAAATGGCGGCAACTTTTGCACGTTGTTTTCTTTCTACAATTAGGCACTTGAAATTTGCCGGTTGGAAAAACTCTTTTTGACAACAAACCTGATTGAATTTTGTCAATGAAATAACGCTGAATACTTTAAATTTTAAGCTGATTTCAAAATATGGCAGAAATATGTATTTATTCATTTATTTAATGCCAACTAAAAATGATCTTGAATTTAAAATTTGTCGTAATAATTGTGAAAATGGTGATTTTATTGCCAAATTAGCAAATGAAAAACCTTTGCACACCCAAATGTGAGCGGCTTCGCGATAAGCTTTAATTGCGAATAATATAATAGAGTAAAATAATTAACGCACCGTTTAGATTTATTTATATACAAATTTGAATCGAAATATATATATATATTTATATGTATCGGAGATATCGGTGATACAGACAGTTATCGATAAAAATGAAATAAGCTGACATTCCAAATTTAAAGTGACCAGTTGCAATTGTCTCTGAGACACTTCTCTTCAAGCGGGCAGACAAACAGACAGATAGACAGACGAACATATCTTTATATAGACAGAGCCACTGATGCCGATCAGGAATATATATATATACATTCCCTATGGGGTTGGTTGGACTGCTTCTGCCTTCTGCCTGAAACATACTTTTGCACAACTTCATTACACTCTTTAAGGCCAATTTGAATGCGTTCAGCGTATAAAAACAGAGAGCAACAAAAACAACAACAATAATAAAGTGAGAAATTGTCGTTAAGCGAACTGTGTGTGTTCTACCAACAAACAACAACAGCAACAGCAACAAGCAACAACAACAACAATAATAAGAGCAAAAACGTTAACAGAAGCAATGAAAGCAACAACAAGACTTGAACACCGAATTGCAGTTGCTCTAAAATAAATATAAAAAAAAAAAGAGAGAGAGAGAGAGAGAGAGAAAGAAAGCAGAGTTGATAAGGCTCGATTGTCTTGGATTTTATATTTTATTTATTACTGCATATGTTGAATATGTGAAATAGAATCGAAATTTATTTATTTCTTTATTTAATAATGTCAACTAAATGCAGTCGGCACAAAAGGTACACGCAAAGAATTGAATTAAAGTTAATTTGGAATAAAATTTAAAAATATTCATCGAGTTAAATACCAAATAAATAATAAAAAAGTTTCTTTCAATTATTCATTTGAAGTGCAGCGCAACTTTTGATTCCTTTCGCAGTCCTTTCCCACAAGAATCTCAATCCAATATTTGAATACCCTTTTGAACAGTAACCGCAACAACAACAACAACAACTGCAACATAAAATGTTGTTGCTTGGTTTTTTTTTTTGGCGTCAGTCTCTGTTTCAATAATTTTGAATATACGCGCACATAAAATGTATTTTTATTTATGCCACACTTTGGGGCAGCTGCCCCTCTGCCCCATTGGCCCACTGCCATCATTCCCGCGGATTCTGTTGCCGGCTTTGTAACTTTATTAAAAGCATTTGGAGCCAGTGGAAACGGTACGTGCCAGGTACACCCTGCCACATAGGCACACAGGTATGTGGCGCACACATATAAATGATGACTCTTAGACAAGTCCAGTAACAAGACAAGCTGCGCACACACTGAGAGAAACGCGTGGAGCAGCTTCTTGCAGATTCAGATTCAGATGCAACTCATGGTTCGGCAGTGGTTTTGATACTGATTAAAAAGGTCTTCATAAAAGTTCACATAAATAGCTGAAAAATGCTTCAAAAGTATTTCAAAGTGTGGCAGCTTCCAAGTGGTTCAACAAGCTGTACAAAATAAATGCAATCCCAATTTAAATATGCCCAGGATAAGCTTTATCATTTTTATTTGTATTCCATTTTGTTAGAGGTGTTTTAGAAGTGGTTCAGAACTATTTTTTTAAAAAGGTTGCACAGCCGACTCGACGAAGTGAATCAGCAGCTGAGCAGCTTTTGAGTAACGATTAAGAAATTCGAATGACTCATTTGTTGTGAAAAAAAAAACATTTTTGACGAACCGGTTCTGTTTCTGTTCGACTCAATTGTGGTCATTCTTGTGTTTTTGCGAATGGAATCAGTTTTATAATATACCTTGAGGCAACTTATCTCAAGACTCCCATCGTTTGTAGAATATTTTATTTAATTACAATCTTTGAGGCAACCTATCCCTGGATTCTCATGATGTCCTTTGCCTCAACACAATTTATCTGATACAGTTTTCTTCTGTTCTTATTTTTGTTTTACTAAAATTCTGGATTTAATTGGGATGTCTTATAAATCTCTTATCTTATCTCTTATCTCTAATTTTGAATTTGTCTTATTTGCATAACTTGTAGAATATTTAATTTATAACATACTTTTAGGCAAATCATCGCTGGATTATTAACTCGAGGCAATTTCTGTTTTTATTATTATTTTTTATACTTGTTAATTTTACAATATACTTTAAGGAACCTGAAATTATGGATTTCTATTATGCAATTGATCAGATGTCCTTTTGCTGTTCGCATTTATTTATTTTATTTATTGCTATAATTATTTACTTTCCATAATTCAATTTTCACTAATTCTGAATTTTATAATAAATATGGATTCTTCAGATGTCTTATATATCTCGTATTTGATATCAACTTTTTTACCTTTTCTTGTATCAACTTATCTTACCTCATATCGAACTCGGTTTTTCTGTTTCTCGGCGTATTTTCTCTGTGTGTATTTTGCTTGGCAAACATTTGCGACATTTTTGTGTATTTGCCATATTTCGACATTTTCATAAATTGACAAATTTTAGGGCGCCAATAGGCAGCACAACACCAACAGCGGCAACAAAATTACCGCTATCGACGTGCCACATAAAAAAAAATCAACCAAATACAAAAAAAAAAACCAAAAAAATTGGAAGGTTGCAAATTTCCGGTGTTGCTGCAGCAATATTTGATAATTTGCTGTGAGACTGACAGGAAGTGCTGATACGACTCCACCCAGCGCACCTGCCACTTCTCCCTGCCGCGCCTCCCTCCCCCACCCCCTTCCCCGCTCCACTATCCACCACACCCCCTCCCACTTGGCATCAAAACAAAGAAACTTGGCCTTATCAGTCAGCTCAAGGTCACCGTGTGGGCGGCGCTTAGGCGACCCGCAACTTGCACCCACCCCTAACACCTAACAAACACACACACACACACACACACACACACACACACACACACACACACACACACACGCACACTCGCTTGCTGCCTCATTGACAAACTGAGTGCGAAACGTAGCCGTTAATTAAAGCAACATTTTGTCCCTCCCCCTTCCGCGTGGAAAGTAGGAGCAGGCAGGGAGGGAGGGTAGTGGGGGGGCTTAACATTGACAAAATGGCTAGCATGCCACTTGTGGCAAGTAGGCAGTTGTTGCCTGTATTTGCTTCAATTCATTTGTTGCGCTTTCTTTGAAATATTATTCTACAATTTGCACTATTTAAGACTTGGCATCATTAATCGCAGCTGGGAGCTGCCAAAATCGATAATATCGATAGCTGCATATCGATAACATCGATAACGCCGATAACAGCCCATTTTAAAGATCGACCAACAAACTTTTCTTATTTTTATTGATTTCATTACAATTCTTTTAATTTTTCTTTTAATTAAAAGTCAGCTGATGATTTCCAGTTCTATAAATTAATTTATTTAATCTTCATTTAATAATTATTTCTTGATTTCTAATATTTTATTAATTGTAGTATTTAGTTAATAATTCAATGTGGTTTTATATCTGTTTACAAATATATATTTTGTATTTCTCGATTCGACTTGAGAGTGGCGCACTTTGTTTTATGTTTGTGGCATTTGTTGCAGCTGCACGTTGCACGTTTATTCTTCTGACCAAAACAGAAAACTGAAACCGCAAAAAAGCAGCAACTAATAAAAAGCAACAAAAACTAAAAATTATAATCGTAATCACAATTTGCAACCAAAAAAGAAACGAGTTGCACAAAAGATGATAATAATTATATAATTAGTTGATTGCCACTGAGTGGCAAATTGTTGAGAATTTTGCAGCTTTGTTGTTGGTGAATTTGTGGCAAGGTTTTTTTTTTTGTAGAATTTCAAGAAGAACACTTTGAAGTGATCCATAAAGTGACGCTCCTGTGGCACTTGCAACTGCTGGACGAACCCTTTTACACGGAGAGTGATCTCTTGTGGCACTTGCAACTGCCTGCAGCTTATTAAAAAAGTTCAGAGAATGGTCATCAATACGATCTGTGCTATATTTGTCCTTTGGTTGCGCATGTGTTGCATGTATTAATCTCCTAGGACAACTGTGCAACGCACTCGACCAATAAATCAAGCCAAAACAGCCGCAGCAATTTTTACTTACTGTTGCCAATTACTGTTAAATAAAACTGATAAAAACAACAATAATAACAACCAATAAACACACACACTCATGCATAAATCACAGATTAATCATCGTGTAACTCGTATTTTAAGAGCGCACAGCCTTGCTCTCTTACGGGCGAGCAAGCGAGAGTAAGAGAGCGAGTGCGAACATGTGCTTAACAGGTTGCGACGCGCTTAACAGGCCTTGTTGGCCGGCACACTGTTGCCGTAACAGCGCAGCCGCATAAGCATGCCCGGCTGTCGTATCCAAACACGGCCGCTTAACAGATGCAACTGTAACCGCTATGCAGATGCAAAAGCAAAGCCGTACGACGCGGACGTGCAGCGGGTTCGGGTTCGAGCGAGAGTGTTGAACGTAAATTCCGTAAATTTTAGTGTGAATCTTGTTAATTCTCCGTTTCGTTGTTTCGCCGGCAAACCAATAAATTAGCTAAAGAAAATGACGAAGAAGATGTTGAGGAATACCAATTCCAATTCCAAGCACTGAAGCGAATTCCGTTAACAGAAAGTGCCCCAAAATGCGCGCGTTTTTTTTTTTTGCTTTTGACCAACGACGATTGTCCAAGTTCCAATTAAATGCAATTATTCTTTTTTGTTATTGTTAATATATCAAGAAGTGAGTGCGAAATCAAATGCGAGTGCAGTTGAAGCAAATGCCAAATGCCAAATGCCAATAAATAATAAATCATAAATCACAAAAGGCAACACAAAAGCAAAAGCAAACAGCAAAATTCAAAACAGAAGCTGCTCCAAGCGAAGAGCGACTAAAGCAAAAGGTAATCAAGCAAATAATACTAAAAAAAAACCACACACTCATTATATATATATATATATATAAAAGGAATTAAATTAAATTACAACACCAACGACGTATGTGTGTGTGTGTGTGTGAGTGCAGCGTTAACCCGTTGAACCGGTTAAGCCAACAAATGCAGCAGCCGCAGCGGAGCAAAATGAGCCTAACAAATAGAAAAAAAATGCAACAACAACAAGAACAACAATAGCATTATTATGTTTTGGCTTGCAGTCTGTGACTTTTGCATGTGTGCGTGTGTGTGTGCTCTCTTAGGCACAGCTTGCGATCGCGCTCTCTCCTCTCAAGTGCAGCATCATTAGCAGCTAGCTGATCTGCCCGCTCTCTCCTACGTGCTCTCTTATAAAAGAGCAACAACAACAACAACAACAGCGCTTATTCTTTAACTAACAGCTGCTGTTGCCTGCAGCTCGATTAACAATTCTCTTTTACGTGCTCAGTTCGAATTACAAACAACAATCAAAAATGCAAAAAAATAAAAATAAAAATGTAAGAAAAAGGCAGCAAAAGTTCAAATAATAATTATTCGCAATACTCGTTCAACCGGTTCATGTCCGCAAACAATAACAAGCAAGGCAACAAACACAACAACAACAAATCAAACAGAACACATAAAAAAAATTAATTTGCAGTAAGCAAAAAGCGCATAAAATGGCCAATTTAAAAGCCAATATGAATCACAATGAGAATTGCATTTTGCATGGCCAAAAACCAAAAAAAAAAGACCAAAAATCGAAACGCAGCAAAAAAATAGCAGCAGCAGCGACAACAACAATAACAACAGGGTTTCACTGACGAAAAAACAATGTTGCAAAAACTTGTTCTTGTTGCAAAAGCAGCGACGTCGACAGCGACGTCTTTGCGTGTAATTGAAGTTTGCCAAAAAGAAAAAGAAAGCAGCAGCCGCAGCAGCGGCAGAGACAATGACAGCGACAGCGACGTCGCGGCATTAGCTTAATGTTGTTGTTGTTGTAGTTGCTGCTGCTGCTGCTTGTTTCTTTTTTTTCGGGAGAGTCAGTACAGTTAGCCGAAAAAGGACAAATCCCCATTGCGCTCATCTGTGTGTCTGTGTGTGCGTGTGCGTGTATAAGTGTGCTTTTAATGAAGTTGCGTCTGACAGCAACAGCAGCAAAGCAGCAGAGACAACGTCTTTTCAGGGCAATGAGAATAGCAAGAAGAAGCAGTATAACAAAGGTGATTAGCACAGCATAGCTATGTAAAGTGGAGTGGGTAGGGGGAGGGGGATGGGGAGAGGCAGATAGCGAGCAAAAATAAACCAAAGAGAAATTAAAATTGCTGCGAAGCAGCCAAAGAGAATGTTAATATTCCGTGTAATTTGAGGTGAACTCTATTAAGAAATGACATGACAAATTCCTGCAATTGGAGCGAAAGAGAGAGAGCGAGAGTAAGAGAGATGAATGAAGCGATAGAAGCTTTTGTCACAAGCTTGGATTGGAAATGTAAATGCCACAAAAGGATTTTAAAAATAATGATTAATGTTGAAATGAATTGTGAATTAATTTCAAAAATTCTATCGAAACTTAACTAAACATAAAAAAACAAGACCATAAAAAGCGTTGCCAAGCAAATTACAAAATTTGCATATTGCGTTCATGGGAAACTAATCGTTGACTAACATTCTTGTCATAATTACTTTTTGTCTGCTGGGCATCTATTCAAAAACAGCTACGAGTACCTTATTTTTGTTTTGTTTTGTTTCTTTTTTAATTTATTTTTTGGTCGAATCCACACGAAAGCTCTTCACACGATTCACTTGAATTTGCCCAATTTTAAGACCTTTGCTTGAATTCACTCCGCGACTCGGAGAATATCAACTAAAAAAAGTTTTCATCTTTTGCTTTTGCTTCTTCTTCTTCTGTTTCGTCTTCAGCATCTGCTTCTTCAGCATCTTTAAATGCTTTAAAACTTCTTTGGCTTCGATTCGCATGCGAAAAGCTCTTTTTCTCCTTTTTCGCAAGTCTTTATATGTGTGTGCTTGTAACAGGAGAGCCGCTTAAGCGATAGTTGTGCCCAAATTCACCAAACACACACACGCACACACATGCACACATGTGCGACTGAAAAGGAAGCAAAAAGAAAGAGAAGCAGAGACAATGGCAAAATTGAAGCAACAATAAAATGCCAAAGGAAGTTGATGTTTTCTTAAGAATTGCTTTATATTATATATATATATATTATATAAAATGTATATAATATAGAAATTCTGTTTCTGGAATTGTTTCTGCTTCTTTCGTGGTCAGCGCCAAAAATGGAGCGACCACAACAAGAACAACAACAAAACTGAATGCAACAAGCGAAAAACTAAACAACAAAAAGAAAAAAAACTGGACTCTGGGCATCACACAAGAATACAGAAAGACGGAGAGAGCGAGCGAGCGAGCGAGCGAGAGAGAGAGAGAGAGAGTCGTGACTGCATTGCTGGAGTTTGAAGTTGGAGTTGGAGTTTGAGGTTTGGGGTTACGCGCTAAGCCAAACACACAACAACAACAACAACAGTCCAAACTTGTTTTTGGCGATGATTAAGGCAACAACAACTTGTGTGGATGCCCAGGCTAAAAAGAAAAAGGCAGCTGACAAAAACTGAAGCTGAACCTGAAGTCGTCTGTTGTTGTTGTTGTTGTTCTCGTCGTGCCTCTTAATGAGGCAACAGCACACATTTCTTTCTCAGCTTCTTCTTCTGCTTCTGCTGCTTCAGCTCTTGTGCTTCCTCTTCTCCTTCCTTTGCCTTAACTTCTGCTGCATCTGCTGCTCCATCTTAGTACATATTGCTGCTGCTGCTGTTGTTGTTGTTGTCGTTGTTTTCGTTGTTGTTGTACAGTTGTCGTCATTTTTTTCGGTTCGCTTCCTGATCGATGAGTTCGAAAACAAATAAGGCAACTTCAAAGATACCAAAAACATATAAGAAGCAAAGAATTCAAAGAAAAGGGAAAAAACTCCTGCAGGATATTCCAGGAATACAATAAACACAAGCATCAATTTAAGTAGTGTGGTCAAAATCTGTGGCAAGCATAAATACAGAATACAGATTGAGATTCAGATTGAGACAGAGATATGTAGATATATGTAGACAGTTCGATAGTTGTTTAGCTTGGCTCAAGCTCAACTCTGGACTATATTTAAGCTAAAGTTTCTTATATTTTGCAGATGCAAAAAAGAATTATAAATAAACAAACAAGTCGTTTTTGACTAACAGTGTAGAAATGCATTAATTTGTTAAATCAAACGAACAATAAATATAAAATATTCATTTTGCACATTTTCAATTTGTATCTGTGTGTTGCACTGCGTCCGCATCTTTCAGATACAAAAATTGAGCGAGAGAATCACAGATAATTGACAACAAAATTCAGTTAATAAACCGAATTGGAATTTTTGTCTCGACAGACATTAACCGCTTGTTCATTTGTTGTTCTTGTTTTCATTGTTGCTGTTTTTTAGCCAGACGTCAATTTCGTCTGCCTCTTCTTATTCACGTTTTTTTTCGACTTGCCTAAATTAACGAATTTTTACTGCTTTTTTTCTCTTCATTTTTTTCCCCATTTCAATTTCAGTTGCTGCTGCTGTTGTTGTTGTTTTTGTTTTTGTTGGAATTTTGATTCATCGCTGAACATTTTTCGTACTTATTTTTATTTATTTGAATTTTTTGTTTCTGGTTCGTACTTTTATTGTTTATTGTTCTTCAGCGCCTACGCGCCAGTTACTCTCTTCTCACTCTCTCTCTCTCTCTCTCTCTCTCTGTCGGCATATTCTGTTTGCCTTGTGCTGCTGTCTCTGCCGCTCGCAGCGTCGCATTATGTTTTGTTTACCCCGTCGTTTACCTGGTTCTTCGTCGCACCACAGTTATCTCTACTCAAAGTAGCTAACTCTCTCTGTCTCTTTTGCTCTCTCTCTCCGCTTTGTGATTTTGAAGGTGATCAATCAAACTCCAACGCAACGCACACAACTCAAACCGCATCGAACATGTCTGTTTGTTTTCATTTTTGTGTGATGATCGCTCTCACACTTCTCTTTACTCCTTCGCAGTCGCTCTTATTTAATTGTTTCTGCTTCTCTTTATCATTGCAGCTCATAAATATAAAATTGTGCATCCTTTGAGCGGATTTTATGCATCCATGGATTTCAGGCAATTGCCATACACAACAATTATTATAAGGTGAGTTTAAGTTTCAGTTATTCTCGTATACATACATATATATATTTTCCTTTATTACTTTAATTGCTCAGCTCAAAGACGCGTACCCTCAGTAAATTCTTTCTTATATATATACATTTTTATATTTTTTTTTGTATTTATCCATCGACACCGAAAATGTGACTACAAAAATTTGGGTGCCGCGTATTTGCTGAGGGCGTTAATTATTTATTACAACAACAAGTGTAACAAAAGAAACGAAGGAAAGAGGGAGAGAGAGAGAGAGAGAGGGAGCGGGAGAGTGTGTGCGAGAAGGTGTGTGTGTGAGCAGGAGGCAAGCTGCGAACTGCAAACAGACGTAGAAAATGGCCCACATATGTTTTTTTTGTACTTCTTCTTCCTCTTAGCATATCAAATAACGCGAAATATGTTGTCTACACCCCTGTGTGTATGTGTGTGTGTGTGTGTGTGTCTATTGAACTTTACTTTTTGGGCACACAAGTCGGGCTCGAGCAGGAAAGTCGCATTCATTCAAAATGCACTCAAGTGTTACTATGTGTGTGTGTGTGTGTGTGCGTATGTGTGTGTGCGTGTGTGTGTGTGCGTGTGTGTGTGTGCGCCTGTTACTCATATATCATTTGCTCATAAATTTAAACGTCATTTGACAAATATGGCGTCACACGAAATGTCTTCGAATGCGAGTGGAAAAGCAAAGCGGAATTCAAATGATTTATGCTCACATGCCACAAGCAACAAGAACATGCAACATTAACAAGAAGAAGAAGAAGGCGAAGAATAAGCAGCAGCAGCAAGCAAGCAATGAGCATTATATTATTTTAATATAATAACAAACTTTTGGCACGACAACAACTAAACAACAACAACAACAACGACGAAACTATCAACAAATTCCTGGACAGGGGGCTGTTGAGGGCGTGGGCGGGGGCTGTCGATTCAGTCAAAAATTTCCTTTAGCTCAACTGGCGTGTTTGGCTGTCATGATTACAGTACTTAGAATTCAGAGCACAGACCACCCACCACCCACTACTCATTCCGTTAACAACACTTCCCACCCCCTGCCACTGCCCCCTCGCAGTGTAATAGAAACGAATCGCAAATTGAACCGTAAATTTAGTTCATAAAGAGCAGAAAATTGATTTTCTATCTATTAATTTGAGGTAAGGCTGCGAGCAAAAGAAGATACAGATATATATATATATATATATAGATATATTATATATATATAAATGAAAGAGATGGGAAAAAGAAATATGCATTGTTTCTTTGCTTTAAAAATTCTTAACAACTCTTTAAATGCTACAATACCAAGTTTGAAGTATATTGGAAAATCTAAAAAAAAATAAAATTAAAAATATCAAAAAAATGAATAAAAAAACCCTTCTGATAAATTCTGATAAAGCTAAAAAAGTTCTCATCCATAAAAGAAACCGAGTAAACAGCAATTTTAAGCTGCATTCATTATTCGTGGATTAAATAAAATGAATGAAAATGCAAAATGGGAAATGAGAAATGAAAAACACAGCTTTATTTTTACAGCTATTTTGCGTATAGAGCCAAATGAGCCAGAAACTGGTGAAAAAAATCTCACAAAATTCAGATAAAAGTCAAACGGCTGACTTTGATCATTTTTGCCATGGCAGATAAAGAAGAACTTCAGCTCCAACTTTGTCTGCTTCGTCTTCGTCTTCGTCTTCTTCTTTGTATCCATTTTTGTCTTGAGCAGCACTTGTTGCATGAAAACTGTTAAAATAGCACAAGCAAAAAGATGAGAAAAAAGGCGCCTGAGTCCGGCAAATGCCGTTGGTGATAAATCAAGTGCCAAAAACTGCAGACTGGAGACAAGTCTTGTTGGGGAAGGGAGAGTGGTAGGGGGAGGGGGAGGGGAATGGGGAGCGGTAAGGAGTGTGTGGAGTGGGAGAGTTCAAGTACTGCAAGAGAGACACAGAGAGGGAGAGAGATGCAGATACCGTTAAGTGGCAGTAAAGTGAGCGCCGGCAACGAACTTGAAAAAGGAGCATTTGCCCCCAGGCAACAGCCGATATACACTTATATATGTATATATATATATATATTTATATATTTATATATATTTGTTTCTTATATATGTGCAGCATTCGTGTATGCAAAAACACAGACACACACACAGAAGAGGGTATTTAAATGCCGTTACAAACGTCGTCTCTGATCAGAATATCTTTAAATTTATTCAAAATTTCTGTTTGGAATTATATAGAAATGTTTAACGCAATTTGTATATTTTTTTTACTTTAAAATCATTGAATTCTAGAAGAGAATAACAAAATTCCGCCTGCACCTATTTTATTTGGCATATTTAATAAGTAAGCTCGGATTTAAAGCACCAATGGTTTTTTTTGGCGGAACTATGTATACGTATATATATAAATACACACACACACATATATATCTATATATATATATGTATATAAATAAGTAAATTTATCGCCTTTGTGCGCTAACAATGCCTAGGAAACAGTTCAGTTCGACTTATTGCATATAATTAATGTATGTTCTGGAAAATGTTCAGCTGACTTGAATTTCCATTCCAATCAATTCAATTATTTTCCGTTTTCTTGCAGACCTTTTTTTTTGCTTATGGGTGGGGCGGGGCGGGGCAGAGCTGTTTGGCGAGTTGCGGGGGGTTTCTGCGTCGTCAATTATGAATGCATTTCATGAAAAAAATAATGAACATTTGCAAAGAAAATCATATCTGAATTTATTTGAATGTTGCGCTTGTTAAATGAATTCGCTTTGAATTTGAATTTGGAATTTGATAATCTTATCTGCTCGTCCTTGGCTTCATTTGAAGTCGAAGCAATAAATGCCACACGAACACAAGAACTGGGCGGCCGGCCCCTGCCCCACTCGAGATTGAGATTGAAGTACACAACAACTACAGTTGTATGATTGTTGCTGGGCATATCATTTATAAGTGGGATATATATATGTATATATATATATACATATGTTTATAAAATATATACATATATCGCTATTTTTAGTTCATAAGGGCAACATTTTGAATAAACTCATCAGCTTAACCGGAACGTTTAATTGTGGCGAAACTGGAACTGGAAAAATACGATTCGGTTCGACAGCTTGGTTGGTCAATTTTGGAATAGAAACCTCTCTAAACTTTATTGGAGAATATTATTTATAGATAACGATAACAGTTCATAAGCTAAAAATGATCGAGCGTGTTTAATTTAGCATTCCAATTTTTGATTAAGTTTTAGTTTATTTTCAAAAATAGACGATTTACAAGTTGTTTGATGCATCGATTATTTTGTTTAATTACAGAGATTACAGGGCATCTGCTAGTCGTGCTTGCAACCTTTCACTCAACTACGTTATTATTATTTTATTTAATATATTTTTTTTTTTTTGCCACACGTTCTTGCCCTCTCTCCAGGCACAAGACAAAGCCATTGCCGTTGGCGTCATCATCAGCGGTTTACCAACTCCAATAACTCACTCTATCTGTCTCTGTCTCTCTCCCTCTGTCCCCCTGTCTCTGCGCCCGTCGCAGCACACTTTGTAGTTGCAAGTTGCAAGTCGTGCAACACGACGCGCTTCAATTTTAAACGCATAAAAAGCGAGACAAAGTAGAAAAGACTGAAATAAAAAAAAAAGAAAACTGCTGAGATAGCAACAATCTTTACGCTTTGCCGCCTGTTGCCCCTATGCTGTCCCCTCCCCCCTCCCCCTCTCCACACACAACCACTCAGCGCTCTTCGCGGCCCTTATCAGTGAGTGTGTGGTTGGCTCAGGGGGTACTGGCGGTGGTGGTGGGGTAGGGTGGGGTAGTTTGGAGGTATCTTTAAATGTAATGAGGCGCGGGCCGTTTGGCTGCAAATGGAAATGGGAATGATAACGATGAGAAGGGGCAGACGACGGCGAATTGGCGTACGCTAGGTGGGTGGTTGGGAGCGGCTTGGGGAGGGGTGTGGGGTGTCGGGTGCGAGTCTTAACTCTTGAGGGTCGTCGGCATCTTCTTTTCAATTTGCTCTTCACTTAGCTGGCGCATAATTTTCTGCTTCTACCATTTTTTTTCATTTTTTTTTTCTGTTCTTATTCTTATTTTTTTTTTATTGAGTTTCTTGAGAAAAAACTCGCGACGTTGTCGCCGATAACACAAAATCAATAAGTAATAAGATAGCGGTAACCCCAAAAAGCAAACATGCTCAAAAGTGTGTGTTTATGTGTGTGTGTGTGTTGTGTGTGTTTGTTGTGCTTGTCTTCTGATAAGCACTGCTCCAGCAACAGGAACAACAACAAAAAGCTTCGCAACAAGCACAAAGCGAATGCAAGTTGACTTTTCCAAATGACAATCGCTATGAAAATGTTCCGAGGCAACACTTCCAATCACAAAAATGAGCCAGAGTTGTTGTTGTTGTTGTTGTCAATGGTGCTGCTGTCGCTGATAATAATGATATCGACGATGGAGATGATAATGATGATGACGACACAACTCAGCCAGTCGTGCAATAATTGCATAGCTGCACAGTGTAGCAAACTGCATTGGCAGGCAACACGTTTTTTCTTTTATTTTAAATGCAACATCTAAAAAAATTGATTCAACTTCATTGTGAAAATGTGCACTTTCACTTTACCAAAAATAAACCCACAATTCAAAGTAAAAAGTTTGATTTTTTGTCAAAAAGTTGTTATCAATTTTGTAGAATTATATTTGAATAGCTTAAGACTAATAACGGTTCAGTTTCGATTGAGTAGTGGAAAGTTTGGATACGTCTTAAGGTGCGATTGTTTTCTTTGGCGAAGATTATTAATATGAATTGCTAACCAAAATTGCACTCCAAACTGACTTAGATAGTTTCAAAGCCTGCCGTCGAGTTAATTTATTAAATCTTAATTGTGTTCAATGTAAATTGATGTCTTTTTTATAGGCGAATGCTCTTTTTAAATACATTTTTTTTTTGTAGCAATTCACTGGAACGCATTGAATATCTTGATAATTTGGGTATCCTTTCAGATGCCAAGCTTAAGTTTGACAAGCATATTTCTTTCTCTGCCAATCGAGCATTTGGTGTCCTGATTTGGTTTGACGATACCTATAACACACTATAAACATCCTTCCTATAAACAATATACCAACTGTGTATATTGGTCCCACAAAAACAATGTTTATCAGTACAGTATAGAATGCGTAGAAAAACAATATTTTATTATTTGCTCTTCGGGGTCTTAATTGGAATACTAATATTAATTTACTTTTACATACCCTATGTGACTTTTATTAATGAATCTGCATTCTCTTTCTAATCGTTGAACAACGTAATCTTAGATATCTCAGAGATATCTTAGATATTGATTCTTCTGAGTTAATCAGCCAACTTCATTTTGCAGCTCAGATCAGAAATACAAGGAATTTTCGACCTCTTTCTCTTCAAACTTGTGGTTCGAATTGTGCTATCCATAATCCATTTCGGATCTTATGCTCAAATAATAATGCGGTTTTCCCATGGATAAGTTGTGCTTCTTCTAGTTCTGCCATTAAAACTGTTGTGTTATGTCATCGGTCATAATAGATGTCAAATTCTGATCATAATTTTAAACTCTGCTTTGTAACATTTGACGAGCATTTTGTTTCTGTGTGTATAAAACTATTTTTTAACGCGTTTTTGTTTGCATTATTGTTAGTTTTGTGCCACTGTGCGTTGGCTTCAATTGCAGTGTGCGACACGCATTCCAAGAGCGAATCTCCTTTCGCATTTTGCCTGCTGTTTGTCTGCTGCCGTTCGCTGTTGCCCGCTACTCAAACCCCCCCTCCTCATCTCTCCCCCTCCCACTGCTCCAATTCAACCCCGCTTTGGCCCACTGTATGTTTGGCGTAAGCAATTCGGTTCGCATTCCCCTTTTGGCTGTCATCATCATTGTCATAATAACCAGCATTGATTGTGTGCATGGCTCTTCTACAATAGTTGGCACTTTTGCTCACCTTTTGCTCTCCGCGCACCTTCCCCCTCACAAGCCACCCTGCGTGTATCTCTTGAGTGGCGTTCTGTCGTCGAGGCTTGAAATTGCTGTTCATCGCCTTCGCTGAAGAGCGCGCCTCGATACGCTTTGCTCATATTGGGCTCAGTTGCGATTGAGGTTCGTTTCTGGGTTTCTGGTTTCTGGCTTTGGGTTTGGGTTCGGGTTCGTCTCAAGTTGTGATTCCGATTCGCCTTTAGTTGCTGTACTGTTGCCTAATGCGTAAAATCGTTTTGTCTGTTTGTAGTGTTTATCGTTCCTCTTCCTTGGCAGCTGCGTTGCACACAAACGTCCCTCCTCCCTCCCCCCACCCACCATCCCACATTCCGCGCGACTCCATTTTCCTTTGATAAGCGCTTGCATTTAGCAGTTGGAGGTAAATAAGCAGTTTATTGCTTTATGTTGATATTTGCATTTGTTCAGTTGTCGCAAATTTAACAGGAAATGCAAAAGTCACAGATAAATACCAATATAGCTACAGATATATACAGAGTATATATACATATATGCATATATATATATATATTGACACAGACAACGGTAGCACTTTGTTTCTGTATGCCCTTTCTTATGGTATTGTAATCAGGGCACTCAATGCCCATTTGTTAGGCTATTCAGCAAATTTGAAACCAATTCAATAACTTTATACGAAATACGATTCGGTTTGTCAACCAGCTCAAAACTCATTGAACTATCATTGCAAAACTTAAGTTGTTGGCAAACATTTTATATAAGAATCACATATGTAATTTGATCCAAGAAATAGGACAACATTTGTGTCTTCAACTAGAAGGTCTGATTACGATTTAGTCAGAGAACTGTTTTCGTTGTAATTATTATGATGGTTGGAAGAGTATTAGCATTTCGACACCCTGAACATTAATGTTGATATTTATGAGTGCTCGTTTAATCCGGCATTTGGAATTACTCAGCCCATGAGCAGCCTTATCAGCAGCTGGGTTGCGAATATTTCTTCGTGATACTAAATAAACGAAATAATCGTCAATACAGCAACAAGAGCAACAAGAACAACTAAAGCAATAACATTTACGCACGATTAAAGCAAACAATTTAATCAATTTTCACAGAACAATTTCCCAACTCATTCCAGTCCTTTGCCAAACTTTTGCCTTTAACAAACACAACAATATCAATATACAAATTCGAGAATATGCCTAAAACTGACAATTGAGATTCGTAACTCTATCTATCTCCATCTCTCATCCTCTATATCTCTATCTCTTTCTCTACTTCTCTCTTTCTCTCTCTCTCTCTCTCTCTCTCTCTGTGTATTTTGCCATTAAACATTGAGCAGCCATTAACAAATTTGCAAATCATTTTGGCAAAGTCGAAAGCAGTCTCATTTACAACTTACTTTTTGGCAGCAGACATTAAAAGGGGGACGATTAGAAGAAGGATAGGAATGAGTAGGGTAGAGTATATAAAGCTTATGTCTAGTAATTGGTTCTTGCAACTTCAAGTTACATTTGTCATTCAGAGTGATTAAGCAAAGTTTTTCAAGTTTTTCCCAATTTCCCTTCGGGTTGTTCTTAACCAAAAAAAAAAAAACAACGCTTCAAGCAACTAACAGAAACAGATATTATTTGAGAATCACATCAATAAATTATGTGCATCATCAATTTAATAATCATTTAATATATTTTTGGTCATTGTATATCCTGTAGATTATTTGTGCATCGATAATTATTATTTTTGGATTCGCTATTCAAGTTGAAAAGAAGTTCGAAATGCCCTTTTGGGTTCTCAAGCTGAAGCTAGTTAGTCCAAAAGTTCTCGTACATCATTTTCAGATTGATTTTCATTTAATTTATCGATAACTGCTTCCGTTACGCTATTAGGGATACAAATCAATTTCCGATAGCCATAAATGCATCAAAACCGATTTCAAATTAATCTAATAATAATACAAATCATCTGTCGGAAACATCATGCATATCAAATGGTAAACCTGCTGTGTGTGCTTCAGGCCAATAACTTGTGTGCAGGGTATCTGCTAGTCGATATCACTCTCTTCCTTTCTCTCTCGCTCGACGGGAGCTTTCAGTCTGTCGGACATGAAAACTGCTTTTGAATCAATGCTATTGAACTTATCAAATATTTAAGCATGGAAACTTAAGTAATTGTCCTGCACACACACACACACACACACACATACATTGTGTAGTGTTTTCTCTCTCTCTATCTCTCTTTTGTCCTCCTTCTCTCACTCTTTCTGTCTCCCATGCTGTTAAGCTGCTTTTAGTGGCTGTTGTTATTTTTATTTATTTACGATTTGAAGCAAACGCACAAGTCTCTCTGTGTGTGTGTGTGTGTGTGTGTGTGCGTGTGTGTGCGTGTATGTCGCAGGATATACGAGAACACGACTATTCCGTCCCTGCTCTCCTGCACACCACCGTCTCCCACTGTCACACACGTCTCTTTTTGGGCTGGCTGTGCGTGTGTTTTATCTATTGTCCTTTTAATTTCAATTCTCATGTGGGCTTTACGCTTAGTGCACATTATTCATTTATGCTTGTCCCCCTCTCCCCCGGCCAGCCATGCTATGCCCTGCCACAGCCAGCCAGCCAGCCAGCCATACCAGTTCAACATCCATTCCATCCCATTCCATCAGTTCCTCATCTCGCTCCTCTCCCACATTTTTGGCTCGCCCGTTTTGTTTTACGCTGGGCTAATTTTTGTTTTCTTGTTCTCTGCTTCTGCTTCTCGGCTTCTGCTGCTGATCGCTAATCTTATGTTAATTTATCATACACACATGGAGCGGGCATGCATGCAAGCCTCTCTCTCACTCTCTGTGTGCGTGTGTGTGTGTGCGCGCTGCCAGCTGTTGGCGTATAAAAGCGCAAGCGGCTAAGAGACCCAAAGAAAAAAATTAAAATAAAAAAAAAAAGAAGCAAAACACGAAACTTTTATACACTCCAAGCAAAACACGCAAGCAGCGACGCTATCCGACTAATTTATCACGGCGTTTAGTTGCCACACACACACACACACACACACACACACATGCATACATGCAAACACCCATGGCCAAACGCATAGGGCGACGATGCTAATTACTTCACTAGGAATAACAATTACGAGTATATGCATTACATATTTATTTTATTTTTATTTAATTACTTAACTTATATTTTAAATACTTGGTTATCTGGTTTTGTTTGGCAATTATACCTCCATTTTTACCTCCATAAACTTTTGGCATCGTTTGGCACACCAACTGATAAATGGGATAAGCTAATCGACTGATCTACTAATCTGTCTAGTATATTCAACATGGGTTCTTTAATGGCTAGTTTGTAGAATTCTTCAACTTCAACACAATACAATCGATTGTTTCGCGCAGTGTTGATGAGTACATTTTCTTGGGCGCTTTGTTAACATATGTTGGCGATTTCTGTGTACCCAGACCAGAAGTGACAACAACAACAACAATAGCATATATGCTTCCCAGCATGCCCCGCTCCACCTACATCTACCCAGTGAGCTGTATGCCCTGCCCTTGGGCATATCGAAATGTTGTCGCATTTTCCATTTACATGTTTTTGTGTTTTTTTTTTATTTGTAGTGCATGCATGTGTGTGTGTGTGTGTATATTTTCTTTTTTCTTGTCCACATGCAAATTTGAAGAGGTTTTGCGCCTTTGCAAATATGTCAATGCCAAAAGTGTCGAAGCACATGGGCGTTAAATCTGCATTTCCTAAGGGTTCCGTTTTAATTACACAACACACACACCCACACATCCACATCCACACACACATACACACTCACACACACACATGTCATCCTCATCAATAAACTGCGATTACTTTTGTTCGCCAAATCTATTTGGTTATAATCGGAAAATGTCAAGTTCCAACAACTTTCGCATTTAATTTTATGCAATGCATGGAAATAATTTTTGCAACGTGAAAACATGGAAAATTGTGCCATCAATTTCCATGTGTTTGTGTTTCCCACTCAAAAGAGAAAACAACAATTATTTAAATGCTTACATTGGTTAAATTATGCATTTAAAGCTTTTGTGTTTTCGTGTTTTCGTTTCAATTGTTGCTTTTTGCCGTTTGCGGTTTGCTTCTAGCTAAAAATCCTCATAAAACTCAACTAACTAAAACAACGCAAATAAATTTATGTAATTGGGTGTGTGTGTGTGCAACCTGTAATTAATCACAACATTTAACAACTGTCTATCTCCATCTCAGTGATGTACATTTATTCTAGCCTGAAACCATCGAAATTGTTTTGAAAGGGCATAATAAAGTTGTGCAAAGATGTTTAGCATTTACTCAAAGCATAATTATTGCGGATCAACATCAACAACCGAGTCGATTTAATCTTTAATCGTTGGTGATTACAGGTTCAAAACATAAGTTGTCGAAAAGGTCATCCAAGAGCGAATTCAACTTGCAACTGCAACAATCTGTATTATCCAGCTGCTCTTGCTCCTTTCGCTATTGCTACTCTACTGCAGAGAACACTTTTCACAGGGCTACTCTTTTCTGCAATGGCTATTTTAAAGCAGCAATCGTAGCAGTAATATTTCTATAATGCTTCCTGCAACAGTGTTGTAAGTTAAAGAACTGTAAATATTTCTTAAAAATCGGTTGATTTAGAAAATCATACTTTCATATTCATATTGCAAATGCATTTTCTGGATATCTGCGAGTCTGTGGATTGCTGTGGATTGACTTAACTTTCATTTCGTTTCAGTTGTCGCTCTATTCATTATATCATATATGTGAGATGTGTTCAAAAAGTATCGCGAATTTTGAATTTTCGCGGGTTACGTATAATCGAATTTGGATTTTTTTGTGGCGTTATGTTGGTACTCATGTCTCTCACTTCGTACGAGTATATTATCATATCAAATCATATTATTGAAATATCTGCTGCGCTTTTCTATCCTTGGGCTCACTGATTTGTTTGTCTGCCTGTAGTCAACGCTAGGTGGCGCCAGCGTAATCCCTATTTTGCACTTAATCCACTTCCAATTGAAACTGTAATGAAAATATTGGTTTAATAAATCAATAAAATAATGCAATACACTCAATATTATGAGTGCATTTAATTATTTGCTTAAATCAAATATCAATGGATATGTCTGTGGCTGTGTGTGTGTGTGTGTGTGTGTGCGCGAACATACTTAATGTAAGTGCAAATTTACACTTGTTAACTATAGAGTCGACTATTTATGCATTATGAGTCTTATTTCATTGAATGTCATATTTGAAGCACGTATAAATTAATTGCCACAAGCAACAACAATTTTATTGGCAAAGGAGTGATTCACTTTAAATATGTTATGCTTTTTTATGGTCCACATGTGTGTTTGTGTGTGTGTGTGTGTGGGTGTGTGAAATCAATTAAAAGTTTTAATTGAAAGATTTAAGTGAAATTAAATACACACGCCTCGACTTGGGCTCAGTTTTGGTTTCGATGCTTTTTTCGCTGTGGGTGAGAATTGGAGAGTGGTTTTGCGCGTCCAATTGAATTTGCCTCATTCCCCTACCGCATCCCCCTTCCCCTTCCCGTCGCACCAACCATCCATTCAGGCGTTGATTGTCTATGATTTTGACTAACAACAACTTTTCAAGCAATTTTCGAAATAGTTATGTGCGGTTGTTGATGATGATGGATACAGCCAGACCCCTACCCCCCGTCCACCCTCTTGTCTTTTGAAAATAAATCAAATCAAAGCAAGCTGCAAAGCCATGGCAACATCTTGGGGCAGATAGAGAAATACAGAGAGAGAGAAAGAGAGAGAGATAAAGGGATGAAAGGAGGAGACTGAGGGAAGAGAGAGAGAGAGAGAGAGAGAGAGAGAGAGAGAGAGAGAGAGCAAATGGTCTTAGTTACCTAATTTAATTAACGCAAAATGTAAACAATTTGAAACGCTTGCTGTTTGGAAATATTCTTGAAATTACATGAATAAATTATCTGTCTCTCTCTCTCTCTCTCTCTCTCTCTCTTTCTCTCTCTGGCTATCCAGATGTTTTGTGTGTATTTTTGTTCCACTCCGTCATAAGTACATTGATGTACGCAATTTGATGACTCGCAAGGACAAACAATCAGTGTAATAAACGGCCAAGTTAAGATACACGCATGCATGGCTAGCATGCTAGCTGATTAATTATGCAACTACAACAACAACTTGAGTTCGACTTGGTACATATTTGACTTAGATCAGTTAACATTTTACGTATTATGAATACGTGTTGATTTTGTTGATATTGTTATTCGATTTACTTCAGCAAGTTGTATAAAACGATTTTATGATATGTGTTTGGGTTGGTGACAACTATATATATGATATATATACGAGTATATGATATTTAGTGCGAAGATACCACTAATTTCAACATATTTACAGCTCAGTTAACGCTCAGTTTGCCAAGCCTAATGAAACAATATTCAAGTTACCTCAGTTTCACAAGGAAAGCTATACTAAGCGCTAAGTTTCTCATATCAACTATAGATGATGAATAAATACAATTAATGTCAAGCCATTTACTGCTATCCTTTCTAAATATATTCCCCATCACCAAAAGCAACAACAACACCAATAAAAACATATTATGAATGTCTCCGGCATTCTAAAATTCGTATTCTCATATTGTGTGAAGTTCATTGGTCTGCAAATGTCGCAACTTTCACTGTGCCCCACATATGTCAGCCTATATACATAGATACGTTTGGGGACATCTGTGTTGCAAGGACCTCAATCCGTTTTTCTTGTTTATTTTGTATTTTTTTTTTTATTGTTCTCTCTTGATACCTTTTAATACCTGCCTCTCAAGTCCAATATGTCGGTTTGTTGTTTTTTCTGCCTTTAGCCTTGACAATTGTATCCCCACAGCCAGCTTGTGGTGTTGCACACACAAACACACACACAGCACACGTAAACATTGAGAAGCCCACTTAGTGGCTAGACATATACGTCAAACCGTCAGGCTCCGGACGGAGCCGTTCCACATTGTGAGTTTGTGGCTAAGCTTTACATTTGTGCTGCAATTTTCTGTTTTTGCTGTTGTGGTTGTTGCTTGTTATTTTATTGTTGTAGGTGCTGCTGTTATTTTATGCTCGGTATCATATCATACTTTTGATATACATATGTTAACACACACTTTATTCCACGTATGCCCTGCACACGTTCACAGTGGCAACAGAGTTGTGTATTAACACCCAAACCCCCTTCAAAACCCCCATTTTGTGTTTCATATATCGATTTTCTTCATTTAAATGAATTGAAATATGATTTATTTCAGTTTTCGTGTTATGTTGCTATATATATATATGTATATATATATATATATATATATATATAGTAATAACATCGGTTTCTGTAACTGTTTCTCAGAAAATGTTCAATTTAGTTGCGGTTTATTTTGTAAAGCGAGCAAATTGAATATATTTCAATGGCAATTAAATGTAGTTATACTCGTATGTCATATTAATAGCAATTATTCGTGTTGTGAATATATTTTGATTTCCTCTAGTTTTTAGACATTAAATCATTTTTCATGCATCTACTAATCATTTGTTTTCTTTCATATTTTTTACAGGTAAGCTGATGAGCCATTCAATGTCAAATCTCTGCTGTTTGAGGTGCGTGTTACTCAAATATATATGTATATATACATCAGATTATCTGCCTTATATTATTATACAGTATACGTATCAATGAAGACAACAATTTCTGCTTTCGAGCTTCGATTTTGTTAGTTAACAGGGCATTTTCTAGTCTAGCACTTGCTTACTTTTATTTGGGATGTTGTTTTTTAGCAAGCGCCAAACTAAGCACTTCGAATTGGTTCTCATAGTTTTATTGTAGTTTTGTTTTGTTTCGTTTCGTGTTTTTTCTCGGCTTTTTCTAGCTTAACCCTTGTTTATTTACTTAGCTGCGGTTGTGCATTATCTCTAAGCACTAAAAAATACAGCAACTATATTTGAATACTCTGTGCACTTCTGAGCAACGGATGTGATAACCAACGCTGAGCTGGCATCTTTTAAGCAAATCCGATAACTTAAATAAAGCTGACTTTTTAAATTAAATTATGACATCGACTTGAAATGTGCTGATTTTTTAATAGACTCAACAATTGTTGTTTTATTTTTTTGACGCCAGGAAAATATCAGCTGGCAACTGGTTACCGGTTACTGGTTACAGGGTATCACGTAGTCAGTCATTCGCGAGTTGTGTTCAATTTTTGTGTTGCCAGCTCTGCAGTCATGCTGGATACGCCCACGTTCCGCTTAAGCCCCCGGCCTTCATCCGCTTCGCACCTTTATTCAGTTGGCAGCAGCTTAGACACTTTGAGCTTTTAATTGCTTCACTGCCTGGTCACACACATTTGGCAGTCAGTGTAGAATTATTGCGCTTTCACTTCAAATCTAAATTGCACAACTCAGCAATTAAGTCAATTAAATAGTTTTGCATAATGATTAAAATCACTTTATACTGCTTATATTCAAAGATTGATGTTGCACTCAATAAAAGCTTATGTTTATCCTGAATATGAAATTTATTTGCACTTTGGATGTTCCGCTAAATATTTGGTTTTTGATCATTATTGCTAAATAGCGGAAATGAATACTTTCACAAAATCACCATGCTGCGGCATCGACTCTACAATGAGGCAAGAGCACTTCAAAGTTTACATTCAACATTTAGGGTCATCTAATTAAAAAAGTACTTCACAGAATATAAATCTCTCGCTTCGTTTTTAGTTACAGCACTTGTTTCTAATCTTATTAAACTTGCCAAGTTATTGAAATAATGTTATTTATATTTATTTAATATGAATAATTGCAAAACTAGCAGTTTGAAGAGATTTAAGCTGAATTTCAAAATGAAAATGAACACTTCACTTTCCAATTAACAGAAAAAAAAAACTTTAAAAATGAAAAAAACAACATTTAAATATTTATTTTTAATTCGATTCGAGTTAAACGCAGATCTGAGGCAAGTATTAATGCCGATCTTTGCAGGAGATCGCCAATAATCTACCAACCAAATATGCTGACAGTATTTTTGAATTTGTTATATGGTTTTATCGAAATGATCGATTTTTATCGATTTCTCGTTTACCCAATTTAAACACTCTATCTGATATGGGCAAGTTTCAGATCTTTAAAGTTATTCCTGCATCTAAACATTATAAAAAGGTTCATCTAACTATCAAACTCCCTTATTTTTTTGTTTCTCTCTTTCTCTCTCTCTCTCTCTCTCTCTCTCTTCTCTCTCTCTCTCTCTCTCTTTGTTTCTCTGCATATTTCCAAGCGTCGCACATGTGCACGCCACATGTTTGCCTCTGCTGATCGATGAGAGCGATTTATAGACTTTGAGAGTTCGAGTTTCGACGCGGCTGCAGATAACATTTCGAATTATTGCACTTGCCACAAAATGTGGAACATGTGCTTATCAAATATGAACCAAAAAAAAACCAAGAAATACAAAATGTAAACATCAAAAGGAAGCGGCGAGAGCAAGGGCAAAGGGCAGATGGTAATCCAAATAGGAAAATGAGAAAAACTCGCGGCTTCAAAATATAGAAAAGAACAGAATAAATGTGACAAAATGAGCGGGCGAAAAATTAAAGAAAAATACAGATAGAGAGAGAGAGGGAGAGAGAGAGAGAGAGATGTGTACAAAAGAGAGACACATATAGCATAATGGACCTGGACATTAGGATCGGTGGGTAACAGGCAAAACAAATTTGTTGCTGTTGCTACAATTATTGGTTACGAAACGCAAACTGAGCTGACCGAGAGCGAAAGGGAGAGAGTGAGCCCAGGGACTACTGACTACTGACCTACCTGGGTGTGTGAGTGTGAGTGTGTGCGAGTGTGAGTGGTTGAACTGTGCAGCTACCTGGGAGCCAAGCGAGTGTAAGGGACAGCGAGGAGGCGGAGAGAGCGGTTCAGTTTCAGTTTCTGTCTGCCGTCTCCTGGCTGGAAGCCAACCAAGCGTGCCATGAACTGTTTGTTACCCCCTGCTCCTGACTGCCACTGCCACTACCACTGCCTGCGTGCCTGCCTTGGAACATAGTACATCATGCCACATTTTTATCGAAAGGCAGCTGTTGTTGTTGCACATTTTTGAGATACTTTTAGAGGTAAATGTTGTGGCTGAGAAACAGCTGCTTACAATTCTCGGGGCCACAATTTTATTTCGCATTTTACATTCCCAAATTTAGGTTGTTTTCGAGCTGCTGTTGCCTACTGCTTAGCTAACTTTAAAGTAGCACAAATTTTGAGGTTTAATAAACCGACAGACATGAAAGGACTACAAACACTCTGTGCTAGACTCTTGACTCCTACACATATGTTCAGCCGAATTGGCCCATATCTTTGAATACTATTTGGCTAAGTAAACTCTACACTGCGATCTACTATATCTATTGTGCTTTGTTGAGCTGCTTCTAAGGGCTTCGACGTCCTTGAAGCATCTTTCCCCAGTTAAGGCGGCATGCTCCGCTTGGATATGCCTTGAGGACTCTTCCCCGCCCACACAAAACCTAGTTCGCTGCTATAAATACCTAGTTTAGTTACTGTTTATAGTTTGTAGAGCAAATTAGATTTAGCACGTTGAACGTTGGCAGAGTGTGGAGACCCTTTGCCACCTACTCACTCAAATGGTGTTGTTTCTGATGTGTTTGTGCACCTTTGAGATACATTTCATGCTCGTACGAGATACATTTGCAGCCATTCACAGCACGCAGGGCAAAAGAAGTTGGCTCCCAAATGATGGCCCAAGGCCGAAACTGTGCACTAATTACGCTTATTTCTCTACTCTTTCAACTCCCTACTCTCCACTCTCTGCTCTCTACGTCTGTTTTGCACTTTCCTTCGTCTGTTTTAACAGTTATTAGTTAAAAGCTCTAAGGGCATAAAAAGACGCACTTGCAATTTAAAGCGTAATTTTGCAGCTGGTTTTTTTCGTTTGGTTTTTATTAAGTTGCGAATACTGCCAATGTTTTTGTCCTGCGGAATAAGTTGAACGTGAAAACTATACTAAATCCTTTCACAACCATAGCATACTGAAACCTTTCTTTTATTACTTTTCTTCTAAATGCCAAAACATATCAAAAGGAACACTTTTTGTTAAAAAAATGTATGTGAAATGATCTCAAGTGATTTTCATATTTTTAAACTGATTTTCCATAAAATTTGCGTTTAAGTTTTGAATTTAGAATTTGGAAGTTATATAAGTGAAAGTATTTCATTTGCCAATGTTGACGATGATAGTCAACAACTTTTTGCGAATTTTCAATTTGATTACATATTGATACCCTGTAATTGTTAATTGGCTAGAAATTAATATGCTATGGCGACATGGCTAAAAGAGAACTGAGCCCATTAAATCTGACCTAATATTTACCCGCTTATATTTGATTGGCTCCTTTTGGGACATTCCCCTTTTAACTTTTAGAGTTGCGCTTTCGACTGGTCGCTCAGTTGGAGTCATTTCAAATATTCCGTATGGCAATCAGGAGTAATTAATTTTCGAATTATTTTATGTACTCTTCTCTGTGAGGCAGACGGCTACCCAACCCCCTCCCACTTACTTCACTCCCCAAATCCTCAGCCGAAAAGCAAACATCAATTGGCAAACTGCTTGGTTTTTTTTCGTGTCTTGATAATGGATTAGACGCAAGCACGACAAAATAAATCTATATGTAAATGCTTGCATAGGATAGATATATATCTTTAAGCAACATTGGATCATCAAACATATTTTGCTGCTGCGTGAGAGAGGCACAGAGAGAGAGAGAGAGAGAGAGAGAGAGAGAGAGAGAGAGAGTGAGAGTGCCACATAAGGCATGTAAACATTGTAAAATTTGAATTACGTGCTCGGGTTACCAAGTTGGTATTCGACTCTGTTTCGACTTTTTGGCTAGAAGTAGCTATGAACAAATGTATTTCAAGTCCAACTTCCGTTTGCCACGCACGCCAGGTCCTGCAAGGGGAAGTGTGAGGTGAGCGGAGAGCAAAAAGCTTCGCAAGAGATTTTTCACAGACGCGTCTAAAAAAAAGCCAAAGGGCCTCTTAAGCAATATATACAACTCGATTTCGCTTACCATTCGCATGGCCCCCAAGGGCCAACCGTGTGGGGAGAAGGGGTGGGGGAGGGGGAGGTGGGTGTTTTGGCTTCAGCTCTTATAAGCAGCGTCTTTTGATGGCAACGCCGCCGGCGTCGCAGCTGACTAAGCAGGCAGCAAGTTGAGCAACTCTCGAGAAGAGCAACTCAAGAAAAATTACAAAATTTATTAAAGTGTTGCACAAGTGAGAGATGGAAATGGGTGGCGAGGCTAACACTCGCACACGCACACATATACACACACACATACACACACATATACACACATATCAAATGTAATTGACTCGGAAATCTAAGACAAATGTGTTAAAAACAGCGGAAGAGACAGAAGAAGAAGCTGCCAAAGGGCAAGGCGAACAAATGTGACAGCATGTGTCTATGTGTGTGTGTGTGCCTGTGTGTGTCCGTGTAGCATATGTAAGAGTAGTTGTTGCTTCGATGCGTCACCAAATTACAGAGCAGAGCAGGAGATCCGCTGCTGGCGACGGCGCAAGTTGAGATGTTTTTCTCTAAATTGCTATCCTTGCAGAGGCTTGTGTAGTTTGTAACGCATCAGAAGAGACGTCTCCCAGTCTACATATATACATATATATATATATATATATATTATTATTATATATATTATTCTTCATTCGAAAGCAGAATCCTTATCAATATCGGACTACAACATAACATACGAGGTGTGTTCAAAAAGTATCGCGAATTTTGAATTTTCGCGGGTTACGTATAATCGAATTTCGATTTTTTTGTAGCGTTATGTTGGTACTCATGTCTCTCACTTATGCCGACAAGCTCGGCCATTTTGAATGTTCACTTAATTGTTGACCGCTGCTTTGCTTGCACGTGTTTTGGATCGTCTTCGATTTTTACCTATTTAAAAAAAATGGATCAAAGAACCTGTATCAAATTTTGTGTGAAAAACGAAATTAAGTGCGCGGATGCATTCCGAATGTTGATTGTGGCATACGGAGAAGCTACCTTGGACCGAAGCAACGTTTATCGGTGGTACAAAATGTTCTCAGAAGGCCGAGAAGATGTGAACGACGAAGAGCGTGCCGGACGCCCGAGCACTTCAACAACAGACGAAAAAATTAATGGAGTGGAGAAAATGGTATTGGCCAATCGTCGAATGTGAAAGTTTTGCTGACAGCTTCGAAGATTGGAAAAACCGTTGGCACAAGTGTATAATATCTCATGGGGATTACTTTGAAGGGGACAAAATAGATATTCATGAATAAATAAATAATATCTGAAAAAACACAACATTCGCGATACTTTTTGAACACACCTCGTATAGCCGACATAGGCACAATCGGTTTGTTAGTTGTGGAATTTATTTGCCAGCAGTTTCCCTTTTGCTCAAACAAGTGTATTTAATTGTCGGATTTGTCTCAGATAGCCGTTCTTTCTTATTTTGGTTACTTGGGCGAAGCAAGACGTAGTTGGTGGTGCATTATTCTAAACCACCACCACCACCACCACCATTAGCAGCACCCCAGAACCCCAGCAGCATTAGCAACACCACCACCAATAATAGAACATATATACACATATATATATAGCCGAACATGTTTTTGCCGCCCCCTTCAAATTAACCCTCGGCAACAAAATACAAATGCGTCTCTGCAATGTGCATTGTGCAAATCGCAAAAGTACAAAAATAACAACAAGAAGAAGATGGAGACGCAGATGAAGAAGAAGATGAAGATGAAGATGAAGAAGACGAAGAACAGGCAAAACAGAAGTCTGCAGTTGGCGGTGGCAATCGGCCTAAACGAAAGAAAACCGACTTTAAGATAATTCAGAGTCTTCAATTTCTATTATTAAGAACTCAATATTAAATGTGATTTTTCGTGATTAACTTTTCGTGGTGCTTAATTAATTCATTGTGATTTTTTTTGACATTAAATAAATAAATAAATAAAGATAGAACTGACGGAAACCAACAAAAGAGAATGCTTAAGCCTATATAGCATACATAGTACATATATAGCACTCAGTACCAGTTAAACATACCTTATTTAATAGCTGAATTCCATTTTAGAGTTTAACAAGTCAGAAATAGTTCACATTCCAATTGGAAGACAACTTTTTTCGCGAAACTTTACTGCTCAGAATCCAATTTGAACTTTTTGTGTAGTATTCAAAATGTTGAAGTTTAGATCGGAACTCAAAATATAGTTAGAACTTAACCCATTTGTATTTTAAGCATGAAATTTTTAAATTTCATACATTTTATAGATTTTGCAGTTCCTAGATATCAAATCATTTGTGAACCGGTTCAGCGCTGCCAGGGTGCGCTTCTACGCAGATCTGTTTCATCTGCATCAATAAAACTCTAGCAAAGATTCTGTACAAGATATATATCAAAAAATGCCAATAACTATAAAGGCGAAGGGTGGGTATGATTTGTAGAGGGGTGTATATGAATTGGGTGGGTGGTTGCTTCCTTGCAATAGCAATTTTTATATATTGAGGGGGTGGTTTTAATGCCGCTTAAAGGCCCCCACCTTCATACCCAGACCAAGTTCGCCAGGCGATTGAAAATGAATGAAGTTTTATATGCGACTACAATCGTAATGAATGAATTGAATAAATGAATGAATGAATAACTGGATGGATGAATGTGCCAATGAAAGGCGCTCGGCATGTGTCAGGCAAAAAAACCAAACCAAACCAAAACCAACCACACACACACACACCACTCCCCTCCCCTTCCCTTCCCTCTCCTTCGCTTCTGTCCCAGCAGGCACCCCCTTCTAATCGCAATGCCAACCCCCATGGACAACAACTGGCCCATTAAGGGGCCGGTCGAATATGTTCCCCATTTTCAATACTGACTGCAAAGAAGCAGGCAAACAGGCAAACTTCATTATACAAACACAATCAAACACACAGTCGCACACACACACACACACACACACCACTTGAGAAAACCAAATTCGATTTGGATGCCGGCTAATGCGAAATTTGTATGCAGGCCAAACATTTGACCATTTCTTTTGTTTTGACGCCTCGCCGCACTGCTTGTTGGGATTCCTGGCCAGGCAATTGGCGCTCGAGGAAATAACAATCAAATTAAATGGCAGACACAAAGTAGGCAGCAGACTAGGCCTACAGGAAATTAGGAATGCGCCTATATCTAGCAATACCACACCCCACACCCCTCCCAGCTGCCAGCTCCATTTCCTATTCGCACTTCCACAAAAGAAAAAAAAAAGTGGCGATTGCTGCTTTTTAACACTTTCAGTGCATAAATTTCTTTGGCATTTTATTGACTTAATTTGCTGGGCGTGAAAAAAATAATGAATAAGATACACAGATACACAGATAGACAGATACACAGTTATACTGTTACAGAGACAGATACAGTTACATTTACATTTGGCCAAGTGAGCCCAGCCTGACAATGAGCCAAAAGCATCCTCATAAAAAAGGGTTAACATTCGGGACGCACATAATTTAAATGAAAAACTAATTTCAAATGTCATAAAAAGCAACAAAAAAAAACGCACCCAGAGCTCTCTTAAGCATCTGAAATTCATAACATGATAAAAGCAAGAGAGAAGAAAAGAATGCCATGGAATACCCATAATGCAAATGCCCTGAAATTTTAATATAATAATATATAACTTAATATTGTTCAGTGGTGTTTAGCAACGGTCTCAAATTGCTTGCAATACAAAGGAAACTTAATAGTCCGACTTAAAACAATGAGATTGTTATCATTTCTCCACGTTTCTTTTGTCAACCAAGTGTTTTATGCATTCAAATATTTTGATGTTGTCGCTGGAATTCAGTGGCTCGCAATTGAATTTAAATTATCACTGTGCGATGCGAATAAGAACCACTATTTTACAGATATAGATTTCTGATTGGTTATCAATATCCATGCACATAATATTGTACAACTATAAATAGCAGCAGCAAGCAAAAGCTTATTCAGTATTTGTGTATTTAATTGCTAAAGTCTTGGGTTCAATGGAGTCCGAGAATCGGTCTCGTTCGACTAGATCATTCTTACATATTTCCTATATTTTTAGCAATGTTATCGTTATCGGCTATCGTTGGTGGATCACACCTCTAAAATAAACATGCTGATGTGGACTTGCCTTATCTCACAATGCGTATCAGGTCAAGTTGAGAGCTTTACCCGGGCAATTGCGGATATTAAAAAGATTGATAAAAGAAATACCTGAAAGCTGCCAAGCTCAATTTCTTACTTCAAATAATATTTAGATATAACACTTATCAGTCGAACTGAATTGCAATATTGTGTTCAGCTATATATGCATACAGCATACAGCAAGGAAAGTACACAAAACTGAGAGCTAAGTGCCAAAAAGTGCTCGTAAGCTGATTAGTTCGCTTTAAGATTGAAGGGCTCAACTCGAAGCTATTTTGCCTTAATGCGCACTTCTCTTTCTTTTCTACCGCCTAATGCAGCTGTGGCATTCATGTTCTTCACCCCAGCAATACGTCAACGTCTAGAGACCGCCTCCTCACCCTCCCCCTCACCCACCCCCTCTATCTGCAGTGCCTGCAGCTTTCACGTACGTCTCACATATGCCAATTTTAGTTAGCTGCCTTAATGCGAAGGCGGCATTAAGAAACCAAGCTGATGCAATGACTAACTACTTCTAACCGATCATGAAATACCCTAACTAGGCTGAAAGCATTTAATATTCTGCAACTTTGTTAATCAGCTCCCTCTTTCTCTCTCTCTTGCTGTTAATGAGTTATTTTTAATTGGTCTGTTCTGCAGGGCGTTACAAGTGGTGTGCTATAATTGGAGCTACCCCATTGTGAGTTACGGTATATCTTTAATTTTTGAACTCTCTCTCCAGCCTGTCTAATTTTTTTCTTTCTATTTTTTATTTTTATTTTTATTTTTTTTTTTGTCTCTAGAGTCGAGGGTAAAGAAGAAGAAGAAAGAAGAAAAATGCGATTTTTATGCGCAGAAAATTACAAAAGGCAGCCAAGCCGTGAACTGGCGACTGTCGGTTGGGTTGTAGCCTGTGTCGCAGACCCACCCCTCATTCCTCTCACTCCCCCTCAGCCGCCACACGACCCTGATCCAGCTCACCCTCTTGTTGCTGCAGCTTCTGCTCTTCCGTTGCCAGTTTACCAGTGACGTGTTTGCGTCTTGTGGTTGTCAGCTTGGCATCAGTTGTCGCCCAGCCGTGTGAAAGGTGTCTCTGTCCGCCCTCTCAGTTGCTCCATCTTCGCCAGAGCGGGGTGATGTCTTCTTACACATTTGCATACCCTATGCTAGAAGATCTTCGAGTTAATGAGCGTTGTTCATCACTTCAAATGCTGTAGTTACATTGCTGACCCATTTTTCACATGGAGTCTGACAGATTTGAGTACGTACGCCTGGAAGATGCAGCAGATATTTGGTCGAGAATGCGATAACATTTCATCGATAACATATCGTCTGCTGTCAGCTTTTCATTTGAGATTTTAGCATATTTCTCGAATAGCGATCCGACTTGGAGATAGCAAAAATTATTTGAATGACCACAAGATTCGTTTGCAATTTGTTAATCTTGGGTTGTTGGCCTATCGTGCAGGGTATTTTCGAGTCTTGCACGCGCTCGCTTGTCTATATTACTATCTGATTTGATGTCATATGGGGATGCTTATGGGATGCGATGGTCTCCAAAATGAAGAAAAATCGCATTATTATGGCATGCGTTTAATTTTGCTACAAAAAACCAGCCACACATACACCTACACACACACATACACAGAGAGGGATAGATACGTGATTGTTCTGCGTTGATTACGTTCAAGTGGCGCGTCTTTTGCTCTTCCTTCTGGCTGCTCCTCGCTCCGAATGCTGCTTCATTATGCTCAGCATGCGCTTGCATAGCCAAGCCCCCTTGCCACCCAGCCCACCAGCTCCCTTCAATGAGCTCTCATTTTTTGCGTCTCGCCTTCTTTTTATGATTTGCTTTGGCACTCATTTATTTATTTATTTTCTGCGTTGTTGTACTTTTTTTTGCTTTCTTCTCTTTTTTAAATGTATTTTGCATTTAATTTTGCACATGTGTGTGTGAGTCTGTGTGTGTGTGTGTGTGTATTTTGCACTTTCCCTTTTCATTGTGTTTCGCTTTTGCTTTTGTGGCTGTTTGTGATACGTGTTCGCCCAGTCCAAGTGGGTTGGGTTGGTTGGGTTGCGCCTGAGTGGCTGCATGAAGATCATTAAACGGGTCGTCTAGACTTTATTTTGTGTCGTTGATTGACAGCTGCCGCCGCAGCACCTTCTTCCCATTCCCCTTCCCATTGCCATACCCACCATTAGCTTCACCTTGCAGCACCCAAACCCTTAAACTTAACGTGAGTCGCTTGGTTGAGTTAGGTTTGTACGGATTTCGGCACTTTGTCATTCTTTTTTATGACTGCGCGAGATTCCCGAATTGTTCGACATGCGTGTGAGGATAATTGGCAGGCAAATCAGTATATATATATATATATATATATATATATATATAGAGTAGAGTATATATGTATGTATACACTAATACATACATTTACTGTTGCATACCTTGAGGCGTAGCCCAAGTGCCTCAATCGAAAACCCTATAATGATATGAAATCGCACAAGAGGCCAGTTTAATTGGGCAGACGGCCTCAGGACAGCGTGGCATACGCAATTGCCATATATACGTAGGACTGATTATGTCTTGTGCATTATTAATATATTAGTTATAAGGATATTACAGTGAAATATGAGTATTGGGCTTACTCTATAAACAACGACTTATTTTCTCGACGCAGCGACAACTTTACAACTTTAGCTATTTTATCCTGTTCTTTAAGGAATCATCTTCCATAATAAGCCACTCAATACATGTATATATATTGCTTATACTAGGAACAAGAGCTAAGCATGATAAATTTGAATTATAAGTTGCTTTGTGTGTACTTCGAATAGTTTCTAACATTTTTCAGAAATAGTAAGTAAGTAATTAAATACAAAATGAATACAATGCCTTAAATCTTTGCAATCAGCAAACACAAATTAAATTGATGAATTCATACGAGTATTCACATCAAAGAGTTAAGAAACAACTTACGGTTTGAGATAAGCTATTAAATCATTAAACTTGTGTTGTGTGTTTTTGGTAACAGATCCTTTAAATTCTTGTGTCAAATCGAACCGGATTCGATACGTAAAGCTAAAAGGTTCATGCTAACTTCGTGGAACCAATAATAATAATAATAATAATGATAATAATAATAACCAGCTTAGAGATGCTAAATGTTATTTTAGCTGAGACACTTTTATAAGGTTGGCTTTCATTTATTTAGTGTCTTTCAGGGCACTTTAATAGATTTCACCCATCTAAGCCGTTTCTACTTTGTGGCTTTTGGTATTAATGTCTTTATTATAATCTTTTCGCAGCTGTTGTTGTTATTGCTTTTGTTGCAGTCATTTGGAGGCACGCGTCCTCTGCTATTTTAGTGGCAGGCATAAACCGCATAAGCCGTCTATGTTGCCGGCGGAGGGTGGGTGAGGTGGGGGTTGGATCCACAGAGTGTAAATGCAGTTACGCCCCTCTGCCCGGTAAAACACCCTGTGCCACGAATTTATTATGCCCACATGACTCACACATACACATGAATACGAATAACGAACAACGAATAGTGACTAGTGAATGCGAATAACGAATATAGTCGCATTCATTCACTTTGTGTATTTCCTGTCAATTTTTCTTGCTTTTATATTCTGCCTTTCTTTTGTTGCTTTTCGCACTTGCCAAAGTTTTTTGCAACTCCCTGGTCTCCCTGGTTTTTATTATCGTCCCTCAAACATTGCGACAGTTAATAATAAACGCAGCAAGTTGGTAGCCCCTCATGGCAGGCCTCCCCCGCACTTTGCAGGCTTACAATAAAGAAATGTAGGCGCAAAAGTGAATGAGCCCATAAAAATCCTGGAGGCAAAAAGAAAAAAGAGAGAAAGAAATGCGAAAGAATGGAAAATATTGTCGAATAAAAGTCTGGCTAAATTTATACAACGCATTTCATGCGATCAACACATAAATATTATTATATATACAGTGCGTATGTATTTATAAATACCCATTCGCAAAATGTGTGTGTGTGTGAGGCTGTGTGTGTGTGTACACCTCCATCGACACCCCTCTGTTTGTGTGTATATTTTTTACCTCATCCATTTGCCAATTCCTGGCGTGTCGTTTTTTTCTTTATACATACATTTTTTTTGGTTTCTTTTGTAGGTCCTCCATGTCCTGCGCTAATGCCCCAAAACTGTTGACTCATGCACTGTGCGAAAATTCACAATTTATCCTTGCTCTGCAATTATGTTGAAGTAAGCTAGATAATGCAGATTGTTCTTAATCGATATGGGAATAGTTTTTTTTCCATCTATTTTTCTTTTGTTACTGCTACTGGAACTTTTGGGCTCAGAGATCGTCTTTGATGTAGTTTTTCTTCCTTCTGGCTTTCTGTGGGTTTCCAGTTGAACAAATAGTCAAAACACTAACACTAAATATTGACAAACTTTTTTTGTGCTCATTTTATTATAAATTAATTTAATATTGATTTGAAAATTTAAGTTTGTTAAAAATGCATTTTGAAATTGAACTTGAATTTGAAAATCAAAGTTCAAGATCGTAGCTATTTTCATAAAGGGATTGCATTCGATCTTAGCAATCAGTTGAGGTTTAAATAGTTGATTCTACTAATATAATCAGACATTCATATTTGTGACAGATCTGACAGTGTTTGATGCTAATCTAGAGTTGCCTTGAGCTGTCTTAGGGACAATTATTGTGTGTGTGTGTGCAGCATAAGTAGATGTGATGCGTGTGTGTGTGTGTGTGTATGTGTGTGAGTGAGTGGATAACCACAAGGCAAATGTGTGTGTGGCACATACAAATTTGACGGGCAGGTTCTCTGGCGCCGCAAAATAAATTGACGAGGGCAAACGAAATCTCTGGATGCGAAAGCTGTAGACTAAAATGTGGCATGGCGCAGAAGGGGTGACGGAGAGAAGGGGGTGCAAGAGAGAGAGAGAGAGAGAGAGAGAGAGAGAAAGAGAGAGCGGGACTGACAGGAAATAGAAGTGAAAAAAGAAAATTTGCAATGTCAATAGCTTTTCCGAATGTGAGCAACGAATGTGCCGCCCTGGCCCTGGCGAAAGTGTCTAAACTGTCGTAGGGGCGCAGGGGGGGGGGGGGGGGGGGTACTGGAACTGGGGCTACTGCGGTTGGGTTTGTAAAGACGTAGTAGACATAGCCAAGGATGTCGTTGACAACGACAACAGCAACAACGAAGACAACAAAAAGCGGAAAAGCAAAATCAATTTGAATCGATAAACCGCAAAACAGAGTGGGCGGCAAAAGGGGGCGTGGTGGCGGGTTGTTTTTAGGGTTTGGGTTGAAGGTGAAGGTGTGGTGTGGTTTGGTGTGCTGTGGTGTGTGCTGTGGTGTGGTTTCATAGAGCGGAGCGTTGACAGCTGTGGTGGGGCAACAGCGCCAGAAGCTCAAGTTCAACAAAATGTGTGAAGTTTGATTTAGCTGGGGCTTTACTTCGTTTTTTTTTATGATGTGTGTGTCGGGCACATTAATACAAATGACTGTCACATGAGCGTCATAAAAATGATGAAGAGCCAGCAGCAACAACAACACAAACAACAACAACAAAATTGAAAAGGCAGATCGTTTGCCCCAAAAGTCGAATGATGAAGTGCACAAGCACGAATCAGCTCAAAGCCCCAGCTGTATGTGTGTATGTGGCAAGTAATAAGCGGAAATAGCAGCTAAGAGGCACAAGACTCGCCCACTGAACGCCCACTCCTCAAAAGCAGCCGTAAGAGCTGATATTGAAAGCGAAAGTTTCTTCGTTCCTTTTGTTTTGGGGCTGAAGCCATTGTTGACGCCCACGCATTTTTAGAGCCATTTCTGCTGCTATTAATCCATCAATGAAATACGTTGCCAATGTGTGAGTGTGTGTGTGTGTGTGTGTGTGTGTGTGTGTGTGTGCGTGTGTCGCTTTCAAGAAGGCTGAATGCCATCGAGTCGTGGGAGAGAAACGGAAACAGGAATTGAAACCAAAAATGTGCCTTCAAAGTTGACACAACAATTGCACTTTTATATGAAATGTGTGTGTCTTAAGACTGACTGAGTGACAGGGGCAGGGGGCAGGGGGTAAATAGTAATGGTAAATGTGACAAAGCACTTACCTAAATTTAAACTTTGTGTGCAACTTTGTAAATCGATTCTTGATTTGATTACAAGTAATAGCATAGACCACGAAATCACCTATTATAAGTTCGATACAAAACAGAAAAGTAAACAAATAAAGTTGAATAGTAGTAAAATGCTGCTCGCATAATTATCATTAAAGGGCGGATTAATCACGACAAAAAAGTTGCCAACCAATTTCAACTCCTTCGCAGAATAAGAAACTCGTTAAAGTGACTTAATGAGAAAAAAGTTAGCACAATGTGCGACTTACATTAACATAATGAGTTTGTCAGCAGTGCTAAACAGTGTGAGGGAGATGGAGCGAAAGGGACAGAGAGAATCGACTGCTGCTGTTGTTCAAGTTTGTTCAAATTGTCTGTCATCAAGTTCAAACTATTGTAAAACTTATTACTAATCGTGCATATCAATTAAAAAACAACTATTAAAGTAAGTAAGAAATAAAGCCAATCAATTATTTATTATTGTGATAGACAGTTCAGTTTTAATATGTGGTTGTATCGTTGTTGAGGTTATTATAGTATTTGTAACGCATTTAAGGAGAAGTCTCTAATCTCATACAAGTCGAAATAGTTAAGCCATAAAAAATTGTAAGCCTGTTTTGCCCATGGTTATTACTTGCATACAGATTACTTCCCATGCATATTTCTGATTGATTCAAAAACATTGTGAAATTATTTGAAGAACAAAAACTTAACAATTTGTCTGCCTTAAATTAATTCTATACAATGAAATCAGTGGGTAAAAATGTGCATATTTAATTGAGCTCTGACGAGATCATCGAGCATGATGATGAAGAAAAAGTCGAAATGTCGAATCAAAGCCATCAACGAGCAAACAAACGAAAAATTAAATTGAGACGCATTGCGCATTCGCCGCATGACCCGCTTAACCAAGTTGATTACTCACTTTTCCAGGACTCGTTTCTCTCGCTCTCTCTCTCTCTCTCTCTCTCTCTCTCTCTCTCTCTCTGTCTCTATATCTATTTTGCATCAACTACTTATTTACGTCTGTATGTTAGCCTGGTTGAAGTTGTGTGTGTGCGGGATGGGGGGTTTGGAGGTGTGCGGCTTTTTGCCTGTGCTTACCCCACAAAATCACCGAAAAAGTCTTGTTCCAAAACTGGCAGCCGACAACTTGGCTAATCTGTGTGACATGAACGCTTAACAAGGGAGGGGCTCGGTACTGTAATCTCTCTCCATCTGGCCTCCTGGAACCACTGACTGAGCACTCACTCATTGACTGGGTGACTGACAAACGTTCGACATGATAACGTGAGATTGCCTGTGGCTCTGTCTTGTGTGCAGTGCCTCGATTTCAGTTTTTGGTTACGGTTTCAGTTTGCCTCACAAACAAAACGCACAACAAAAAATCAAATCGAAAACAACAACAACAAAAAAAAAAGAAGCAAAATCGAAAACAAGAGCAGCAAACAAGAACAACAATGAAAAGCTTCATGGAGTAATAATCTTAACATGCTTTTCGAGCGCTTTTTCTCGATGCGCTTTTCATAGACCAAAAAGCCAAAAATGCCAAAATATACCACATCGAGCATTTGCCCCGTGCCCAATTCACGGTTACCCAACTCAGTTACGCCATTCCCGAACTATCTCCTTGCTGGACCATCTGCTTCGTTTTTTTCTCTTCTTTTTTTTTTTTTTTTTTGTTTCGATTGCCCGGGGGCAACTGTGGCAGCTGGCAACAGGCGGAAGCCACTCTTAATAGATTTTGGGTTGTCGTTTGGCATTTGACAGATAAGTTGCCAGGCAACATAGTGACCAGAGAGGGGGGGTGGGGGTTACGTTGAAAGCGCTTTAGTGTTGCATACATGTTGCAGCATATTTGGGCTTTCGTGCCTTTGCACCAGTCTCGACTCAGCTGATAAATGTGTGTCGACTGTCGGCTGATTGAAGCTGCCAACTGGCAAATAGCCGAAAGACATTCAAAGGAAAACAGCATACAAATCACAGCTTAAATAGTGTAGTTTAAGCATCTTGACAACGGCAAAACTTGTTGAAGTATCACAATCTGGGATTGCATTTCCCCCTTAACCAAACAGCATCTTTAATAGTTTTTACGCATTTGGTTACCTTTTCTTTTTGAGTGTGTGGCAACCACTCCAGGCTAAAGTGTATAACGAATCAGAGATTGATCACCTTGAAATCAATTAACTAATGACAAAGCAACACAGATATGGACTTCAGCATGGAATGAGTGGTTTATGATTATAAACGACTTAAGCAAGTAATAAGCATGGGGAAGAATAGCCTTTGGATACTCACCGGTCTATTGACAGGCCATTGTAGACTAAAAAGTTATCTAACCAATCTAGAATCCTCAAGGCACATCCTAGCAGAATGTGCCGCATTAACCAGGAAAAGATGCAGCATCCTAGGGATGCATGCAATGAGCTCCAAAGACATCGAAGTCCTCAACACAACAAAGATTCTCGCATTTGTGACTGGGACCTGGGGTTGATGGAGGAGAAAGGGCCACAATTGATGTACATAGATCTAGCAGGTCGCAGAGCATATATCCCAATAAAAATAATAAATGCAATGATTTTCTGTACAAGTGGTGAAATTTGGCAACAATGTGATGAAGAGTGAAAATTGACAAGCAGCATTTAAAATTGGCAGTATAAATTAGGAGCACAATTACAAATATAGATAAAGGTCTATATTCAGTTTGTTTCACACAAGACAGTGAAAATTGGCTGTAACCCGCAAAGATTGAATATGAACGGCTGATTAGCAATGGAATCAATTGAGCTGAGCCATGACGCTAGCCGCAAGTCTGACTTGTAAATTGAAGTTACTACTACGCAATTTGCTCTGTCAAGTGTGAAAGTTGGCAGCAATGCGTAAATGATTGTGCTGGCCACATATAAAAGGCATCTTCCGTTCCACTGCGTTCCGGCAACCATATCAAATATTGAGACATAAACCACAGACAGGCAGGCAGACAGCTGTTAAAGAGGCACTGGGGGCAGGCATCACGAATTAGACTGAAGAAAAACCCTACTAAATGTGAACATAAATACAAATTAATATTTCGAGCATAAATGTCAATAGATGTTGGAAGCAACACAGACACACATCAAAGATGCGTCTAATCAACCAATATCAATATCTATGTATATGCCATGTGTGAATGACAACACAGACACTCCCCATCCCCCCATCCACCACACCTCCCCACACCTAATCGTGTGTTGTATGATGGGGAGGCATCGAAAGCGATTAAGATAAACAATTTCCAACATTTGGCGCTAATGGAAAAACAGAAGAACGCTCGCTGGCTTCTCTCGCTTTACTTTTTAAATGAGGCGAGCGATGTGACACGACCACGAAATCTCAATTTTCTACACCACCCCAACCCTCTCCCAACACCCCGCCATCTCTCCACTCAACCACCACTCCTGCGCCGCTCTGGTAGCTGTCAGTGTCAATATTGGTGGCGATAAGGCAAAGAAAATGCCATAAAAAAGTTGCTCGTTGACGGCAAAAAGAAAAAAAAACAAAAAGTAAAATTGAAGCGAAACGAAACGAGAAATTCATTAATTTATTTAAATGAGCGCTACGTGTAATGACAGTGGGCGGGACAGTGCTGCAGACCAGGTCTGGCAGGTGGGCGTGTCCGCCTAATTAACCAGTCGATGGCCCATTGATAAGGCTTAAGGCTCCTTCAATATGGGAAGACTTAATCACCCACGCAACACCACCCAACCACCCCTCCGCCATCCACCATCCACCATCCAGACAAAGAGCACCACAATCTCTCCTTCACCTTCCAACGAATTTCATTCTCATTCACATTTTTTGCTGTCCATAATCTTTAATTAAATGTCGTTTGCCATTTGATTGTTTGTTTGTTGCCATGAAGACATGCAGCACATAATATAATCGAATTATGCATTATATAATAAATGTTAAATGAAATATGCATTCAGATTAATTGCATTTAATTTCGCAAATTTTTTTGAAATTCTGCATTTTCCTTAATATTGATAATATATTCGAATTATACTAAATATGAGATAAGTTTAATTTTCCCATTTTTATAATTGTTGTATTTTGCTTAAGATGTGATTTGTGTTTAATTTCAAATGATATATTATGATTATGAGGAAGCTAGTTCCAGTTATGAATAGTTTTTGTTTTCTTATTTTCTTTCGACAATAAACATTTAAATTATTTGAGTAACAATACTGTTGGCAACAAGTTGGAGTTGGTTTTTGTGAAGCTTACGAATAATTAGAATGAAGCTTAAAAACTTAAAACTAGTGGAATAAATATAAATAAAATATAAAATAAAAAAATTAAATAAATAAATATTAAATTTGATAGAAATTTATTTATTTTGTATAGAAAATTTCCATATAATTGTATGTAAGGCGAACATTGAAGTTGTAATAGGCTTTATAAGCTATTCGAATAATCAAACACTCTCCATTCATGTGCAAGGGTATGCAGGCAGTTTACTGAGTGCTTTTGAAAATTTATTATAGGGTATGTTTATGACTAAACACTTTTGTTTTGGAGTGGTTAGTTGCTGATGTTGTTGATTTCTACGGATTCTTCGCTATTCGCTTTTCGCTGTTTGGTCTCGGTCCATGAAGCACGACGCTTTGTGGCAGCAACAGCAACAAAAATCGGAGGCCGGCAATCAGCACGTGCTTAAAATTGCATTCATTCGGAGTGAGAGGGGCAACTAACAGCAAACAGCAACAGCAATAGTCGTATCAAATTTCTGCTACTTGGCATGTGTGTGAATGTGTCTGCGTGTGTATATGTGGCAGTGTGTGTGTGCCTCACTACAGAAAGAGAGCTGCTGCTGCTGCTGATGCTGATGCTTAATTCGACTATGTAGTCATTCAACTGTGCAGCGAGTTTATTCGTTTCACTGATTCATTCATTCATTCACGGCTCCGTTCTTGCCGCGTTGCACGCTCATCGCGCTTGCAGCTTAATTCCGTTTCAATTTCATCTTAGTTGCCTCTCTTCATCATTTGCCTCTTCTTTTTCTTGTTTTACATAGAGTATATTTCAGATTGCAACCCATTAGTCAAAAGCTTTGCCTGCTCATATTTGAATTTGAATCTGAATACTACATTTCTAGATAATGAATGAGAAATGGCAACTTATGCGCTGAACCAATTTGAAAATGGATGAAAATGGTATAATGAATTTGCCCAGAATTCAAAAGAAAGCATCTCCGATAAAGTGTATATGTCGATCTATTTGTTATCGATAACTTCATCTCTCTCGACCATATCGATATATAGCGATTTGAAAAAAAGAATCAAGATCAAGTCAGAGTATAACATTCTTCAACTATGGCCTGTGCGAGTTGCTGATTCTTGTGCAATTATGTATCTTGCATCGCGTTGCATATTTGGTTTGGGCAACGCTGCAATTGAAATATTTATGCCGTCAGCGCCCCTAAGGCCAATGGAATTACTTATGAGTAATTAATTATGCTTGCAGCACATTTTCCTCTGCTCCTCAAGCGTTATTCGCGAATTTCTTTTTTATTTTTCTTTGTGTTTAAATTGAGTTGCACTTGCAGATGGCGCTGATGACTTTTCTTTGCCATGCTGCTGCTGCTGCTGCTACTGGGTAAATAGCTTGTAAATTGGTTGGCATAGCCAGACCTTGAGCAACCCTGACGCCCTCAAGGTGCAGAACTGTATTGGTGGGCACAAGATGAGGCGGATGGTGTAATTCCAGTCTGGCCGTGACTTGTTGGCCACTTTGTGGATGGCTTGCTTTGCCCTGCCTTGCCGTGCCTTGCTGTGTTTGTGTTGTGGCACACAACTGCTGTGGTCAAAATGGTGTGGCAAAATATTGAAATTGGGCAACCAGCTTCAATAAAATATAAATCTAGTGGCAACGCCAGCAGCGCAACTCAACTGCTGACAATTACCAATTCGCCTGCATTTATTACGTAATCCACGTAATTGAAATATTTGTTACCAAAGTCTCGGTAGGGGGCAAAATAGATCTACTAGATCGCAGTGCAATTATCCCAATTATAATTATAATAATAATAATAATAATCTATCGACTGCTCTCAGCCAAATCATATTTCGGTTCCGGTTTCTTTCGTACTTTAATTCTCTTTGTATGCCTCTGATTCATTTGTTTTCTTTCTCTTTCTCTTTTTAGGTAAGCTGATAGCCATAAAAATCAACTCTTGCCTGCTGGCCATAAAAAAGAGGCATGGAAACTGCATCTGCTTCGGGTTTGTAGCACTTGAATTCCTTAGTGTCACTTACGAGTATATATTGTATACATGTTGTGTGTGTGAACTCTTCCGCATGCCTTTTGAAGGCTGTCGGGCTGATATGTGTATAAATAGAGAGTTGCCTGATGCTGTTGAGGATCGCTTGATTTATGCTCGCCATCATCATCTCTATGAAAAAGCTAAACCGACACACAGCATGCAAATGCACTCTTCCTAACCATTCCCCTCTCCCTCCCATCCCTCCGCTACTCTTGATCAGTGAGCCAATTAAAATTCCAAAGTGTTTTTCAAAAGAAACAACTTCTTCTTCTTCTTATTTTTCTTGGTTGGGCTTGCAACAATTCACGATCTGCAGTGTGGCAGCATAATAATTTATACTCGTACAACCCATAGATACTTTCTATTTTCTATCTTCTTCAGCTTCTGCTGCTTCATTTTCGTTTGCTTTATTTCCTACTTAAAGTTTGATTGTGTTATTGTTGTTGCTGTTGCTGTTGTTGCTCTTGCTGTTGTTGCTGTGCTATTTTTGGGTCGCTCTCAACTCGCGCGCCACTTACAATAACAACGCAAATGACTTTAGCCGCCTTCTGTTGCATTGTTCCAAGCAACCAAGCAACCAACCAAGCAAGCAAGCAACCAACCAGCCCAATCACCAGCAGCAGCACTCTCCATACTAAACTGCACCACAGTACACCACAGCACACCACACATCCACTTGATGGCGGGTCAAATGAACTGAGCTGAACGGGTGCCCCTTGTTATTGTTGCCACCGGGTGGCAGCCACAATTCGGAGTGGGGGAAGTCACTGCAATTGTGCTCGTAATTGTTTATCTAAATTGACTGCAGACTTCAGACATTAAGCTACACAAACACACACAACTTTTCATATATCTGTATATATATGTTTACATATATTTATAAATATATTTTAATTTACTGGCACGGAGACAGTGATCGCCAGAAGTTAATGCCTCAAGATTGATTTCGTTTTTTTTTTTTTCAAATATAACAGTTACCATAATATTCAATTTTAATATCCATAAAAGAAAGGGACAAAGGCAGCTACGCGGAGCAAAAGTGTAAATCAACTATGCAATTGCTATAAAGAAGTAGCTGAATTATTTGGCTGCTTTGCTCTCGCTTTGCTCTTGTTACTTGTGCTATTGCTACTCGTACTCGTTCTGCGATTGACACTGCTATTGCTACTGCTGTCCATAGCAATAGAATAGCAATATTTCTATAGCCCCTGCTAATGCGGAGCTTTCAGTGCTATTTTATTTTTTTTTTAATTAAAGTCACAGATATTTAACATTTCAAAATGGAAGACAACATATAAATTCCGTCTGTCTCAATCATTTACGGTTGAAGAACTTGCAAGCAGTGCGGCAACTTTTGGGACCCAGTGTTGCACACGCTGGGTACTTATTTTTATCTTAACTCAATCGCGAGAGCGAGCGGAGAAGAAGTGCAGACACAAGCTGGTAAATGTTGAGCTATGAACTATTGGCATGCAATAACAGTGCATAAAGAAAGTTAAATTTCAGTAGCAACAACAACAGCAGCAGCAGTAACAGTTGCAGCAGCAACAGCAACAATAACAACAAAATGAACAAAAATAAATTGCTCTGAATAACTGGGTAGAAGTTGTTTTTGTAGCTGTGTGTTATGATTATAAAAGTAATTGACCCAAATTTTACAACAATTTTTTTCTTTGTTTTGTTTTGTTTTGGCCATTAAAATTTGTGGCACAAAATGGGTATAATCAAGGTGTGCAAGTGTTGGCTTCAGACGGAAGTCGAGCCTAGTAATTACACCCAAAAATTAAATAGAGATGAAGCTTAGAATTTCATAACAAAAAAAAAACGGATTTCACTTTTGGCCAACTAGCAACTGTAACCAATTAATCGGTAATGCATCAATGATGTTGGGCAAACAAATAGTCAATTCAAACATGGATTAATTTAGATTTGCACTTACAGGATATCTAGCTGCACAGCACAAATGACAACAGCCCTGTTCTTTTTTTTAGTCGTTGCGGTAAAAAGCGGCAAAAGAAAAGCTCATTAAACTAAACACTAAACACAGTGAAAACGGTCGGTTTACATTTATTTCCTTTGGGCCACGCAACTAGCCTTTGCCGATGGCATTCTGCCTCTGCCCGAACTCGTCTCAGCCTTAGACCGATTCCAATTCCATTTCCATGTTCTCTGGTCTGTTATGGCCAGGCACATTCTTTGCCCGATTCTTTTGCAGTCTGCTATTTTGTATGTTTCATATTTTTTAGACTCGGTCTACTTCTGTTGCTTCTTCTACTAACTTTTTTTGCTGCCATGTTGGGTGCCCCCTTTTTTTCTTTATTTTTTTTTGTTTGCGCACTTTTTTTGTCCGTTTAAAATTGTATTTTTTTTTTTGTTTTTGGCATGTGCGAGTGAAATGCAAAGTAAACAACAATTTGTAATTTCCTTTGTTTCTCTCCACACACACACACAGAGCACCCCAAACCAACAACCAGTACACATTCTTCCAGTGCCTAGCTCCAAAATTCAATCCCTATTCGGAGCACCTAGTTCAAGTCCAAGTCCCTACTTCGAATCGTACTGCCTCGGTGCGGCATGTGGCATGGGTTTGCTTTTTTGTGGTTGGGGGTGGCTGAGTGGGAGGGGGGAGTGTGGTTTGGTTTTTGGAGACTCGGAAAAAGTTTTACACGCTTTGTTACGTGCAATTTTCTGCTTCAACCGGGTGAAATAAATCTTTGTCCTCGGCCAGTCAGCCAGCTAGCCAACCAGCCAGCCAGTCGACCCACACGACCTTCTCTAGCTCTCTCTCTCTCTCTCTCTCTCCCTCTGTCTTGCACACTCACTTTCTCTTTCACTCAGCCATTTGGCCATGCATTTTTGGCTTATGACAAGCATCAAAAACCAACCAAAAATCAAACAAAAAAAAAAGAAGAAAAGAAAAATATAATTCGTTGGCCGTTTTTTTTTAAACCCGTCCGCAGGCAGATAATTGATAAGCTTTGAGTTTTGGGATTGTGCCATGACTTTAAATTGCATTTGCACTTTATGGGCTTGCAACAACAAAAGCAGGTGTAACGGAAGCCAACTAACTGTTTTTTCAAGCCTAGTTTCAAGTGGCTAACCACTTTTGTTAGTATTCATATAAACTTTTTCTTGCTCGCAAAATAAGGGAAATCATATTTTTAGCATAGGATTAACTACCAATGCCGCTTGTTGATCTTAAATCGAACTCAAAGCTCGCAGAGTACTTTTGAAAATCAATTTAAAGTCGAATTAAAGTAAATCTGTTTGAATCTGAGTAATACGTAACTAATTAGTTTTGATTTAAAACAGACTTCAATGATTTTGAAGTCCATTTGAAATGTGTGCTTCAAATGTTTCTTCTGGACACTTTGTCACGTAAACTAATCGCAACAACTTGAACTTTGACTCAAGATAAAATGCATTGAGTGTTTACTTAAATTAAGATTATTTAATTTCAATTGAAACTCTATCTTTATCTATTATTCTTTATCAATTGGCAACTTATCGCCCAATATGCAACGCAATTGATTTTGTTTATGTTACAATTAAGGCTAATTTCACATTCATCGTTGCCTTTGAAATGCCCACTTCATTTTCACTGCAAACAATTGCAATTATTTCCAATTTGCCTGTGATTTGCGGTTTTAAGCTAAACTATCCACAGAAATGAATATGACATGAGCTGCGTATCTGACTTGCTTGGCAGCAATCGAGCACTGATTATTGCATTGATATTTACACAATAAATATGGGCCAAATGCTTATGTAAATATTTACGGGCTGACTGGGCAAACTATCAAAAATTCAATTAGCCGCGAACAGATTAAATTGATTGAAGCGATTGCAGCACTCAAGTTAAATAACCTAGGCAAACAGCGAATCAAATGGCGTCCAATCCAGATACAGATAAGGAAGCTTTCCTCGCTGATATTCAGATGCAAGTAAAGCTGTTCATTTTGATAAAGATAAGATACAGTTGTAGGTGCTGATAAAGTTGATAAAGATAAAATAACAGATACATGTAAACGTTTGCAAAATATACTCACTTATATAGATACAGATACATGCAGATACAAGTTTATATGGATATTGTTGCATAGTTATTGGTACAGATACAGGTAGAGCTACAAATGGAGATACCGAAAATAAATAAAATATATGCAAATCTCAGATACAGATACACACATATAAAGATACTATAAGTACATGTATTGATACATACTCGTATACGAGTTTATATAGTTACAGATATAGATACAGGTAGAGCTACAAATTTAGATACCGAAAATAAGTAAATAATATGCAAATAATATACAGATACGCACACATAGATACACTCATACATATGCTCAGATACATATAGATACATATGCAGATGTTCACATAAATAATCTTTAACTTGAACTTGAATGTATCTCGCGTGTGTGTGTGTAGATATGTGCTAATAAAGATCGCAAGCAAGTTTTTTTTTTTTATTTTTATTGACTCATTAACAGCGCGGCTGGACGGCTACTTAAGTTTTTGATTTGCTTTTTACTTTTGCTTGCATGCCACAAAGCATTCGTCTTCAACTGTTCAACTGTTACTTAGTTCTATTTGCACAGACAAACACAGAGACTGCACTAAAAGCCAAACAAAACATGAAAACTGTGCAAAGATACCCCTCATCTCTCTCTCTCTCTCCGTGTCTCTCTCTCTCTCTCTCTGTCAGCCTTAGCCTTGTTGGGCAGTGTGCAAACAATGTAAAACGCAAGCAAATATTAACACGGACCACAGACGATAGGCCATCTATCTAAAACATACACACACACTCGCACACACATGTGCAGGTTCAGGTTCAGCTCTGAAATACACGGCTCGTTGCATGCTTGATGGCCCCACTATTTGATTTAGTGGCACTCAAGCGTTTCCACTGCTGGATGCCTGCCTGCCTGCCTGGCCAGCGCATACAGTTGATGGCGAGGGGCAAGGAGAGGTGCAACCATCTTCTGGTCTATGCTCTTTCCAAACTCTGAAGACAACTCGCGCGCTTCGTGCATAAATCATGCTTCAACAATGGTGAACTGCTGCAACAAACCGCCACAACACACAACAAACAACAAGCAATAATTAACAAACTATAGCAATTTGTTGAAACTAGTCGAATCGTGATGCATCAGATTTGCCAGATAATAGACCAAGTTTTGATAACCCATTTTTGTTTATCACTTAAAAGGCTCGATGTTTCTCAAGTTAATTAATATAGAATAAGAAACTTTTGCTTATCAATAAGCAACTTCATTTCAATTGTTTGTCTAATTTTGCTTTTCCCAATCCTTGCAATGAATGTTGCTTGATAATATTTGATTTTTATTTAAAATTTTTATTTATTACTAGTCTACTACTAGTCTGTATTAGATAAAAAAAAAATAATAAAAGTATTCTCTTAAAAAGAAATATATGCAATGCATCATAAACCTGCCACAGATTCAATCTGGCTTATACATAAATTGCTGTAGCTTACTTTTTGTTCACCAATGGATTATGGATCATGGATACCAAATTCAGAGTAAAGTACTTTTCAAACAGGAATCCGCTTTCAAATGTCTTATACTCGTACCTCTCTCTCTCTCTACATGTCTTACAAGCCAATTCAATTAATATGTACAGAAATGAGTTCAACGTTACGCTTACAAAGAGACGTTCTTCAAATGATTTGTCGAATTTTCAATATCTAACAGCCGAAAGTCATTTTATATAGACGTTTCTCATTTGTTAAAACTAAGCGAATTTCGTGCGTTTGTTTGAAAATGTTCCACAATTTGATTAAGCGAATTTATTTAAGCATCGCCTTGCAATTAATAATGCCCGAGGACAAAGTCGAAATGGAAATGCAACATACAGTTGTCTCCTTTGATAAAAGCTAAGAGCATGTGTTATTAACTTAGCTTAAGCACACACACACACACACGCACAAGCACACACAGAACTCGTAACTTAATTAAAAGTTAAAAGAGCTTTATGCATTTGTTGCGACTAAACTAAATGACTAACGGAGCGACTAACTAGAAAGACTGAATGTCTGAGAGCCAACGCCCTGCGGCTGTCACATTTCTATGGAATTTAATGTTCCTGCTGCTAACTCGATATCTCCAGTGACACATAGTGCATATATATATATATGTGTATGTGTGTGTGTGTGTGTGTGTGTGTGTGTGTGTATGTATGAGCAAAGCATTTGCATTGAAGTGCCACGCCCAGTTTAGGGACTTTGGCGCGGGTACTTCATTGATTGCATTCGAGCGAATTTCTTACTGTAACTGTTGTTGTTGAACATTTTTATAAAGGGTATAATAAAGTTGTGCTAACTAGCGAATAGAGTAAGAGTAAACCGATAAAGTATCTTTATCGATAACCGATTGAATGTAGCCCTGTTCATTTTGAAAAGCTAAAGAGCTCATACGAATATAATGTTTATTTCATTCTACCGATAACTTACCACATTTCGTGAAAACTACTATGGATAGACTATCGATAACAGTTAAACCGATAAGATTAAGCCGATGGCTTTCGATTTGGCATCATATTTTGATCATCTGTAACAATTGCATCAAGATTAATTGAGAAACAGGGCGCAAACATATACATCTACGAGTATATCTTGACTTGCAGGGTGCAGGGTATCTGCAAGTCGAACATTATCTCTCTCGCTCGCTATAGTTACAGTTAGATTTACAGTAACAGTTGCAACGCCGTTGGCGTCGTTGCAGTCGTTTGTGTCACTTCATTTGCAAATACGCATTAAATATACAACATGGCGTATGCGTAATATGTTAAATGCTCCACCCGTCGAAGCCAATTTAAATGGCCAACCTGGCGGAGGGATCTCGACTCTGGCCAACTCTGCTGCAGGGACCCAACAGCTGCACCACAGCGCATATACATAAGTAATGTATTTACTGTTTGACTCGAGGCGTAAATTAAACGTCCGGCAGATATAGATATAGATATAGATATAGATGAATGTATATATTTACATTTATTTATGTATATATATATATATATATATATATATATACACCTGAATGTACTGTGGTCCTTAGTTGACTAAACAGTTGCCACAAAATACAAAATTTGCAGCTCTTGGACTGTGTTTATATTCAATGTCTTGCAAATTAAATTTATCTAAATTTAAAGCTAGTCTTAATATCTGTACAAATCTATATAAAAATATGGAATATCGTTTTATTTTAAAACATAAATTGAAATATGAACTTTAAACTATTAAATGAAAATAACAAAAATCAATTTTTTTCTGTCTATGGCAACAATTATCAAATGAGCACTCTAGATTTGAACTATGTCTGATTTGTATTTTTTTTTTGTATTTCTTTTTATTTATTTTGTATTTGTATTTTTTTTTGTATTTCTTTTTATTTATTTATATATTTATATTGTTGTCATTATTTTGCTAATATTTGCATAACAACATAATTCATTTGGTGTATTCGGAAATTAGAATTATTTCCGTTTGGGAACTGGTACTTGATACTGATACCAATGACCACTGTAAGCGTATCAATAGAGTGAGACACACACAGTCCCCTCTCCTTACTCCCCCTCTCTCTCTCTCTCTCTCTCTCTCTCTCACTCTCTCTCTCTCTCTCTCTCTCTCTCTCTCTCTGTCAGTCTATTTATCTGCCATACGATATTTTGTGGCCTCGTCGCGTGGTGTTGTTTATTTGTTGTTCTTTGCACGGGCCAACATTAAAAAGCAATTTCAATGACCAATGCACACGACTGCACAGGCGTCCCTTACCTCTCGCACCTACCCTGCTTACTCTTTGTCGTATATGCCAATTATAAACAATGTGCAGCTAGCTTTCCCTTCCCCCCTTCACCCCCTCCCACTCCACCTCCCCCACGCCACTGTTTAACTTCATATTCCCCCTGCGCTTGGACAGACATTAATGAGCTCTAATTGAAAGACTGGCTGCCTCAAAGGCAGGTCGATAGCTGGACCGTTGCGTTTTGATAAACAAAAACCGAAAAAAAGAAGAAAACAGAGTATATATACATACATACATATATATATATATATATATATATATATATATATATATCTAGATATATAAAGAGCAGGAAGAGATCAAATGCTGCTCTTTTTTCTTCTTGAACAAAGAGTTTATGAGCCAAGTGGATAATTAAACGATGTGGCCTGATGATGATGCAGATGGGCAATTGGGTAGATGGAGGACGAGAGATGGCAGTTGGGAGATGGAAGATGGGAGATGGAAAATATGAGTAGTTGATTGGTGGCCGAGGAGCAAACAACTGAAGCTGGGAAGCTGGGAACTGAGAACTGAGAACTGGTAACGGGAAGCAGGAGCAGGAGAAGTTGTAACGGATATTGAACTTTTCTTGTGCGTTCGTGTAAACAACACATACAAAGAAACACACGCACACACACGCACACACACACACAGATGGTGCGGAAGGCAGACAAGCAGGCAGGCAGGAAAACCCAACAGGAAAATCAAAACGAATGTAAACAAAACCATGAAAATGTCGTCGTTATGTTTTTATGGCGCCAATGGACACAAACCAGCAAGTATCAAACATACTTTCGACCCTCCCTCCAACAACAACAAGAACAACAACATTGATAACAACAGCGACATTTTGCACAACCAAGCGAATTGCTACAAATACCAAAAAATTATGGCAAAAAAAAAAATAAATAAATAGCGACGACAAAGTTGCTCTTAAAGAAATGTGTTCGTTTTCAATATTCGATATTAGGCCTACTTGAGAAAACACTTGAAAGCGTTAGAACAATACCAAAGACATCTTCTGCAAAGAATCACATATCACATAGATATAGATGATGCACATAGATATATCTTGTACTCTATTTGGTATGTTTAATATCGCTAAAAATGTTTTAAGACTGCAAAATATGCTGGCGTGGAATGAATAAATAAAAAATAGTGAAAGATGGCTAAAGGCTTAAATAAATTTCGGGATGTCAAACAGGCAGTGGAACCTGAACAGCAACTTTACCACTTGAAACTATTGTGCCCCCTTCGAGCGAACAGCGCCTGCAGCAACTCTGATTCCTGCTTAAATCGGTTTTAATTAGAGTTGCCTTAAAAATAATTGGCCTGTTTTATGCTGCTTCTGGAATCGACAGATTTGAAATCACGCGCGTTAATTAGGTTTAGTTATATTTTAATAAAGTGCAAATTGCGTGCATTTGAGCATACAACAAATACCAATAACACAGTTAATTAGAACAATAATTGATATTGAAGTCAGTGCAGTAAAATAACTGTGCGAAACTAATAAAAGTCAAATAAAATGAATAAAAAATCAAATTGGATTTGTGCAATATGTGTGCGAGTCTGGCGCAACTTGTAATGAGTTCTTGTTTTTAGTTACGCAAATTAAAATATGTAGAACTAAAAACAATTTAATGTAATAGTGCGTGCAAAAACAAAACAAACAACTGCAATTAGCAAGCAACAGTTTTTGCAATTGGGTCAGACTGATAACATGACAAGACAAATCCAATGAAACAAATTACATTTACATGTGATACATACATGTAAATATAAATAAATTGTAATATATGTATACATATATATATATATAGATATATGTTCTATTAGTTATTTTGTGGATTATAAATGAAACTGTCAACAGATTTGCGCCTCGTCGCCTTTATGCCATTCATTTGATATTGGACAATTGAAAAATTCGGTAAACACAAATGTCACACACAGACTGCATATTTCTATGCATATTTATTGAAATTGTTAGCAAATATATATACATACACACACCTACATATATATATATATGTGCACCAATTTGCATTTAATCTGTTCGAAATGTCAAAACCGAAACAGAATCCAATGCTGACTGCACATCAAATTCCATCAGTCAGTAATCAGTAATTTGAAACACAACTATAGAGTTTTGCAATGGAATTTTGGCAGGATATCTTATATCTTGGCTTAACAGTTTTTTTTATTATGTTTAACGAGTGATGCCAACCACGCTTAATTTTTTTTTCAATTTGTAGACAAATTGTAGACATCAACCTCAACTCTCGAGCACTCATTGTACTCAGTTTATTTTTTGTATATGTAGTTTGTTGAATAATATTTGTGCTGCGTGTTTTGTGAATTATGTGAAAAAACAATACAGATTTAAATTTCACTTCACAAATGAAACTCGGGAATTTGATGCCCTAAAGTAGGCAACAAGCGAAAAACGCTCAATATTATTCAGTTATGAGCAACAACTAGCAGGTTGGCAAAGAGAGATCTTCTGTTAAGACAACGACAAAGGGAAGGGTGGCGGGGAGGGGAAGTGGGAGAGAATTGGGGCAGCAGTCGCAGGAATATACAAAGTGCACAAGAAGCGCTTTTAACGAGTTTTGGGACTGTTGAAAGTCGGCGCTGCGTCTCATAAGTTTGTACGTGCTCGGGGCACTGGTGTACATTGAGATCGTCTACTGCTGGCTGCTGGCTGCTGCCTGCTTCTGTCTGCAAGTACCGATTTACAACGGAGCGTGACATGAGCAACAACAACAAGAATAACAATAACAATAACAACAACAGCAGCAACAGTAGCAGTAGCAGTTGCCGCCGAAGATGAGCAGCAGCTGCAATAAAAACAACAACAACAAATGCTTCTGCTGCTGCTGCTGCTGTTGCTGTTGCTGCTGCTGCTGCTGCTTCTGGCTTAACCCTGGCCTGGCTCTACACGCAATCGAATTGGGAACCTGTCGTCGTAGGCCGAGCATAAAGTTCACAGTTGTCAGCTGCTGCTGCTGCTTATGCTCTCCTAAGTCGTCCTTTTTGGTGTCTCTCTCTCTCTCTCTCTGTCTAACTATCTGTGTGTGTGTGTGTGCGTAGTTTTTTTCTTATTGGATTATTGTCGGGCAGTGAGTGTTTGCTGCTGCTTACGTTACGTTTCAGCTCGTTATTTTTTGTTTTTGTTTGCCGTTCTCTGCTTTCTTATTTTGGGTCTCATTCATTCTTTGCCGTGCAGAATTCTTGTTGCTCTGTAATTAAATTGGTTTTGGCTCTCTGTCTGGTCTGGTCGCCGCTACAATTATCAAGGGCAAAGATGGCAATACAATTTTGTGGTTACTGCTGCTGCTGATGCTGTTGCTGTTGCTGCTGTGGCACGTGACTCACGGCACAGTCACGTCATTCACACGTGAAAATCGTCGCTTTTTGTTCTCACTTACGGCGAATGACTCCAATAACTTATGCAATTAATATTATTCATACACAATATACATACATATATGCATACATACATGTACATATATATATATATATATATATATATATATCTATAAATGTATATATGTAAATATATATAAATAGTTGCAAGTTTTAATTGGTTAAAGTTAACAAAAATGAAGAAATTTTTTTATATTTTCATCAAGTACTTTTTCAATGAGTTTTCTTAGGAGGTGCATGTGTCTGCATGTATGTGTGTGTGTGTGTGTGTGTGTGCATGAGCTTTTTTCTACTATATTTTTTTAATAAATTTTGTTATGCCACATTTTGGTCGACTTTACAATTAAAAGTTTTTTTTGCATGATTCTGACAGGTGACAACAACAATAACCACATGAAAAAAGTTGCCCATGGCTGCGTGTGTGTGTGTGTGTGTGTGTGTGTATGTAGCTGAAATTACAAACGGCACGTGAAAGAGAGAGAGAGAAAGAGAGAGAGAGAGAGAGCGAGAGACAAGGCAGCTTACGTTGCAAAAATATAAGTAAGAAACAAATAAAAAACAAAATCAAGCGTAAGCTGAACGATGTCGACAAGGACAAGCGACAAATAGAAATTGAGCCGAGGTTTAATAGAAGCCGCTGCTCAAAGCGAGCGAGCGAGCAAGGGAGAGAGAGAGAGAGAGAGAGAGATAGAGTGGCAGAGAAGCGTATAAAGTACGTGTGTGTGTGTGTGCAGCTTAGAATGCGTAACCAAATGCACAGCAAGCTCGCATGTGTGCGTGGGTGTGTGTGTGTGAGAGAGAGAGAGAGAGAGAGAGAGAGAGATGTGTGAGAGAGAGAGAAAACACTCAAGGCCCTAATTTTGCCAGCTGCGTGTGCAGAAATATAAAATGTTGATGCGATGCATTCCGCCATTCAGCAAGAAATGCCCAAAAAGTGTTGCACAAATTATTCCAACAAATTCAGCAGCTGCAAATGCGTCGCAGTCTGTCTCTCTCTCTCTCTCTTCGGCACACATAGTGACACCTATTAAATGTCAACGCGTTGTGGAAAAGTTTGTGATAGTCTTCCACACACACACACAGACAGAGACACACACACTCTACTCACTTTTTTTAGCATTCGAATATTTTTCTGCATTTCAGCACCTTTTTTTGTGAGTATTTTATCGATGCGCCACAAAAATTTGCCATGTCCTGCTGCTGCTGCTGTTGAGCGGGTGGCAATGTGGGCAGGGTGAAGGGGGAGGCGTCACTTTGAGGCAAGTGAATTTTCATAAAGCAGTTCAGCTTAAATTTTATATATATTTTTTTTTGTTATTTATTTTGGAATGCGTGCAAGCGAGTTGATGCAGTAATGCCACTTATGGTTTACATAAAATATTCCCAAGCCCAATTCACTTATATAACATGGCATATATCATATATTTATGTACACATATATATGCATAAACATAAACCCGACTTTCATGCATATTTTAAATGCAATGGAAAAGTTTGTGGCTCAACTTTAGTGTGAAAATTGTGAAAATATTTGTGAAATGTATTTGGCAACAGTTGTGCAAATTGAATTTACCAGCGTAGAACTCCGCCCTGCCACCCCCACACACACACACTGTTGCAATGACAGATCTATGCATCCCATAAATGGATATCAAGATTGTATATGGAAATTCCCTTAAGAAGTTGCGGGGGGGGATTAGTTTGGTGTGCGGCAGGTTTTCTATTCATATGCTAAGGCAATTGTAAGGCAATTTGAAACACAACAATTCTTGGCGTATTTTAGCATTATTTAGAGGAGAGGAGTAACTTTTGATATGGAATATATGTTATGATTGTTGCTTATTGCATTTAAACTTATTTTGAGAACCATTTATAAATCTATCAGTCTCTAACTTTCTGTCTCTTTTTCTCTCTCTCTCTCTCTCTCTGTTGACATTTAATTAGTCAATGTCTTCTTTGTTTATGCCATTTATCATTTGTTTGTTTGCGTGCTTTTGAAATCAGTGCATTGATAATTAATTCAAGCAACATTTTGCCGAGTTGAAAATTGCTCTCTAAAGAGCATTTTGTTTTTGTACAATGTATTTTTGTGATATGAACTAAAGCTCTGACTATCAATCATGACTCACATATATACCATTTATATGGGAATGGATAGGAACTTAGATTTCCATTTTTTTCTTCAAATTATCCCTTAACGTTTAACTGGCTGCAAATGTATTGCATTTACTTGTCTGTGTGTTAATTTTTTTTTTTTCGTTTTTTTCTTTAGCGTTGAGCTTGCTATTAGCAATTGAATTAGTTTTGTAGTTTTACGCAACATTTCTTGAGCTTTTTATGTCAAGTAAATTTGAAATGCAAAAGCTACAAAACGAAAAAAAAAAAATGGAAAAGAAAAAGAAAATCGTAGTTTGTGCGTCCCTTAAATTTGCTGCACAAAGAGCAACAGTAGAATGTGAGGCAGGCAGAAGAAGAGCTATGACAGTGATAACACTAACAATAAGAAGAAGCACAATGGGGGAGGGGGGACAACAGCATCAGAAAAATGTCATAAAACATAAAAGCGACGCCTGCAAAGTGCTTGACTAAGCAATTTTCTTAGTCATTTGGTCAGCGAAGGGTTTCCAGAGAAAGAGAGAGGGAGAGAGTAGATGGTGTGGATGGAAGGGGAGGGGGGATGTCTGCGGTACAACAAAGTGTGCAAGAATGACATTTTTTTAGGTTAGGGTGAGGGTTAGGATTTGGTCAACGCTCGTTTTCTTGTTCTTCTCGTTCTTGTTGTTGTTGTGTTGTACCCTCATTTTTTTGTATTTTTTGTTTTTTTTTGCGCTTCTTCTGAGTAATTTGTTGCACTAACAAGCAGCTCGCTTCCATTTCATTTCATTTCTTTTGCTCGACTGCCTGCCGCAGTGTGTCTGTGTGTGTGTTGGGGGTAAGGTGTGCAGCTAGGCAGGCGATTCATATTCACCGCCCTGTTTTTTTTTTGGATTTGTTTGGTTTGCTCTGTTGGCTCTGGCGAACTAATAAAAAGTTATTTCATATCTCTCTGTGGCTCTATGCGCTCGGTTCGAAATGCATTTGTTTTCATTGTTGTCCCTTGGCTCGCAGATGAAAAATGCTCCCAAAAGGCGGTCACTGATGTGATGGGCGGAACGGGCGGGGATTTGGAACGATGGGTGAGGCAGGGGAAGGGGGGCGGGGTTGAGGTTGTCCAGTGCCGTGACAAAGATCAAGATGACAAAGTGCAGGTCATGCGAGTGTCGCATTTTTCTCGCTCATAAGACAAACGGAGCGCAAATGGGAAGCAGGCCAGCAACGAAATCTGGCATCAAATGACTCGTTTCCTTTTCTTTTTATCTTTTTATCATTTTTTTTTTCGCTTTTTATTTGTTGCGCTCATTTTTCGGTAGATGCGTCATCAGCGTCGTCATCATCACCATCATCATCATCCTCATCATCGTGGTCGTCGTCATCATCATAATCATTAAGAGGCGAGGCAGCCAATGATGTTGATTATCAGTCAAGAGCGCTGTCAACGGGTTCTGCTCTTTGTGTGTTCTTCACACTTTATTGTTCGGGCCTAAGGAGCTTAACGCAGGGCGAGAAAGGCGTACTCAACACACAACGAGACACATAATCGAATCGATTTTCAACATGACGTTTTATCTCTTTGTACCTTTTACTTTTACTTTTACTTTTATTAAATTGCACTAATTATTATACGCTCTTAAGCTACTTTTAAATTAAGTATTCAAATTAAGTTCAAGAGCGCACACTCAGTTCTACTAAATTCAGTGTTGCCCCACCCAAAATGCCACCCGGAAAATGTGGCATTTGTTGTTGTTGTTCTTTGTTTGTTGTTGTTGAAGTGCTTTGTTTCGTGTTTCGTGTTTCGTTTCAACATAACGCTTTGCAAATTGACCACAGAGCGGTCCAAGCAGCTATTTGTTGTGGAATGCGCCAGACTGGTAAGTTGAGCAGAGAGCGAGCCAGCGAGAGAGCAAATAGTTAGTTAGAGCGAAGTGTTCATTACAAAACGCATGCTGAAGTGCATAATTCACGAAACATTTTGCACTTGTTTATGAGGTACTTCCCCATCCCCATCCCCATTCCCATTTCCCCCGCCCCTCTCCACTGACTAGTTAATATTTCACGGCGTTGGCAGCACTTTGACGAATGAGTTTTGCCATTGTTGCTGCTGCAAACATTATCAACAGCTTAAAGTGCAAAAACTATGAGAAAAAGCTTAAGAGACAAAAAGGAAATGCGAAAAGTATCCTAATCAAAGTTCAGTTGGTGTCACCCAGTCAAAAGTGGAGAGCAGCGAGACGCACAATGGGCCACAATGAAAAGTGTTTCGAGAACAAAGAACAGAAGCAGCAGAAAGATTAACAACAAGACGCAGAACAAGAACAGCAGCAAAATAAAGGGAAATGAAGGAAACTGTGTTTTGGGTTAGCCTCAAAAATGAACACAAAATATTTGCATGCAATCCATAACAACAACAAGCAAGTGTGCTGTAGTCGACTGAGCTCGACTACCAAATACCCTGAAACCAGCTGTTAATGTTTTGCACCCAAATGTAAGCAAGTCTGCAAATGCGCTATGTTTTCCTAAGGAGCAGGCACAGGGACCGCAGAGTAAAAAAAACGAGGCAGCGCCTATTTTTCTACACAAGTCCGAACTGATTCCAACTGGCTGGCAAGAATCATACAAGTGAGATCAATATGGGAATATATTTTCGACCATATCATGGGTGTTTATTGTCCGATCCTGATGCAACTTTCGCAGTTCATCAATTATATGCATATTATGTATTAATGAGAAACCTCTGCCTTTAAAATTGTAGCATTTATTTCTATTGGAACTCGAAATGTATCGACAAAATAAAGCAAACGAGAACACATAGTCCAAGTTTGAAGTCTCTAGCTCTTATAGCCTGTGAGATCCGGCGGCTGCTGATCCTGATCAATATTATATACACTTTATGGGGTCGGAGCTGCTTCCTTCTGCCTGCTACATAAATTTGATCAAAACCATTATACCTTCTTGACCAATTTTGAATGGCTTCAGGGTATAAAAAGAAAGAAAAAGTAAAACCAGTGAGATGAATGAGAAACAGAACAAAAGACGCAGAAATTGGAGAAAAATTTAACCATTTTTTGTCGTACTTTTTTTTTCATATTTGTTTCACTATCGTGCAGGATTTGATAAGGGCTAAGGAAATATGATGTATAGCTCTCGGTGACTTGTAATTAGCTGCGAAAACTTCAGTATAATCCTTTAAAATTGTCCTCACATTTCCCCAGCAAAGGCTTAGCTCTTTTTAAGTTAGGTTACAAGATAGACAGATAATAGATGACTTTATGGGCATTTAAGCAGATATCCGCTTGATTTCAAGCGGATTTCCGCTTTTCAAAAAATAAATTGAACAATAGAAATGCACGATATAAAATGATGAAATAAAGAAAATGCCACATTCAACTAATTCTCGATTATTTTCCATTTATCTTTCCAGGTCAGTAAATTGCCAATTGAAAGAATATGACCAGCATTGCGTAAGTTGCCGTAAACAATGAAATTAATAGCATTTGGGGTGCGTGGCTGGTTGGTTGATGAAAAACATCCTTAAAAAGCACTTACTGTGCAAGTGGAACTACTAAAACTCTCCCACTCTCTCTCTCTCTCTCTCTCTCTTTCTATATGTATACGAGTATATATATGAGATATATCTCAAACTATTATTTACCTAAAATTGTGCTCAGTCATGGCTTTAAACAAAGGCAGTAATACACAAAGAGCGTGAGAGAGAGAGAGAGAGAGAGAGAGAGAGACAGAGAGAGCGGGAGAATAGATGGAAAAAATTTGATTGCTTGCTCGTCATTTGTTGTTTCTCACTTGTCGCTTGTCGCTCGCCACTTGGGTTGCAACGTGTCGCCCACGTATCGTGAGCCAGGGTGGCAACTGCCAAGGGGAGCTTTGTCCACCAAATCCCCACCTTCAGCCACTCCACACGCAGCAGCAGCAGCAAGCTGGACACTAGCCGAAAAATTTGGTATGCGTGCGTGTTTCACATCTTACGCTGGAGCTGCCTACAAGCAAATTTTTTATGTTCTGTCAGCAGAAAAAACAAAGTGTAACCCCCACCCCCCTCTTCCCACTGCTATTGGAGAGGGGCGGGGTGCTGTTGCTAGGGTTAAGGGGTGTTTGCGCAGACAGTTCCGGGTTGGCCTTCGTTTTGATTAATCTTGTCATGTCGTTAAAATTTTTGCCAATGTCATTTCAAGTTGGCCTCTTACCACGCACCCAACCTCCCCCCTCCCGCTCCCCCACACACACCCTGTCGCCCCCCGTACTCCATTGAACTCCACGCTTCGTCTTACCCTGTAAATAGGCTCTGCACTGCGTTGTTTATAGAATGCAAAATTTAATTCGACAATAATCAAATGAAGAACAATTCGGTTCAGAGAAAGTTTATCAATTGGCTCCAAAAAATTTGTTTCTTGTGTATATTCAAATTTAGTAGTTTTTCGGATTACGGTTCAGATGAAGTATAAAGCTTCCGACTAAGCCTATAAATTGGTTCAATAATTCTATCATTATTCAGTTGCGTTCTTTATAAATAATTTGACATTTCAGTTGCAGTTTTATATTATATACAATATATAGATATCGAAATTAATCAATAACCCAGATATCAATTAACGAATATTTAGTGTTACATGCTTGGGCAATAGTCGCGCATATTTTTTGTTGTACAGTCGCCATTGTTATAGGGTAGCACTCGGTGAAAAGGAAATTCCTGAATGTTTCTCAATGTTTTCTCGTCATCATCATCATCATCATCATCAACAGCAACGACATCGACATCGACATCGACCATTCCACATTGACATCGACTTTCGACTTTGACAGGCAACTAGCTGACTGGGCAACCCTCCACCCCTCGCTCATTTTGGGCACCCCTCTTATTCTTTTTGCTCCTTGAGTTATGTCTGTCGCCAGCAATCGCAGCCGTAGAAATGGCCCCAGGAATTTCTATAATTTATAGGCTTTCAAAGCAATTTACATTTGTCATTTATGCTGGGCTGAACGGCCACAGGAAGCCAATACAAAAACATACAAACATACATACATATATATATATATATATATATATATATATGTGTATATATAATGTATATATAATATATTTATACAAATTTATTGTGAAGCTAGCTTTGAGTAAAGCCATAATAAAATCATTACATAAAATTTCGTTGCTGTCGTGGCTGACTTGACTGCTGCTGCTACTGCTCCTTCTACTTGTACCTCAGCTATTCCCCTATTATCCCCAAACCCAACAATGTCGTAAATACTCCTCTGCGGTCCCCTTCTGCTTGCTGCGATATTATTATTTTACTTTGGGCAACTCGAGTTGATTTTATTATATGTCAATCATTTATTACACACAAAACCCAATAAGCCCACTTCAATCAGCCAATTGATGACAGTTGGGAGACCCCCTTCTTCGACCCTCCCCCCACGTCCAAGGAAGGATCAACCCCCATGCGGGTGGTCTTATCAATTAGCATTTGAAGGCATTTCCGGATATAGCGAATGTATTTAACGAGCTGTGCTCATAACTTTCATTTGTCATTGATTTGACTTGTGTTCTGCCTTCACTTTTAATCTCGTAAAAATTCCCGAATCCTCAACACATCCATCACAGGGCCGAAAGTTAAGCCAACTACAATAATATTACACTTAATGGTTATTTCCCTAGACTGGAGTTCAGGGAACAGTTCGGAAACAATTGCTTGCCATTGAACTTAATTACATTTGGTAAATTACATATTTTTCTTATTTATATCATTTATTCATTTTACCTACAAATATAATTACATTTTTTTTTGTTGAATTGTCATCAAGAGCAAATGACAAAGTTTGTCGACAAATTTCTTTGCAAGCCATTCAGAACCCATAAGTTGGTCAGGACTGCACCCATTTACTTTAATTTTTTGGGTCAATATTTATAAAACGCTGAACCCATTTTAAATTGGTGAAAAGGGTATTATGAAGGTAGATGAGGGTATGTGACAGGCAGAGGAACGCGGAAAAACAGCTGCAATACCACCCATCTACATCCTTGGCATAATTTTGAGTAGCTGTAACAATTTCATCCAGATTGGTCTGGGTATAGGGTATTTTCTAGTCGAGCTCTCTCTTGACTAGAGTCTTTCTGCTTGTTTTACATGCTGTGAAGGACTATAATTAAAATAAAAATTGAAAAAACTGCCTATTTATTTGTAAATACTACTATTTAGTATCCAAAACGTAAGTTTCTCCCCCTTTTCCCCTCCCTCCTCCCTCCATAGCCAGCCAGAGCTCATCCCCTCCCCACACACCAAGTAAAATTAGCTCACAGGCGGAAACGGCTGTCTCTGAAAGTCAATGTCAGTTTGTTGTTTACACTAGACAGGAAAACAGGACACGAATATCATGGACGACCTGTCTACGAAACAAAAGAAAGCAAAAAAAAAATGGAATAGGTAAAAGCAAGGGAAAAGAGAGGGAATTCCTTAAGCTATGCTATAATTAAAGGAAACTTGCGTGGCTGTCGATTGGCTTATTAGTTTTGACATTTAAAGTAAACAATGACTCAAATAAATATTAATAAATTATGTGAATTACAGCACAGCCAATTCGCTGATGGAGGTGTTGCTGGGGGGTGTGGGTGGATTTAGGTGCCAAAAGGCAATAAAGGACGCAAAATTAGCTGTCAATTATGAAGTAAGTCCCCAGAAAATGACTAAAACCAGAAGCACAGCAAAAAAAAAAGAAGAAAATAGTACACAAAGCATGACCAAGGCAACCGATTTAGCAGAGGGGGTGGTCAAGCGCCACTGGGCGTGACAGGTCAGAGAGTGTAGATTGAGGGGTTCCTGGGGGTGGTGGGGATATGGGGAGGTGTGAGGGAGTTAAAGGAAGATGTTGCCACACAGCACGCGATGTCTTACACATATAATATTATGCCATATTCTTGCCACTGCCTGCCTCTTCTTATTATTATTGTTGTTTGGCCTATTACGCGTTCCATCTAGCAAAGAGTGGGGAGTGGAGGGGGCGGTGGCTGGTGGCTGGTGTTTGGCCCAACACTTCTTCAGCTGGTAAATTGCTGTCAATTAGTGAAAAAAGCAATAAATAAAACAAACGCCAACGCAGAGCCCAGTCAGAAAGCACACACAAACCACACACAACACACACACACACACTCAAACTTGGTCCTTTCCCAGGCTCTATGCACAGGTGTCCACAATTTAGTAGGTAGCCGCTTTGCTTCCTTTCCTTTGCTACATTCTCAATTATAATACCCTAGTCAAAATTATTATTATCCACAAGTTTCTGTTTTTTTTTCGAGTGTGAACTCATATTTAAACCAGTTCACATATCTTCACATACTTTATCTATAGCTATGTCCACTTATATTTATACTTTGTACTTATCGCAGTCCAATTTAGTTTTTGAAAAGCAACGTTTTATTTTGTACCTGCATCAAATCAATGTTTTATAGCATCTACTTTGCTTGATCAATATAACCAATTTCAGTGAGATACCAAATAGTTATAGTACGAGTATATCGTTAAGCCAATCCATTAAATTACAATAAATATATATATATATATATATATATATATATATATATATATATCTACAAATCTGTCTGGACTTGTTTGTCAACCACTTGTAAAACGATCGCATAGTAAAGTTATCAAAAAGTTAGCCACAATCATTTCATATATCCCCATCGATGTGTGAATCTTACTAAGACCAGATTGCTGCTTCTATATACACATATGTAGCACATATTTATAGCTAGAATTAAACTGTCTACAGGACAACTTTGCGTCGAGCACTCTCGCTTATTACATTGTCATTTGCTTTGGGCTTCGACTTGCTATTAGCATGTGAGTTTTTATTACGCATTTTCGCCTATTTTTATTGACATTTTCACGTATTGTCCGGCATTTCCTTACAGTGTGTGTGTGTTTTTGTGTGTGTGTGTGTGTGTGTGTGTGTGTATGTGAATGGTTAGAGGGTCAGGGTGTATTACATTGTTATTGGCCGCATGCTGTAATATGTTATTGTTGTCCGGCATTTTTATTGGCTTGCTACAGGTGAACCATTGCCATTAACGCCGTTCGCCGTCTTATCGCTCAATCCTTAACCATACCCTCCAGCCCCTTTCCTCCTTCACTGGCTCCACTTGCAGCTCCCCAAGGAGCAGCTTACATTTTTAGTGAAGTTATTTGATTTTGGCAGCAGGTAGAGCTGCCACATGTGTCGATTGCCTCGTAAAGTGTCTAACAAAATTGTTACCGCTTCCTCTCTACCTTTATCTGAACCCCGAAACTCTGCTACAACCCCCAAAACCCTCCCCCCACAAACCAGTTCGCCTTTTCCCCTTTCTTGCTTGTTGTTGTTTTTGGCCACAAAGTTTCGCACAATACCTGAGCGAAACAATTTGTGGCCCCAGGATTAGCTTGTGGGGGGAGCGGGTGGAACACTGGTCTAAAAAAACCCAAAAATACACATAGATCACAGTTAGCTGGCAGATGGCCTAATGGAATCCAAAATGCCACGCATACCTCCGAAAGTGTATCGAATGGCGTGTGACATGCCATAAATTATATCCAGTTACGCTTATAGCTTATAGCGATATTATATCTTCGTTTTGGCCGCACATCCTTCATTGCAAGCCCATCAACTTTGATCCTTAGCGTTTTGGGAATTATACGCTTGAGTTCACCAAAAATAAAAATAGAATAAATAAAAAAGAAGTGTCTTAAATCTGTAGTAGTTTAGATCTGATCTATGCTATGATTTAAAAAAAAAAATCCTTAAGCTCAAAGCTTTGTATTTATCTGAATTTAATGATTTATATGCCCATCTAAGCTTTAAGCGCATTTACGTTGAACTTTAAGTCGAGTCTGAAAGAGAGATGTATGGTGAAGCTTTATCTTCGATTCCAATTTGTAAATGCAACCACCTCATTTTGATAGCTAATTAAAGAAACTACAACAGCATTACACTCTCAACTTCAACTCAATGCGTAGAGCTTTAAAGTTCATTAAAAGCTCTCAGGTTAAATCAGGTAATTGTGATTCCGACAGGAAGAAGAGCAAACCCACCAGGAAATGACGAGGAAAGCCCTTGACAAACGGCGCCCACAACACTGGTTGCCTTAAGGCAAATATCTGGAGAGATGGTGGGTGAGTGTGTTTGGGATGGGAGGTGGCTGGGGCTTGAGATATTATTCGGTTTTGGATTGACTGACTGGGGCGAGAGATCATTAAATATGTACAAATAACTTCACTAGCTGGCAAAGGGGGGGCGATGCTAAATGGGTTGTCTAAGCGTTCTACCAACTACAAATTCGAGGAAGGGACAGTGACAGGTGGTAGATGGTAGTAAGTATAGGTATAGGTATAGTATATGGTCTGGGAGGGGTCACAGAGCCCAATGGCGATGACAAACCGAGCGAGAGAGCGAGAATTTCGGGTAAAGGCGATGTACATACAACAACAGCTGTGCTTGTGTGTTTGGGTGTCCTTGCTGCTGTGTGTGGGTGGATGGACCTCAAGAACCCCATCCCAAGCGCTTCGTCGGGGCGTGACTTTTGCACGTCTAGCGGCAACCCTTGACTTGTTTTCCTTTTGGAACTGCTGGGCCAGTCAGACGATGCTCGTCAAGAGCACGTTGCAGCCACAGCCAGCGACAACTGCCGCAACAACACACGATATATCTTTCTCTCCACCCCCCACTCGCCCTCCTCTACACACACAAATACACACACACACACACACACACAGTTAGTGCATGGCAGACTCATGAGAGAGCAGTAAAGTTTACGACTGCATCAAAGGATTTCGACAGCAAAAGCTGACATTTGTGCGAAACTACAACAACAGTAGCAGTAGCAGTAACAGCAACCGTAACAGTAAGAGCAGCCCTTGTCCCGACTAGCTAACCCTACCCCTAACCATAGACCTAACCCTTAGCGTTGCCCTGGTCGCTACATGAAACTAATGAGTTGTAACAACAAGCCAGAGCACATGTCAAGCAAAAGGGACCGGTAAAATATAAAAAAAGAAAATAAAAGGACATGGCTAAGGGTGGCGGGTGAATGGAGGGGCACATAAAGTCAGTCAACCTACTCGAGTGTGGCTCTCAGTTTGGTTAGGGTTGACGGGAGATTTGTGCCACGTGCCGAGCACATAATTTAATTGTCGTTTCGTCCCCCACACGGCTTGTGACTATGTTCAGTTTGCTTGACTTGATTTAGTAATTAGCACACGGAGAAGGCACCACAAAATCGAGTCAAATTTATGCCAGCTAATAATGAGCTAAGGCTCATAAAATGCCAATTTTCGTGTTTTTCACGAATTTTCGCGCATTCAAATTTGTAATTTGTAATTGTCACGTGTCTACGTCGTTCGCGCATTAAAATCCAATTAAATATAATAGCCTACTTCAAATAAAATATGTTCATTTACATATTTTATGCGACAGAACTACCAACCCTGCCCCGATAAACACACACAAAAAAAAAAAAAGAAAACGCAAAAAACCCATATGGAAATTGGGTGAAATGGAAATTTGAACAATGGTTGATTGTGCACAGAACAACAACTGCTGCCACCCACAATCAGCTAAACGTCCACGGGTATATCTGGCAGTCCCTAAACCCGCCTCAAACTACCCTTTCTAACATAACAAATATGCCATTTAGTTATGTTAGTTAGTCGAATAAAGTTTTGAATTTTTCAATGGCATTTTATCAATTTTGAATGCGCATTTATGCCGCTTAACTGATTTACTCGCTCTCTCAGACCCTCCCTCTCTCACTCGCTCCCTCTCTGCCTCTCTCTCTTAACCCTTCTTTTTTTTGGGTCGTTTTCAGTTTACATTTGATTTGAAGTGGTTGGGCAAAATTAACATTTGTCGGATTTATATAATCAAGTTAATTATTTTAATTGGCTGGCTTAATGCTAATTCAATTGTAATTAATAACTCGTATCTTCAAATAAGTAGGTGGATAGCTTGAGGCATATTGCTATGATTACATATTCAATTACTCATTTCGAGTCGAGTGAGTTGCTTCAAATCCCCTGATCAATCGTCTTAAGCAGTAATCGTCTTGGGTGAATGCAATTTACTTATATTAAAGCTCAGTAGAAATTCAAAGTTTCTTATTTTGTTGTTGTTGGTATTTTGTTAAATGGTTCGCTGATTGAGTTTTAATCGAGTTCTGCATTTGCATTGCGATTGAAAATGATTTCTTTTTTTTATTTGGATTGCAATTAATCGAAATGCTTGGCAAAAGTTTCATCTTGAACATTAAAGTTGCTGCTGCATATATGAATGCGTGTTGCATTTGCAGCGTTGGTGGTGCAACGTGTGGGTGGCAAAGTGGTTGCAAAATTGGGTTATTCGCTTGTGGCTTGTGGTCATTTGTCGCAGTGTTCATTGTCGCACACGGTGGCGTGGACAATGTGTCTCCTGTGGTTGCAAAATCAGCGCCAGCTTATTAAGCTACATGACAGGCCATGTTCATAAATATATATATATATATATATATATATATATGTATATCTCTTTACATATATATACATATTCATATTTGCATGGTCCTGTCTACTGGCATTTCCTGCATGCGTAGACTAAGTAATTTGTGGCTGGAATGCGAGCTGCATTTGTATATCTTCTCTCCATAGCTAGTGATATGGGTATATTATACCATATGCACACCAAAAAAATAGAGACAGTTACTCATTTTTTTCTTATATTTCTTCTATTTTTAAGCATCTTTTCATCTCAAAAATACACTTAATAATTCGGACTATTTCCATTAAATATAATTTCAAAATTATTTTTGATATTCTTTAAAATCAGTTTAGTTTTGGTATGCTTGCTATACCCTTGCTACATTAAATATAGAGTATCTACTGGTAATTTTAAAATCTTTCCTTAAGTGGCTTTAGTCTGATTTAGATGGGGTTCTTCTCTAACAATGATTTCCGATAGGAACAATTATTAATTACTTTAGACACGATTGACCCACTTTAAACTTGATTATAAAAACATTTTGTCAAGCTATCTTTTTTGTAACAATCACTAATAGCGTTTATATCACATAGAGAGTATACTATAGTCGTGCCGACTCATTGCATGTTTCTAGCACTTTTGTAGTTTGCTTGTTTAAACTGACTGTGTGGTCGCAGCGATAATAGCTCATGGCGTGTATTTTACGTATATACTCGGTGGTCCCCCTTTCCCCGCCCTTAGAAAGCAACTGTGGCAACAAGCATACATCTGTGTGTGTGTGTGTGTGTGTGTGTGTGTGTGTGTGTGTACATGCATTTTTACGAGCATAATAACATCATATAACATCAAAGTGTGTTGCATGGCATACCAAAAAGGAAGCCAAGGACTAAAGCCACGCATACAAACACACACACACACATACACACACACATAGGATGGTGGAGGGAGGAGGGAGGGGGCAGGAGAAGAGAATCACCTGCCATCCTCTCATTCTCATCGTCATCGAATTCGTTAATGGTTTTGGCCAGCTCGCCACATTTACGCTTGCCGCCCACTTTTTTCATTTGCTTTGCTGCCTTTTGTTGTTACTCACACGCACAACACACACACACACACACAAACACACACACACAGGCACACATCGAATTGGTTAATTTATATTATCAATTTTATCAATTTATGCTTTGCAAAGTGCTTTCAGGTCCATCTCTCCAACTTTGCTCCTTCTTTATCTCTCTCATTCTTTTGCCACAGCCTATTATTCTTTCATTTGTTTTGTTGGTGCGAGGGGCGTGGCGTAGTGCCAGTGGCCAAGTTATTGTCAGTTGGTCTTTGGCACGCCAACGTTTGTGGGTCTTACTGTATTCCATTGCACATTGTACTAGATGTCTCTCGTTACTCGTTACTCGTTCACATTACTTGTTACTTGCTGTTGTTTCTGTACTTTATTCTCCCATTGCAGTTAAATGACGTTTCCAAATTTGAATCTGGTATTAATCTGCTGGTCAAACCATGACTTAAGACTTACTGTTTTTTGAATATTCGATCACTTTAGCTTTAGCTTGACCCAAAAGTACAAGCCCTTTTTGAGGGCGTTTTCAACTTTGAACATAACAACATAACAAAATCATAATTAAACATTTTGTTAACTTTCGACAAAGTTATGGCCTTTGAAAGCTTGGCTCATACTCCAATCACTTTTTGTTTCATGCCGTTTATGCTCTGAAATGGTTGACAACAACCAACTACCCAATAAAATAAATTAATTTCAAAGGTCGAGGCATTGACACCCACTGACTGCGACACTCTCAATTGTTGTTGCCCGCATAACAAGCGGTTTTACAAAATGACTGCATCATTCCCTCGGCGTGTCCCAGAAAGCATGTTAAAAATCGCAGCATGAAAAACAAATTTTAATGGATATGCAATATGCAAAATACAAAAATGCGAACTGCAAAATACAAAGTGCCAAATGCAAAATGCAAAATGCGAACTGCAATTGCACTCTTGCATAATTAACTATGCAGCAAGGAAATACGTGCATTTTTTTACGCACTTGGCTTGCGATGCGCCCAATTCAACTCTCAACTGGAATCAGACTCATTCCAAATTGGATATTGAGCTGTGAATAAATTAATTGTCAGGCAATTCTATTTTGATTATTACAGCTATAAAAATATATCTGTTTGTATCTAATTGGGGCATGTCATTCCAATTGAGAGAGATTGATTCTGCGGTGATTGAGCTCATTAAAGGATTCGCCGTCAAGCATTCAATGCAACTTTATTCCCATAACAATCGTTTTGTCAGACGTCTGTGTGTGTTTCGTGAACCAGCTTATGTGGCAACCTTGGCAACCTTTCCTGCTTCTGCGACATGTTTCGCTGGATTCATCAAATTAATTTATTCATAAGCCATGTCTTCAAATCTGCGGTTAATAACTGTTTTCAAGGTGATCGCTCCAAACTCCATACTTTTGTCACAAGAGATATGATATACGAGTAGATATGGAATAGTATTCTTTATTCTGTTTGTAACTTCTTCGCTCTTCTCGCTTCTGGGTTTTACAGCTTAAAGCTTAGATCGTTTTATCATATTTTGCTTTACTTTAACTTAAATTTGCTGCCTGTTGCTGTAAGCCACTTCTAAAGCTTCGTCGCTGCATGTTTGAATTACTTATGAATTCCTGGTATACGGTTTTCTACGACTTCAGTAACCAACCAGCTCCAGCCACTTATCCCTTAGTCTAAACCAACGCGGCGACTGATGCCATCGGGTAAACCCAACCAAAACCTAATAATTCTTGTGGTAATTTGATATTTTTTAGCGCTTCTGTATGTGTGTGTGTGTGTGTGTAGACAAGTGAAATATGCTACCAACAAACCTATTCTATTTTACTTCATTCCACTCTATATGTAGCTACTTCTCGCTCTTCTCTCGCTGTCTGTCTGGCGGATAGTCGTGTCCTTTAAGTAGACAAAGCAAATAAAGTGAAATATTTTTATTATTTACAAGAATTTTTCTATTCCATCTTTTGTGGCAGCTGTTTCTGCTGCTGCTGCTGTTGCTGCTGCTGCTGCTGCTGTTGCTGCTGCTGTTTCTCTGCTCATTTTCGCAACGTAAAAATAAATTACAACTCGCTTTTGCCGCTCAATTCCCCATTTGCTTCCCCTTTTTTGGGATTATCTGTTGAATTTTATGCATGCGAAAGAAAATTCATTTTAAACAAAACATTGCAAGCCTTACCTGAGGCGTGGCATGCGTGTAAAATATGCTCCCCATCTACCCATTAGGTGTGTGTATATATATAAGGTAGAATGTCAGGCAAAAAGACGGCAAATTGTCAGCTCATTTTTGTAGGGCGTAAGCCACCGCAAATCAGAAATAATGAGACACAGCTGAGAGTTAGAATGGGGCAACGAAAAGGTGCCTATATCTAAATTGCATAAGTATACGACTCAGAGATGCCCTATAACCAGCTTTTAAATAGTAATTGCCGTTCCCATCGACAGAATCCTCATTCAATCAAGAAATCAAGCGAGATGACTACAATAATTTAGTGCATCGAACACATTAGCGTATTTGAATATACCCCTCGTGGGTACAGGGTAGCAAAACAGTAAAGGGGGACTCTGCGAGTGTCGAGAGCTATCCAATGTCAGACTACGCATGCCAACACACACCAACATCCACACATCCACATCTATCTTTAGATTTACAAACGTATATTTAATAATAATTAAATTTTAAAGTCCTATCTCAGCACATCTTCAAATACATATGTATATATATCGTCTCCATCTCTTCTCCTCTATATTTGCAGGTACATGCATTTTATTTTTACCCCAACAAACACATTTGGCATTTGAGGCTCGCCCTCGTCGCGTCTGCCCCACCTCATTACGATGTGCCGCGCCTGGTTCCCCAGGGTATGTACAAATATACGCGTAATTGCATGGAGAGTGGGGGGGGGGGGGGGGGGGGCTTGTATGGAAAACAATCACAGAGTTTGGGGTGACGTTTAAAAAAGTGAGCACATGTCCAATTTTATTGGATGCATCATAAATTGGCTGTCACATCGAATTATGAACTAGAACTTGCCTTCAGGGCCAGCGTGAGAAAGAGTGTATATATGTGTGTGTGTGTGTGTGTGTGTGTGTGCGTGTGTGTGTGAGTGTGTTTGCAAGGGAGGAAGACAACATAATGAGAAAAGTTTGAACAAGTTGATATAACTGAAATTAATAAAGGAAGTTTGAAAAAATTAAATTAATTAAGTTAACTATGGGAAAAATGAAAAAGGAGCAAATTTAAGTTGAAAAAATATAATAGAAATGAAAAGAAATAAATCTTAAAGCTAAAAAGCATTTGCTACGACACCAATCAGTTATTTGGTGGTTTTTAAAAATGGAAAAAAATTCAGTTGACTTGCAATTCAATATTAAATCTCTGCAAATGAAATAGATTTTTATATGCTAAGAAAAGCAGAAAAAACATTTCTTTTGTTGAAATATATTTCAATGTCACTTCGATTAATAGCTGTGCTCACAACACATCTTTGCGTTCGACCCTTAATTTTCCACGATATTTAAATCTTTTTTGTATGTACTATAAATACAAATAACGATTGGTTGCGATTCAAGTGTTGTGTATGAGGTCAGCTTAAAGTTAGTCAGATTACACTTAATGTTCTCGAATCCGTTGAACATTTGTATGTAGCTTAAATGTACTGAATTCAGTTGCATCCATAAATAAGCTGGAGAGAATAACTCGGGCTTCAGCTCGACAGCTCACTTCTGTGCTCCTCTGATGGCATTCCCATGGAGTGGTGAGGTGGGGACGGCGGAGGGGGATGGGGGATTGGGTATGAGTAGGGGACGTCTAATTGTCTCACTGACTGACTAACTGACGACTGACGGCCCACATCATCATTCAAAGCGCTACCCCAAACGCTCCAACAAAAAATAACATATCTCTGGGTACTTAAATAGATTGTAAGACGCAGTCAGTCCAAGGGAGAGGAGACGGCCGAGAGGCAGAGAGGGCGGTTGTTTGACGGTGGCGTCCCTTTTGGGGTGTTGGAGGGGGTGAGGGCGGTTGCAATGAAAAATGTTTGTCAACTTGTAAGTTATTTCCGACATTGTCGAAAAATGCGCGTGAAAAATTGAAATTATTGTTTTTCCTCTTCCATTCTTGGCAGCACTTTCCGCTTGTTGTTATTGTTGTTATTGTTTGCCGCTTGCTACGTGCGGCTTGCAACTTGATTTTAACATGAGTCATTGTGGCCATGAATCAGCTATATAATATGCAAGCAACACGCTCCTTATATATGAAGCATAAAAATTACAACTTACGACAAGTTGTCAAGGCCATTAGAGAAGAATAGCAACACGTGAAAAACGTGGAGTAGAAACTGTGCAGAGCAGAGCTCCCCATCCTCTTGCAGGAGAATACATAACATTGGGAATATTACATATTTACACACATATATAAATATATATTTGAGTACCTCGAGAGTCAACTTCCCAAGAATGACATATACAATTTTCGACAAGTTGAGCGTGAAACTTCAATTGATTTTGAGTCATCTAGAACTAACAGTTGTGAGACCCAAAAAGAATGTAAGGTCATGGGATATTTGACATTGTGATCAGATCATGGGAAAGTATCACGCACGCACACCAACAACACTAACTTGGAGCGTCATCAAGTTGAGTCATTCAATTTTATTTGAAGTTTTCTCCCCCATCATCATGAAAATGATCAGTAAGTGAAAGACTTAATTATCAGTTAGTAGAATTTCATTACATATTTTGTTGCCGCCAACTATTTGAATATTGTTCAAATTACCATTTAATCAACTTTGAATATCTGTAAAGATATATATTTAATTATGCACTGAACCCATTAAAAATTGGTAAATACGTAGAATGAAGTTGTACAGTTGATGCATCTAAATTAACCCGTATTTTATGCAAGCAATCCGATATTTGTGCTGACAATACAACCATTTAAAATGTAGGACAGATTATGTCCTGTTTAACCTGTTTAACTGTTTAAGCAGCGTTGCCACCCAACATCACTGTAATTCCGCTCTAACTACTCGTTACATGTATTTTCGTTAGGTCCAAATTCAAGCATTAAGCTTTCTGATCGCTGGAAGAACTATATTCCTATTAGTGCTGGAGTCAGCTCAGGCCAAGGTTCAAGCGCTTAACCAGCTAAACTAAACTTTACACTATATGTTGAATATAGAGTGTGCTTTAAGCTTTTCTGATAACTTTTCAGTTTGAACTACTCCTTATGCGCTTTTTCTAACTCATTGTTAAGATACTTTTGGCTAACTCCTTATGGCTGATAAACAGTCTGCTCGAAAGTTTTTATCACCCATGAGGCGAGGCGCGTAAATCTTTAGACCAAGGTCTAATCAAAAAACCACTTACCAGTCTGTTCGCAAAGCAATAGTCCTGTTCAAGCTACCAGCCAACCTTTACACACACACACTCACACACACACCCATATGTATATTGTTCTGGGGTTCAAGGCTCGTGGCTGTACTTATAAACTGAAAATTATTGTTGCCGCAAAATTTCATTTATGAAAAAATAGAAGACGCCAGTCGGTGCACGGAGGTGTTACCAGGTCGAGGGGAGCTAGAAAAGGAAAAAAAATGGAGATATTTGGATGTATATGTATATATATATATATATATACATGTATGTATATGTATATATATATATATATTTGCATATGTACGATGAAACATTGTCTCATGAGCAAAGCAGTAGATGAAGAAAGAGAAGCAGAAGTCATGTTAGCAAGCATTAAGTAGCAAAATAAACAACTTGCCTAAGCGGCAACAGCAATGTAAAGCAGCGAGAGCAAGCAGCGAGAGCAAACAAACGAGTGAACGAGCGACAGAGAGAAAGAGACCGAAAGATAGCGAAAGTTGGGTGCGTCGTTTTGGGTTAATGTAGCATAGTCTAGAGAGGCTCGTGAAATATAATATATGTATAAGGATAAATGTATGTCTATATATATATATAATATATATATGTGTGTGTGTGTGTATATGTATATGTTTTCATATGTATGAATGTATTTATGCGGTCGCTAAGTAAGAAAGTCACGCAGTCTAATTAATTAGGAAATGCAAACACTCGACTAAATACGTTGATAAAAGCAAAGGCTCGTCTAAAAGACCGACATAAAGCATGAAGCATGCCCAGCATGATATAAAACCCAAAAGCAAATGCGACAAACATTTAAATGTCAGCCGAAGACACACACACACACACCCAGTGAGAGAGACACACACACCCACACATGACTGACAAAGTTGCCTCGAGTGAAGTTACTCAAAACAAAATACTTAAATTTAATAAATTAGAACTGAAGAAAGCTGCACACGAGCATGTATATATGTATATATATGTATATATATATATATATATATATTCTTGTTCTAGAACTAGTGCAGTCAACAGTTCGAAATATGTTAATCCATTTCAATAGATAACAACTTACGAATTTATGATGGATAATGAGTGATTTAGCAGTAGAATGTGGCATTTTTGAAAGAAGTTACAAGAGTCACAGATACTCTTCAAACAGAATGATACATGTCTGCCAAGAAGTATTTTTATTATTATAATTGGGATACCTGCATTGTGACCGACTAGATCTATTGTGGCCCCTTCTGAGCCTATATCTCCTCCATCAACAACAGGATGCTTGAACCTTTGTTGGGTTGCATAATATACATCCCTAGGATACTTTATCCTTTTCTAGTTACCTCATGGGCTACTTTCGATGTCATCTTCGTCCCCCTTATATGTCGGATAGGATGGATACATAACGGTATTCCGATAGTTACGTGCCAAAAAGTCCAACGAGTATTCAAATCTAAAAGAGTAGCAAGTATTCGAATTATTCACAAATGCTAGCAGAACAGCTGAAGTGACTATTAGTTCAAAAATTGGTGAACTGAAGAATTTCTTTGAGTTCTTGTTTGAGTGACTTAACTGGCAGTTGAATGTGTTAGCCAATGATCCATCACACAACCAACCACTGACTAAAACAGTATTAGTTTACCCATCTTTTAGTAGATTTGAAGCTTTTACATCAATATGTATACACTGACCAGACTCTCCGATATTTCGCTCGACTTTCTGTGGCACTTGTTTTTTAGCATTTAATTTGCCTTTCTTCATCATTTGTTGTGTACACATTACTTATATACGCTCTACCCAAACTACACACACAAATATTTGTTGAACATATTTAACCAAAAGTAAATAAAAGCGTGTGAACCAAAAATAATGCCACATCGCAGCGAGTGAACGAAGTGAACCCAGTGGCTTTGCATAACTAACCAGATATACATATATATATATATATGTCTGTACATATGTATTTCTGTGTGCACCGCTTTCGTATTCCATATTTCGTATTCCATATTCCCATTGCCATTTGCACTTTGCATGTGACAGTAAAGACAAAAAAAAAAGCGAAGAAAAAACTGAACGATTGAGCAGAATGAAAAAGAAAACAAGAATTTAATTTGACAGCAACGACTGCAAATAGTTGGGACTGAAAACGAAACAAAGCTCCACGAAGAACATTGCAATTCACACACACACACACACACAACCACACACACCAACACACACATACACATTTCATTTACTACATAAAAGTTGACAGCAATTTGCAGTTTTTAATTGTTGTTATTGCATGGAAAGTGACAGCGGGCGTCACTTTCAGCGTCAACTGCCATTTCACTCTCGTTGCACACTCACACACACGCACACACACACACACACTCTCCCTCTCTTTCTCGCTCCCCCCTATCTCTCTCCCTCTCTCTCTCTCTCTCTCTGTCTGTCTCTCTCTCTCTCTCTGGAATCCCGCAATCGTTATTCGTCCATTCGTTGCATTTATGATTGAGCTCTGAAAGAGCAAATAAATAACATATTAAAAGCCAACAGCAAGCAAAACAAGTCACAATGCATTTTTGTATGGTCATCATGCTCGTCGGGCAGATACCCCTTAATTTTGTAAAAATGTTTATTCATTTTTAAGACTATAAATTTATTGCAACTTTGTCTATTGTTTATAATTATCAAATACACCTTCAAATAGAAAAGATGTTAAAAAGTTCAACTCTAAAAATTATATAATCCATAAATTATATTAATATCTCTAGAATATTATATCAGTTTCCATTGACTTGTTTTGTTTCCTGAGATAGATCCTCAGTTTAGTCCCATTTATAAATAATTACTTTCAGACTAACTGCTGAAACTCAACTTTCCCATAATGTTAACGTTTTCAAATCATTTATTTGACTAGTAGTTGCGGGGTGTGCTGACAAGCAGGAGACACACCGCAGTCATTTGGCGTATTCGGTTTCTTTGGCGACATACACAAATATTCTCTCCAAGCACACCCAATTCGAGACTTTGGATTGCTGCATCGCATCTTCAATTTGTATTCCCAATTTACGCTCATCCTTCACCGTTCCCAACCCTCCTGTCAAGCTTAACGCTGCAGAGTGTCACGTGACTTATTCAAATTAGCAATTTTATGTTTGCACTTTTCTTCCCTCTCTCTCTCTCTCTCTCTCTCTCTCTCTCTCACACTCTGTGTCTGTGTCTGTATTTGTTTTATTTTGCTATGTGTCGCTTGTGTATGTTTTGCTGTCATACATAAATTCTACAGCAACACCCAAAAAATGTTACCAATTTGGTTTTTTTTATTGGGTTGTGGAAAGCCAAGCTAAGGTCACAAGTAAAGCCAGAGATATCGCACACACACACGCTGAAATACGTGTGCGTGTGTGTGTGGGAGTGTGTGTATTTCTTTTTGTTTCTGGCGAGTGTGTTGCCATGTGGACAGCAAGCAGCATGTTGAATCTGTTAATAAGAGCCACGCGGCCATTCAGTAGTTGAATGTGGTTGTCTCTAGTGATTGCTACATATCACCCCTCTCTCTCTCTCTGTCTCGTTCTCTAGCATTGCATGGCGTTTATCCAGATCCGGTAGAACTCACTAATTTCCACTACTTTCCTATTGCCACACACAGTTGCTGCATACATTTGGCATTGAATAAAACTTTTGCACCCCAGCAGCAAGACCATTACCCTCCCCCACTAGTTCTGATTCTGGTTTCCTCCACATAAAGTGTTTTAGCGCACTTCGAGTTGCAAGTGCGGCGGGTAGCCATGTGTACTTTGGCCATATGTAGGTCAGCGGCAAGTTGGTCGTTTCAAATCCGTTAAACTGCTGAGCTTCAAGCGCAGCTAATTAGCCAAAACTTGTTGGCAACTGGGTGCGTTAAGACCTAACCAGAAAGAGAGTGGGAGAAAGAGAGGGAGAGAGAGGGACCCAGAGACAGACAGAGGGCGGAGATAAGCAAAAACAGGCGTCATAAATATGTTGCTACGTCTGCGGTGGCTGCTGCTGCGGCTGCGGCTGCTGCTGCGGCTGCTGCTGCGGCTACGGATGTGGCAAGTTGGTAGGAAATGTTGCCTGATTGCCCATTAAGAAGCAGCGAATGTGGCACTTAAAACCACTTCATGCCCACATTTCTATGCTTGTGATTTTAAGCCGTAAAATTGCTGTCAACCCAATGTAAAATTCAACAAACTGCGAGAGTGAGTTTGTTGGACATACATGCAAATATATTATGTATATATTGACAGGCACTCTACTTGATATTTGATATGATATATATATATATATATATATATATATATATATATACGTGTATATGAAACTAATATTAATTATAGAAAATGTCAAAGTCTTTTCTAAATAATTGAGTTACAACTGCCATTAAGGCCTGGAAAAATTTATAAATCAAGATATTGAAATTAATGAAATTAAATCAGCTATTATTCATGACTTGGGCATAGTTAATAGTTGGGGCACAAACAACTCAGGAATGTTCTTTAAAATGGGTAAGCTTTTGAAAGATGCAAGGTAAAATGTAATTCTCTAAATCACAAAAACTTTTTTTTATTTCTTTCCAATACATACAATTCATGAATTTTTTCATGCCATACAAGCGTCGTCTAATATCGTTTTTCTTTTGTCCAAATGCCATTTGTAAATCAAAATTTAATTTATGGTCAAGGGCCGCGTCATCCGTCAAACCAAGCGCCCAAAGGGCTCCTGTCACAATTCGAGTTAAATATTCATGTGTTCATTGTTCGCGGTGGATGTTGATGCTGATGTTAATGTTGATGTTGATGTGACACAAAATATTATAAAAACCATACATCATGGCTGTCACTGTAACAAACCCCAAACCCCCACCGCCATACCCTACCCTAGGCTAGCCTACCCTACCCTACTCTACCTATCTACCAATAACTACTCTACCCTGCCAGCCCCGCCAAATTCCAGCAGTTACATGAGCAGATGAGCATGTATCTATCAGATACACAACAGCAAGTCTGACCAGCATGTACCGAGCACATGGGCAGTCAAAAGGCAAAGGCACAGCGCCAGAGGATGATGACATCGAAACAAGCATGTGTCCTGGACATGACCGCACACACACACACACACACACACACACACACACACTGACACACACATCACACACGTACTACACACACACATCGTGTTGTGGGGCGGGAGTTTGCCCAATTGAACTAAATTGCAAAGATTATGGGCTTGATGGGCAACGCCAACAAAAAGCTACGGAAAAACAAGTTTGGAGAAACGTCTATTTTTGTTCTCGACTCAGGGAAGTGATCAGTGTTTTCAACTGTTAATAATATTTGTATTTATTTGTAAAAATAAAAAGAAAATTAATTCAATGCATCTGCAACTGAGATCAATGAGATATGTTCCAATAGAGATAAGCCAGCTAACCCCATAAAAACTGAAAGGCTTGCCATATTTATATTCTGTAAAGATATCTTACAATTGCATTTTTGTTTTTTGCAGCACTTGCTACCCTTTAAACATTTTTTATGGGCACAGGGTATGTTCGAGCAGTTGCACATAAAATTCTTGAGGTTTGGCCATAAATGGAGCATATTGTTTCTGTGATCGCAGTGCGGCATGTGTGACTAACAGCTCAACTGTAAATGTATCTGTTTGTCTGGCCAAGGCACTTTAATGTATGAGTACGAGTACTCGCTCTCGCACTCACACTCAGACTCGCACTCGTTCATACTGTTGTTCGTTAAAGTTTGCTGACTGTCTGTGTTTGTGTGTCAGAAGTGACAAAAATCTCCATATGACTGACCATAAACAAGCAAATGCAAAATGTTATGGAAAATATATTCAGCTCGAACAGATACAAGAGCTCATATCTCTCGGATACACGCATGGATACCATCTGTGTGTGTGTGTGTGTGTGTTTGAGTGTCAGCCCAACCAGCAGCATAAATTCCCTTATTGCTCTTTTACTAGCCAGCAACAGCATCAGCCACAGAAATAGAAAGAGGTAGATGTAGAGAAAAGTAGAAGCATCCGAAGCAGATAGTCCACAGTTGTCGACGTTGTGGGCGACTTTGGTTATCCATTAGTAAATTTGTTGCATATTTTATGGAGAAATTTGCAGCGCTTACGTTTTGCGTAAACTTCCATTAAAAATTCACAATGTTGCCAAAAATCTTTGAAACACTTAACGATTATGATGTCTTCCATAAAAGTCAAAAGGGGCTTTAGCAATCTACACAACGGATAAACATAAATGATAAAGTATCAAATAGGATCAGACTTAGAAAAGGTTATGTTAAAACAATTTAAGATTATTGTCAAACTAACAGATAATAGAATCAATGAAGGCTTTAACTTAACGAGTGTCAATCGATGAGTAGCAACGAGTAACGAGTGAAGCTTTGCAAAACTTAACATTCTAAATTAACGAATCGCAAATTAAACAAGCTCACAGGAGAGATAGAGAGAGGCACACAGAAACAGAGAGTAAGAAGAGTAATCCTACTGTACGTCACGTACATTGCCATAGAACGAGTAGCAACTAGTAACGAGTAGAATAACTTAACATTATAAAGTAACGAATTGCAAATTAAACAAGCTCACAGAAGAGATGGAGAGAGAGTGACAAGAGTAATCCCACTTTTCACGTAAATTGCCACAGAGCGATGCGGTTTCGTCAAAGGCAATGTTGATTTGCTGGTTTAAGGCACGTATTAGGCATTTGCCAGCTTACAGCCAGATAAAATGAAAATGAAAATGAAACTAAGCGACTGCTGCTCGGACAGACACACAGAGGTACACAAAAAATAACCGGATGGAGGGACGAGTGAAGACGAAGTAGAAACGTAAAACCTAAATACAATTTCAAGGCTCTTTGCATTAGCCACCGAATGCAGGAGCAGTGGCTGAGGAATGCCTCAAAATGTGAGCAGAGAATGCCTGTCGGTGATGCGACTGTGACTCTTAAAACGCAGCTGGAAACACGTTGTCCAAGCGGTCAACAGGATGCCAGCATGCTCTCTCTCTCTCTCTATATATATATATATATATATATATATATATAAATAAATATATATTATTATGATATCTGTGTGCGGGACGGATTTGCTGTCTAGTTTTCATTTGCGTTTTCTTATCTTTTCTTTGCTGCCCTTTAGTTTTGTGTGTGTGGATTTTGGGGATTGCCCCCTGCCGGCTCTGCTCGTTACTCGTTACTCGCTCAAGTATTTTTCATATTTTATATTGTTTAAACTTTTGATTAAGGGTTTTCAACAGAGGAGCTTCCCGAGTTTTTGGCTGCCGCTGCTTTTCCCTCTGCATTTATTATTTATGCAAATTTCGCTGTACTCATTCTGCTGGCGCTGCTTCTTCTTCTCCAACTTTGGTTCCATTTGAATGCGTTGAGCTGCACAAAAAGAAAGAACTGCGAACAAGCGATGAGCATGCCGCGAGAAAGAGAGGTATCACACACACACATATATATGTATATATATATATAGGCAGAGGGGGGAGCGAGAGAGAAAAAGTGCGGCAAACAAACAAATAAATGACAAACATGGCATGAAAGGACTTTCTACGCATGGCCATGAGGAAGAGGCTGGCATAAGTATGCTGGTTGCCGGCACGGAAGGGGGAGAGGTGGGGTTTGGTACGAGGCCATGTTGATTTTGAGGTTATTATCATTTTAATAACCGAAAACAAAAACCAACCAACCACACAAACAAACACATACACATATAGAGAGCGAGAATAAGCAAAAGCCCAAATGCATGCCTCTCCTAAAGGCATTTTTTGGGTTTTTTAATTAGAAACTTTTACTACGAATATAACTAAAATATCTAGTTGGGCATATCCTTCCCTCTCTTCCCTCTCAGTATCTATCTCCGTCTGTCTGTGTATGTCTATCTTTGGCTGTTTTGTTTTTAGCTCTTAAATTGCTAAATATTTGTAAATTGAAAAATGTTTTGAGAGACTATCTATGCAATTTTACGCAACTTAGTTGTTATTTTATTTGACACACTATAAACAAAGGGGCAATCAGAATTTGAATTAGAACAACAACTGCATAGTTTGAAGCATAGTTTCAAATCTTTTGCTTAGTCACGTTCTCAGCTTGTTTTCTTTTTGTTGCTGTTGGTTGCTATTGCTGTTTTTTGAATTGGGTCAGTGTTAGATATGAAAATAAATTCGGCATTCAAATAGTATTAGTTGTTGCCTAAACCGGAGTGTAGCATTTTGCATAAGTAAGCAAATTTGAGATGCATCAAAAGGTTGGAGTTGAACAGAGCTGTACAAATAGTCTACAACTGTTTAGATAGTGGTAAAATAAACACCTTTGTGTTTATTTTGGTTAAAATTAATTATGAAAGGATCAAAGTTAACAATTAATGAGTAAATGTTAATCCCCCGAATGGTGTTAAAAAATCTATCGATTAAATATGCAGCGAGTTCGCTTAACCCGTTTTCGGAGCAACACATAATTTTTTTCAGGTTTGTAGTTGAACACTGTTTAAGTATTAGAGTAACGAGTAGCTTAGGAATATATACAAATAGCTCGCCGGATAAAACTTACACTCGTTACTTGTAAGATGTGGCGAGTAAGTAGATTGCTTCTGCCTTGTGCGCTTTATGTTAACAGCTAACAGTTATACAATATACATCAACTACACATAATCATATATAACAAGTTAAAATAACCATCGGAGGTATTATGACTGGCACTCAAGCTGACCACCACAAGCAAATCGCTGGCAGGCAGAGAGGCATCGAAGGACCCTATACTAGCTAGGTGAATGGTAATTACACAATCAACTTGCAACAACTGTCGACCGCAATATATATATATATATATATATATATATATAGAGTCCCTATCTGGCTATGTGCAGCGCCTATAACCGCACAAGGAGAGATTTTATAATTGCATTTGATTGATGGTTTTATGCATGCGCTCAGGATATGGCAGGGGTGGGTGAGTTGGTGGTGTGTTGTGTTGTGTGCAGACAGATACTTGTTACGGGAACGGGGCAGTCGTTGAGTCGTTGAATCGTTGAGGCATTGAGCCAATGAGCTGGCCAATCAATCGAGCCAGCCATTAAACAGATTAATTAATTGTGATAAAAATATATATATACAAAAAAAAAAACATTAAAAAAAACAAAATAGAAATAATTACAGTTAAATGGGAAAACAAGAAGAATAAAGTTTGATATGCCCAGATATATACGAGAGTGCCCCTAATGAAAATGGATGAGCGAAGTGGGGCGGATTCGGAGAGTGGTGGTGGGGTGTGGTGGGGTTCAACGTAAATCGAAGGCCGCGATACAATTAGCAGCCCGCTTTAGATGAGATATAAAAGTTGCGTATCACATTCACATTCACATAACACATAACATAACTAAACTGAACTAGGACAAACAGACAGACAGACCGACAGACATGGGAATTGTCATGTATTTTTTTGCTCATTTTAGTTTTTTCCTTGTTTTTTTTTTCAACTTGCTAAAAGCTTTTTCTAATTTCCAAATGCTACACAGGCTTTATGGGGATGTCACATTTAATTATGACAATTGACATTTAACACGCAACTAATAATCATTCTCAGACTCAGACCAGACTCTAAATACAACAAATGTGTGTGTGTGTGTAGTAGTAGTAGTAGGAGTATTAGTAGTAGATCCAATGTCTGGCCTTGCACATTTGATATGCCCACTGCCCCGATATAATAAGAGCATTTCCGGTTGAGAAATGCGCACACACACACACACACACACCCGCACACATACGGATAGACACGCGTACACATACAAAAACACCGATACACACGTATATAGCTGTAATATTTACTTCCGCTCTCTTTGACGCTGTCATTTCCTAGCCATGCAGCTTAAATAGCTGCGCTTCTTACCGAGCCTCATTATCTGCGTCTATAAATAGTTCAGACCAGAAAAAACAACAAAAAAAAACATTAAAAGTGACAAAACAACAAGAAACGAGACAAGAAACAAGCCAAGGCAATGTCTTTTAAGCAGAATTCGCAATGCTGAGACAAGCATGCCAAATAAACATTACAAAGTGCTGCGAAAATTCAGACGATCTTAACCCAAGCTGAGATGAGGTGGAAAACAAACTCATTCAGCTAAATACAAGCGGCAAGTGCAAATAGCAAATAGCTAGCGAGTACTGGTATCATGTTAGGGAATTACCTGGTGCGGCCTGCTTGCAACTAGTAGCACAATAGTTAAGCCAGTTAAAAAAAAAAAAACAGAACAAAACAAAAATGAACAAAAGCAAATGATGTGCAACTAGTCGTGAGTTCGCAAGATGTAGCGATTAATGTAATGACAAAGTAACGAGTAAAGTGTTTTGTAAAGCTTAATTAAGGAAGTGAATTGGCAATGCAGAGTAAGAGTAAAACTAATAGACGTAATATAGTAACGAGTAAGCAAATGAGTGTTTTTTTTGTTTTGTAACGGGTACTCAGTAGAAAACAAAACAAAAGTAGAACAACTTGAATTGCAGTCAATATATAAACAGGAAATTAAAAATGGTAACGAATTACGTATAGCTTTGGATAGTAACGAATAATTAGCAAAGACTTATGTATTCATACAGAAAATAAGTAATAGACAAATCAAGAAGTCAACTCTCCAGACTCAACTCATCAGCAATTATTGAGCTGCTAATAATGACGAGTAAACTTTAAAGCCTTCTGCCAAACAATGTGTATGTGTGTGTGTGTGCCTATTAACAAAATAAGCTAGCAATTCTGTGACCTTTTATTGACACCAACGGTCACATGGCAAATGCTCTTCGGGGTGTTAAGTGTTTGGGGAAGGAAGAAGGGTCTCTCACATATGACACACGTAATCCCGTACGGTAGTGTGAAACAATAACAAAAGGAACAATGAACTATGACCCATGCTTAACCCCAACTTAGTCGCTGGTAATCACAACAACAACAGCCGTCAGCAGAATATCGCAAAAAGGACGACGCAACGTCGCCCAGTCAATCTGCAAAGCTTGAAAATTAATTGCTTAAACAACTCGTATATCGTGGAGGGTCGGAGCCTCTTTCTCTCTGTCTCTCACTCACTCACTCAGTCACTCACTCGCTCAGTCACTCAGTCCGTAACTCATTCAGTAAGCGGGTCGGCGCCCAACAAAGCCACATAAGTAGTTGGCATATAAATAGATTTGCATAATCAGACGCTCGTTTATATTGTATGTATGAGTTCGAGTCTAACCTGATGTCGGCCCGATTTACTCACTAAGTATAGCAGCTGGATATAATCGGGGTGATGATGATGACAGCCAACAGGCAACAGCCAACGACGAGTAGGAGGCCAATGACTTTTAAGGATAATGACATCAAAATGCGCATAACAAATTCGTTTGCAATCCTTTTTCAACTCACTTTGCATAATCACACACACACACAGAGGGACAGAGAGAGAGAGAGAGAGAGAGAGAGAGAGAGAAGAGAGATAGAGAGACAGAAAGACTCATGTACACGTCAAGCTAAACTTGAAAATCTGAAGACAATACGTGAAAAGCACTCCTTCACATACCTTAGCCTACCCATCTCCAAATTCCTAGTTCACGTTTCTTTCTCCCCATTTTTTTTATCATATCTTGCTGTGAATACTTGCTATCCCACAGCACACACGCAGAGAAGCGAATCTGGGGCAATCGGCATTGAGGCACGTAACCGACTGCAAAATACTTTGATACCATAACAAGTAGCAAAGAACAGGTTGTACCCAGGAAACACTGCCCAAGCTTGCCTTTCAAATTGCGGTAGATATAAGATAGTAATCTTCTTTCCAGGTTTGGTAACTGTAGCTATTAATTTGCGGGAGATATAGGCTTCTGGGAATTTTACAGGCGGGAGTTGGGCGTGGTACAAAAAGTGTTTTCTGGATTATTAAAGAGTGTTACTAGCAATATATCCTTCAAATTTGGCGACTAGCTTTCAAATTGTGGGAGATATTTATTGGTCTTATCGACTTACTCTGACAGGTGTATCGATTGTTTTTTATCTATCTCTTATAGTAGTTACCAGTAACATACTTTCAAAAAGAAATGCGCATTTTAGATTTATTGGGCCAAAGTTCCTGGGGCCGTCGGGTGAAGGCGTGGTCTGAGAATTATATGTAAGAGATTACCAGCAAGTTACCTTCCAAGTTGGATTACTCTATCTTTAAAATTGTGGGTTACATGTGGCCTTATCGATTTGCACTTATCGATTTTATCGATTTCCTAACCCCAATTTTTGCACAGATGGGCAGACAGCATGGCGGACATTGCACAAAACCAATATATTATGATGTCTTCGGTATCAAAGTATAAATGTGAACACAGAGGGAGACTGGGCAATGTTGTCTTGCCACAAAAATGCGCTCGCTGGCATGCATCAGCTTCTCTCTGAATAACACTTATCATCACTGAACTGGATCGTAAAGTGGCGCGAAACATTTGCTTCCTCAACTTGCTCCATCTCTCTATTGTCCCAAATCAGACACTCAAAATCCATTTTGCTACTCATTTTAAGCAGCTTTCCTGTCCACTCAGGAGCTTGGCACAGCACATTAAGCTTTTGATCCTAAGCTGAGTGCTTCGATTAATTAATTTTGTAAGCCGCGCGCTCCACACATCAAGATAGGACACAGCTGAAAAAATCTTCTGCGCATCACTTATTTATTTATTAATTTAATGTCAACTAAAGTCAGTCAATAAAAAAATAATAATGCAAAAAGTAACAGATTACATTAAATTATGTTCATTCGCAACTCCATCAAGTGTTGACAACTTGCCACGTGCAGCATCGTGGGCGCTGTGGGCGTGCCATTGGATATTGTATTACCAACACACAATTTGCATTTGATATAATTGAAATTGGGTTTGCGTGGAAAGTTTTTTTTTTTCTTTTTATTATTCCCAATAATAGAAAGAAAAAATATCAACAAACATAAAAAAAAATGTAAATACCAAAAGTAAACAAAAGTTAAAAAAATAGATAAAAAAAAAAGATACAAATCAATAATCAGCAGATCCCGGAAATGCCGAGGAGTGACGTCATAACTGAGAAGCTTTATTTACCATTCCCAATAATAGAAAGAAAAAATATCAACAAATATAAAAAAAAAAATGTAAATAACAAAAGTAAACATAAACAATAATAATACTTGTAAACAAAAGTTAAAAAATACAGATAAAAAGACAAAAAGATAGACACGTATTACCTGCTCGAAGCCAGAACCATTTGGGAATTACTTCAATGAGTACGTTGAACAAAGCACCACAAAATATGCAACACTTTTTTCTATAAATTGTCATTCCGTCTGGCAATGCAAATTTCAAATGTAATTTTATTTTATTTTATTTTATCGATAACTTTGCACGTTCTGCGAATGGAAATCGATTTCCGAAAAAAACAATAATAATACTCGTAAACAAAAGTTAAAAAAGACAAAAAGATAGACAAGTATTACCTGCTCGAAGCCAGAACCATTTGGGAATTACTTCCATGAGTACGTTCGAGGTTGCCTCTCTCCGGGCTGAGCTGTGCGCACAAAGGAAGTATTTGCGTCAAAGCTTGTAAGACGCAATTCAGAAGTGGAACAGCAACTGCCACTGACAGAAAAAAGTAATAATAATAAATAAATATGAATAAGCGAACAGAATAGGAAATAAATTCAGAAAATAAGGAAAATAAAGAAAATCCCAGAAACTTGTGCAACGCATTTGGTTCGGTTCGCTGCAAGGCGATGCGGTTCACTTCAGTTCGGTTCGTTTGGTTTCAGTTTCTTGACATGTGCTGTATTTAACCAACACTCAAGTGATGTGTGTGGCTGTGTGTGGCTTGTCAGAGGATGACAAACATACATATGAATGTCTGCCTCTGCCTCTGGTCGCTCTTCCTTCTATTGGCCTCAACAAGGGAAGCCGACCTCTGTTTCTTATTCTCTTTCCAGCTTGTCTTGGTCTTTCGGGCCAAATTGCATTGGCAAACGCAAACCTTGGTTTAATCAACTATGTTTTGCGCCTTTGCTAACTTTCCAGCCATGTTACACGCATTGCCCCGAGGGGTATTCGAACAACTGACTAACTAAAATTGAAATTGAGCCTTTGACCCATGTGAACTGTTCGCTTGATTAAATTTGCCACAGCTGCTGATGATAATATAAAACCAATCTATATTTATATATATATGACTACATCAATAGGATCGTCACACTATATATCATATATATATCATATGCTTCTTAAGCCGTTTTTAACTTGACTAATGCCGGCAAGTAGTATTATCTCTATTTTATATACATAAAAACATGAAAATAATTCCATCGTTCAAGATTCGAATTTGAATGAACTTCACAGACTTGTTGAGTTGCATGAGTTTTATTCAAATATCAGGCTTATATCACATTCAATACTTATCTGAGATGTGATGATGCATTTCCTCATTTACCATTCAAACAGGGTATTCGAGTTTCGCTCAGCAACAGATAATCCCAACTTGCTGTTACAATTTTAACATGCCGCCTATTAATTTATATGCATGCATGGCATGTGTGTGTGTGTTAGTGTGTGTTAGTGTTAGTGTAAGTGTGTGTTAGTCGGTCGGTCTTTCGGTTGGTTTGTCGCTTGGTTGGCTCCCAGCGTCGTTGATTGGGAGTCCAAGTAGAAGACCAGGCCAAGGGGCATACTAATCATTGATTAGACTATGCAAGGCGAAGGCGAAGGCGTTGTTGCTGCTCACACAACAACAGCAACAACAACGACAACAACAATGAGTCGAGCTGTAAATGGGGCACATGTGTGTGTGTGAATGTGTGGCAACTTTTTCCCATTGTTGCCACATCGAGTTCCACTATTATTTCTAGCATGTTATAAATATTGTTAGCCGGCTTCGACGGCCAGCTTGCAGCTTTTGTGTACACATGCTAAATATTTATTTACCCGTCAACCAAAGTGTTAATTGTGTGGGCGTATGTGTGAGTCTGTATCTCCCTCTCTCCCTCTCTCTCTCTCTCTGTCTCTCTCTATGTGTGTGTGTGTATTTATCTGCTGAGCTCATTGCCTTCTCAGGGGGAGCAACCAACAGCTGCGCTTTTTTGTCGGTCCCCTTTTTTTTAATTTCAGTCTCTGTTGTTATGAGGCAAACGCTGTGTGACTTGTTGCGATTTCTTGCCCCAAAGATACTCGTACACCCGAGGGATTTCAGTTTGTCGTTAAAGGGAACACAACACATTTGCCACAGGCACTCGATTTGATTTTGTTCAGGCTGAACGACATTAATTCTGTTGCGAGAATTATTGAAAGCATTTTTGTTTTTTTTAAGTGCCTCATTTTATTTTTACCCACCGAGACTGTTATCAATGCGTGGCAATTACTGGCAACGTTATAAGTACCCCTGAGTGTACTTATGAGTGTGCTCAGCGTACTGATTGTGCAATTAATGCATCATAAGTAGGAAAAATAATAAATATTATCATTAATCAAACAGCATTTAGAATGCTACAAATGGCTATTTGCCAATAATTCGAACGAGATTGATGCTGCTACCAATGTGGAATACAACTATCAATCACTTAAGGCAAATTAATAAATAACTGGGATGCATCATAATAAATTGGTACAACTTCAACTTGGCTGCTTATTGAGAATTGTGTTTTGAAATTAAAATTGATTTCTTAGAATTGGAAATTGAAGTAATCTAGCTGAAGAATAATTACTATTTTCATGGATTACTATTTACCAAAGTTCGTCTTAGATTGATTTCTTTGACAAACTTAATCTAGTCTCTGGTTTGAAATCCTTCAATAAATTGTACTTAACTGAATGTGTCCCAGAAACCAACTAAAAAATATTTAGTTCGATTGCTTTTCGATAGTTCATTATTGTTGTGCTGGTGATATTTCATTTTTGTTTATGACAAGGTCAGGCAGCCGTTGACATAGAACGAGTACCCATTCATTCACTCACACTTTCCCCGATCATTCATTCATCTAATGGCCATTGCAATGGGTATCGATGGTAAGCTGGAGAAGGCAGAGAGGGAAGAGGAGGAAGAGAAGTGGGTTTGGGGTTTGACCATTTACACGACACTACACAGAAATGTTTTATGTTTTCTGACCGTAGCGGCGCGGCTGGGCAATATGTAATTTATAGCCGGCAATTTTCACAGAAAATTAAAATTTCCCTTTTCTACCCTGTGGCTGTAAAAGTGCCACAATGGGTATATAATCAAGTATCAAGTGTGTATCTATGTGAACGAAAGTGAGCCACATTTAGGTATATACATTCATATATCTATGAGCTATGTTTGCCTGCCTATCTGAACTAAGTATATATGTAACTATAAAACACGCAAATGAAGTTCATATAAAATTCTCTGCAAATACTAATACAGAAAGCGATTAAAGTATCTATGATAAGTTTATGTATTAACACCGAGTCGAGCACTCTCGACACTTACTTTTTTACTCTTATTTATTTATGTATTTTTTTTTTTTTTTTTGCTATTTCGAAGCACGTTTTTGAATTCGGCCGAACGTAAATAACGTGATTTTTGTTGTTGTATTTTTTTGTTTTTAATTGGCTTTTACTGTTGCTTTTCTTTTTGTTCCCTTTTGGTTTTTTATTAATTTAGCATTTTATATTGCATAATTGGCAGTTGCTGGTCGCGCCGTCCTGTCTAAGGTCACAACAGGCAGGCCACTTGACTGCACCAATGTAACACGATACGGCACAGATACCAATACCAATACCAATATACGAGTATATCACACAGATACAGAGTCAGCTTAGAATTGGGTCTGGGGTCAGCTCAGGCTGAGGTCTCATGTGAACAAACTAACACACGAAGCAACGAAGCACACACGGCTAACCTTTCAAAATAATCAAATCGAAATTGTTCTTGTGTCTAGCTAAAGGGTAGTTATTAGAGAATAGATACATATACATTTATATATACATATATTTATTCATATATAATGGTATTCTATGATTTTTAGTATCTTCAATATTTCCATCTACTGCAAATAATAATTTCTACTTAGGTTAGGCATATTTTCAGAGTTCAGCAACACTTTAATATGGCAAACAAAATAAACAAATTTTGAAATTAATCTGCACGTTTTAACAAAATAAATAAGAATATGGCAAATAATGAGAAATTGTTAATAATTCACGCCAAATACTATAACAAACATTAAAAAAAAAATATCATAAATCAAATGAAATCATTTAAGTTGGAAAAAATAATAAAACCAATATTCATGCAACACTGTTTGCCTTATGCAATTCTGAATTAATGAGAGTGTTATAGAAAATTACGAAAATGATAAGAAAAACCCCCAGTTCATAGAAGAACAGATAAATAACACAAGCTTATTCGTCATGCCAACCATTAATAGAAAAAATGATAAAGAATTGCGATTGGCAGGCCAAGGCAAACTAAACTTGCCAGACTGATAGATAAACCGATGCAAGGGGCATAGTTTAAATTTAGGCAGCTTATATATGTGCAGGCGAGGGCTTTGTTTAAAAGTCGTTAGCTCAACGGCTTGGCTATCATATTGTAGGCGTGTACCAACTAGACGTCTTTCAAAGGTCCATATGTGTGTGTGTGTGTGTGTTTGTGTGTGTGTGTGTGTGTGTGTTTGGATATGGCGTGACGATGCCGCGTGAACCTTTTGAACCCTGCGATACGGATTACGTTTACGGTTACGATATGTCCGTCATAGATGACCTACATACATACACACACACACACACACACACACACAGATGTGTTGTTCTTGTTGGCTGTGTAAGTAAGTGTTCACTCGTCGTCTTTTAATAAAAAATTCCATATACTGAAAAAAAAAAAGAAAAAAAAACGAAACTGAAAATAAAATCGAGAAGCTTTGAAAATATGTACATATTTATTGTATGTTACACACAAGTCTATGGAACACGCTTGCCAGCCCATACATAGATTACATTATTTTCCAATTTAACATTTCGATTATGCATACCCTGGAATCATAAGCGCAAGTGGCGGTTGTAAGCGGTTGTTATGTAACAGACAAAAGAAGCCATTAATGTTATCCAAAAAATGATTTTTATTTGTCCAATTCATCAGGAGGTATACACTTATCTAAAGATTAACAAACAAAATTAAATTCATTTATATGATTTTTAATAACAATTGCATTTAAGTGTATATTATTTTGAATATCACACAGTATCCCACCGTACGTCAGTTAATTTTTTATGATTTTTACTTGTTTCCGTCTCCCCTTTTTTTTTGTTCGCCAATCCCAAATCGAATTATTTATTTCTGCCTGAGCTTATCTGCCTTGTTTAATATTTAACAAATACAAATTTTAAACATTCGCTTTTTTGCCTTGTTTTCATTGCAGGTACGAGTTACGTGCTACGTGCTACGTGCTACGAGCAACGAGTCTATTTTGAGATGTGTCTAAATAGTAGGTATAATCGTAGGTTAGGCTATCGCAAGAGCACTTCTTATCGCAGATCTGCTTCTCAATGCATTTCTGTTCATTATTAGTAGCTGTCAATTCACATCAGTTGTGTGTGTGTGTGTGTCTCTGATGTTGTGACTGACCTTCGGCTCAGCTTGATTTGACTCGATGCAAACAGACGGGTTAAATTGATTTGAAAAACGTCGCTTTTGAGTGGTCGAATTTTAAATACACTTGCAGCTATAACTGTATGAATAATCCTCAATCTGATCCAGCTGTGCATCGAAAACTGTCTTTAACTATGAATTGGCAGAGAACATTTGTGAATATTGCCAGACTTGTATCTTCTTTTTGTTCCTCTTAAACTGTAGTGTGCAACATAAAAACTCCTTCACTATTCAACTTCTTGCACTTCTAATGTATACCAGGTGGCTTCTCTGTGAGAACTCAAATCTGGCCTCCTTCCACATGAGGCACACATTGCAGGACAGAATTATCGTAGCCTTGCTGAGAGCAGAGAGAAAATCATATTTGAAATGCTAACAAAGCACTTGATGCAGTTGATGCACGAATGTGAGCTTTGATTGGAGGCGGGTGGAGTTGACTGGAATGGAATTACACTTAACTGAATCGAGGCTATCCGATCTGAGAGAGATAACTGATTTTGTGGGTCGTTGCACTCGTCACAAAGTGCTTCCATTTGTAGAACGAACCAGTGAACCAACGACCGAACCAACGATTACCATTAGCATAACCATTCGCAGTGCCATTCCAAACAAAAGCTACGGCTACAAATATGTGTGTGTGTGTATTGATATTCCCGTTTCCATTCCTGTTTGGCTATTATGCCAACCCATTTAATGACTATTAAATTATATATAATAGCCCCAAACTACAAGACATTTAGACTGAAACTACCAACAACAACATCCAACAATAACAACAATGCGTCGCAACATCGCATAACGAAAGCGAAATTAGTCAGGCACAATCAAACAATTGGAACCGCTTGCTCTCTTGGGGCACGCATGCGTGGCGCCCCCCGTTGCAAGGCTTGCGGCTGGATCGCCATTGTTGTCCGTTGAATGTTGATGCGTGCGTTGCATGTCGCGCATACCCAATGCGACATGTACCAGCATATTAACAAATAGTGTCGAAACACTTTCTATCAATCCCAACCAGTTGTTGCCACGTAATCAGCTAATACAGCTCCTAAATACTTGGTTGGTAGTACTACTTTAGTTGCCAGAAATTTCCAATGTTTAAATTTAAATATGTTTCTGTAAAAAGCTTTCAGATTTTTACAGAACTACAAGAACCAGATGCAGCCACAACTCATCGTAACCATTCCGGAATTTCGCTTATTAAATCTTTACGTTTAATTCTTAGTGCTAATTGTTAAATATTGAATTCGTCATTTATTGGATAGTTGATTAGAATGAAATAGGCTTTGACTCAATTCTCGACAGTTAAGCAAACCCTACATTTTGAACTATAACTAAAGGGTATATTTGGAATTCAAACCAAACAAAAGAAGGCAGCAGAAGAAAGCAACGCAAAAAAATAAACAAAAGAAAAAAAAAGAAAAAAAGAATAAACAAATAAATACGTAATGAGTTCCATTTGCAGCTGAAGTGTGTGAACGATTTGGTTAGGTTTTTGTCATTAAGTATTTCTGTGCGAGTCTCGTAGTTAACTGTTAATAGTCCCATTGCAAGCAATTAAGTTCATTAGCGCGACGAGCCCACAGATGTGGGAGAGTTAGGTGGCAGTGAGAAGGGGGAAAGAATACGCACGTACGATACATAAAAATATAGATATAGAAATGGAAATAGAAATACATACATAGCTATAGATATATGGCCAAAGGCAGATAGATGGGCTAAATGGGTAACAGAGCCAGAGCCAGAGGCAGCCATCCAACTAAGTTGCCCAGACTGGACCGGCATTGATCATAATCAACCCAAGCCGAACCAACCCAATCTGACAACAACAACAACAACTTAAACAACGAAAATAACAACAGCAACACACAAGAGACGAGCGACTTTCATAACAAATCAATTTTCATTTCGCTGCGTTGTGTTGCGTTGCGTGTTTTCCTGTGTTTTCCCATGCGTTCCCATGCGACACATCCCATGTCCCCCAAAAAATAACTAAAACATTCTCTCTCTCTCCGTCTCCCTCTCTTTGTCTCTGTGTGTTTGTAAGCCGTTTAATGTCATTGTTGCATACCCTGTAGAAATTATACTAACCTAGCTGAGTGTAGCAGAAGCAGCACATATAAGAGCAGATTCAATAGGCCGATTTGAGATATCTGTTGAATATACCCATTGAATATACCCATTACCCATATCGGCATCTATAAGAGTTAGCTTAAGATATTAACTGATCATATCTACTATATATAATTACGCTTATGCGGATGGGTTGTCTGCCAAATATAAATATGCAATTACAATTATTAAATTAACAATAAACAGGACACAATCAGTCCTGCTCACATACACACATATATCACAAATTCTTCACATTTGGCAAACAATAAAAGGAAGCGAAAAACACTTTTTAAACAACCCAATGTAAAAAGTACATGAAAGTGATTTCCAGGGTATATGCTGCTGGCATCGCCGTCGCTTAGGTGCTGGCTTTCTTCTCTTCTTTTTTTTTGTGATGTTTTTCGGCTAGATTTCAATAACTGTCCCATGTTGCTGGTATTGCTGGTGTCTGCCCGGCCGCTTGGCTGCCTGGCTGCTTGTGTAATTCAAAGCAAATGCCTTGTAAATGCAGCGCCTGCAGTCAGTCTATGCACGCCCCGCCGCGCTTGCTCTCTGCTGCTCTCTTGCTGCTGGGGTGGTCGGCGTCGTCGTCGTCGGCGCTTTTCTATCTGCGTTGCATAGACAAAGTTCTTTGTTGTTTGGCTTAAATGGCTCGTTTTGGCTCGTTGTGTGGCGCAACATGCTCTACATGTGTTTGTTGTTGCTGTTGCTGCTGGTGCTGATTTTGTTGTCTGCTCCACTTAGAGGCCAAATGTGTCGCAGCATGACGTTTGATATGTATCATTAACAACAGCAACAGCAGCAGCAACAGACAGCAATCGCTATCTATGCCATATGTGTGAAACAGACTCCAATCATACTTTTGTTCGAGCCAATCATAGATATCTATCTAGGGGGCTAGCTGATAGGCTTCTTGATATGCTCCATGCTGTTTTTCAATTAAATCCATTTGTCGCCTCGATGAGGAAGGTTTTCAGCCAACGCTGCAAATGTCCCAATGAGTCATGCATTTATTTGTGTAGAAAATATGATACGATGTGGTTAATAATTATTATTTTGTTAACTATATATTTATTATTGGTATTATGTTATTCATTATTATTTTTATTGGAATTTATTATTATTATTTTTCGTTTCTTTGGGTTACAATTAAAAATGCAGTATTGAACTATATGCATTTCTTTTCAAATGCATTTTAGTTTCGGTCTAAGTTTGTCTATGCCCAAGAATTATCAGTTGTCGGGTAGAATTCCCAACTAGGTTTATGGAGAAATTCATTTAGGCTGCAGCCTGTGCGCTTTAGCTGGTTGGACTAATAGATGCATCACTCGCAACTTTTGAAACGTTTTTTCAACTGTTTAATACAAAATGACAATGACTGAAACCATTTTGCCACCTCTGTGTCTGTGTGTGTGAGTGTGTGTGTGTCTGTGTAGGTGTGTGTGAGCGAGTGAGTGAGTGTGTAGGTGTGTATGATGATAACTCATCACCTTACCTTTAATATACTGGCATGCACTTTCTGCAAGTCAGTACAATTTAATCATCATCATCATCATCGTTAACAGCATCATCACTATTATAATCATCATCATCATCATCATCGTGGGGGCTTCTTTTCAATGCACAAGTCCCATTGGTGGTGCTGCCTCCTTGCGTCCAATCATATTTCAAAATTAGTCTGCTCAGCAAACTTGACTTATTGGCCAGGGACAAGCGACAACAACAAAAATTTGTCGTTGTCATTGAGTTGTTGTTGCTGATGTTGTTGCTGATGTTGATGTTGTTGTTGCTTAGCCAGCCACAAAGTCAATACCCAAAAAGCCCATGCAAACCAAACCCATTTGAAGCTAGTCAAAGACGCCATTTCATTCCGTGCTGTATTTATCATTTTTTAATGACAACACCTTTGCCGAGCAGCTGCCTACGAAAACCATTAACTGCCATGCCCCTTACAAAAGGGAAAGCCGAGGCAAACGCCGCCGACGCGGCAGACGAAGCAGAAGATGCACCAATAGACGGAGATGATGAAGATGAAGTTGAAGATGAGGCTGAGGATGAGGATGAAAATGCTTTTGGTCGTAAGTCAACTCGAGCAGAAAATACTTGAGCCATAAGAGGCGAAGGATGCTCATTTCGTGTGCCGCCAACAGCTATTAACGGTCCACGGTCCATCACTGAGACGGACACAGAGACGGAGACGGAGGCGGAGACGTAACACGTGACAGTCTCCCTTCCCGTTCGAGTGCATAATTCAGTAAGTTGCCACACATTTTGCTGTCATAACTTATTTATTAGACTTCAAATGTCAAATTAGCTAAAAAGCAACTTAAAGCAATGACGCCTAGTTGACGTCCCATCCCCCTTTTCCTCCACACCACCGCCATAGCACCCCCCCACTAGTTGGCGTTGGCAGTGCGCCCTGCGCTCGGCTCCTCTATTCATCATCGCTTGGGCAAACTGACGGACATTTTCTGTTTGTGTCTCTTTCTCTTTCTGCGCTCTGCTCTCTGCTCGCATCTGGCAACTTTGCGCCGTTACTTTTATTATTTAATGTAATTTCATTTAATGTAATTACATTAAAATGCGTCCAACTCAACTCAAGTCAAGTGTATTTGCTGTTGGTCTTGGCGTGACAAAAGCAACAATAACAACTTATTTCATAGTTGAAATAGATATTTGCTCGAATTTATGTTACCCATTACCAAATTATATTAGCAATATACTAGACATAAGTTTGTGAATCAGCAATTTTTATTCTCAAATATAAATTCGTATATATTTTTGTTACATATAGAGAAATAATTAACATCTGTGAGTCGTAGCTTTGTATTTAAATTTGATATATGAGATTAAACTACAAGAAACATTGCTTAGAAGCTGAAATTTATCTTTATATAAATAAATATATATATATATATAATAATTAATCGTTTATAATTTCACATAGACTCCTTATGTGTCAAAAATTCAGATAGTTATAGCTAGTTATTCCCTGAGTTAAATTTAATTAAAGCGATTTACTTTTCAGATATTTCGGTTTTTCGGTTTAATTTGATTATCATAAAATTCTTTGCATCTGAACTTAAAAGATTCTGGCTCGTTTTCCCTCTAAAAACTTGGCCACTTCACCGAAATGGGCAATGTAATCGTATTTGTGTTTCAGTTAACAACATTGTTGTGCGAGTTGTATGTCTACTGGCGCACAGCACTGTCTGCAGCTTTTGATTGACTGAACGCTCTTAGCGGTTTTTGCTTTTTGCTCTTTCTTTGCTTTGTTTTTTTGTTCTATGTTTGCTCTTGCAAAAAAAGTTGTTGCACGCAGTTTTGTGATTGTTTTGCTTGCCTAGTTCTAGATTTTTATGTGGCGCGTGCGTGTGGCCCAGCCCCAAATCGCATTCGCAGTCTTCAGTTCCAGTTCTAGTTCGAGTTCGAGTTCGAGTCCGAGTCGACCCTCCATCAAAACTTGCCCGCCACCCCTTCACCGCCAGTGCGGGTAGTTAAAAATGCAAAACTAATTAGTTGTTCACTAGCAGAGAAAGATAGAGAGAGATAGAGAGAGAGAGAGAGAGAGAGAGAGAGAGAGAGAGAGGGTATGCAAAATGAACGTAGGCCTGGACACGACATGCTCTTGCCCCACAGGCTCAGTTCTTGGCCTTGATGTTTATGTTTTATTTCTTCTGGTTTCATTATTTTAATTTTCTTCTTTTTTGCTTTGTTTTATGTTTTTTTCCTTTTTTTTGTTAACAGTGACAGGAAATCTGTTTGTGATGCTTTTGTAGTACTCAAATTGCACACATCTAATAAAAGGAAAGGCAACTTGATTAAAATTCATTACTTTAATATGTGAAATATTATTGCAAGTCTCTGAAATCCAAATCAATTCATTGATTCAGCATAATTGATTTTGCAAAAATTTTAAAGTGAAATTTGCCCGTTTATTTAGATTTCGGCTTAGACCGTTCCGCTGAATTATCAGCAAATGCTTAATATAAAATATTACAATCATCTGTTCTAGCGTAAATTTAGAGTCCTATTTTTATGATAGCAATCAAATTAACATAAGAATTTATAAGAATTCAGCAATGTTATTTGATGTAAGCAGAAGACCAGGGAAAAACTTTTGGATAAAACTCGGTTGATTTGCAAACGGCATGTGGCACTTTATCGCCTGACACAGCAATTTCATTTGTATAAATTCTCTTGAAATTTTCTTGTCTCTGTTATTAGCTCATGCTACGTGGTTGTTCCTAAATCTCAGCAACATGCAATATGGATGTGTTTGTGTGTGTGGATTTTATGACTGGAGTCAACTTGAGCAACTCTTTCAACCGCAATGTGGGCAAATGTGGGCATTCCACGAAAACCCATTCGAAATGCCCATAGAAACTGAAAATATGGGCCTATAAAAAAGCCATTCAACAACTTTTGGCGGCATCCAGCATTTGTTTTTTTCCCTGTTTCTTTTTCTTCTCTTTTTTTGTGTCATTGTTTTTTTTATGGTCATCAGTCGACGAGTCGGCGATTCGATGCGGCGACTCAACGACTCGGACGACTGTTTAAATCAACACAAATTAGACAATTTGATGAGCTGACGACTAACGCGCACTCAGCCAGCCAGCCACACACTTGCCCCTCCACCCCCTCTCTGCTGCGCGCTGCCGTCGTCACTGTGGCATTTGAGTGACCAGGCCCCATTCATAAAAAGCTGAAAGCGCCAGAGAGAAGAAAACAATTAACGGCAAATAATTTAATTTGCTTACTGCAAAGAACAGTCCAACAACAACAAGCAAAGGAAGCAGAAGCAGCAACCACAACAACAACAACAACAATAACAACAACAACTACAACAACAAAGCAATTTCAACGCGAAGAAATAAAATTAAATTTTTTATAGCCAAGCATATTTCTATAGTCCGTCCCGATTTCATTCAGTGCGATTCTCGCTCGCTTCGGGATGTTTCTCTTGATGTGACTTATTGTTGAGCACACACACTTGCACGTAAATATATATATATATATATATATATACAGCTGCGGTCAAAATAATAGTAGTGGACACATATGTTTTAAAAAATGCTGCAGAATAAAATACTATTTTCAGTAAAAAAAAGTTAAAAGATAATAAAACATTGAAAGCGTGCATAGCCATAGAATAGGCTTAGGACACTTACCGGTATATTGACAGGGCATTGTAGACCAAGAAGTCAGGTATTTTAAGCGAGGAAGAATCCTCCTTAACCAGGAAAAGGTGCAGCATCCAAGGGATGCATGTTATGAACTCCAAAGGCATTGAAGCCTGCAACCCAACAAGTATTCTCACATTCGTGATGGGCAGCTGGGGCTGATATAGATAGATCTAGTAGATCGCAGTGCAGGTATACCAATTATAATATTATTATTATTATTGCATAGCTATGAGATTTATGAACAACAAGAAAATTAAAGTGTTTAAATTCAAATATTATTTAAATTTATTATTATAATAGTTGTGGAATAATTAAGTTAAGTTTTCTCAGCTTTCCCTGCGGCTAATTAGTAATTCGAAAAACTAGCTTTGATGGCTGGTTAAGTCTTAGTTCATTTAGTAGTTGGAAAACAATAGTATTTTATAACGATGCCAAACATATTGAAGATTTTGAAGAGATTTATATTTTTAAGAAATTGTTTAAGAAGCAGCAGCACTATTATTTTGACCGCAACTGTATGCCCCGCCCCCACTTTTTCCACTTATCATTCGCTGCGCTGCTGCTGCTGCCGCTGCTGCTGCTTACTGTTATTTTGTTGTTGTATTTGCTTTTGATTTTATTTGTTTATTTTATTCACGCATTGCTTGCTTGCACATACCGCACCACATCGCACCACATTCCCTTACACCCACCCAGCCAGCCACCATTCACCTTTGCTTCGACAGTTTCGAGTTTCCAATCTCTCCAGCCCCGCCCCTGCCTCATCAGATTGATGCGGTTGAACGCGCCTTTGTCGTGCATTTTATTTATCTTTATTTAATTTTTAAGCAACTTTGACAGATTTATGCGTTATTGCGGCGTAAATTATTGCATACTTCCACAACGAGAATGGATCTCTGGACCCTCAGCAAGCAAACAAGCAACACTCACAAACACAACAACAACACCAGCAAGTTGTGTGGGTGTTGCGGCCTCGTGTGTGTGTGTGTGTGTGTGTGTGTGTGTGTGTATGTCTGTGAGTGTGTGTGTTTGTGTGAGTGTGTACGACGCTTGGGGCGCAAGGTTGAAATTAGCCAGCGTTTTGATAATGCTCATGCCCTGCTCCGCACACCCCCGACTAACCCCCCGGCACCACCTACATTTGCTACGAAAGTTTTTGGGGCTGTGGCACAGTAAATCGCGCTTTATATATGGCAGCAATTTGATGCCCCATCTTGCTATCTCTATCTCGCTCTCTCTCTCTCTCCCTGTCTCTGTCTCTCTTTCGCTCTCTTTTTGTCCTTAGCCACAGAAGACCAGAGGCAATCTAATTTAATAAGGGAAAGAGCCCAGCATGCTCGTATGGTCGTAGAGTATTGCCGTGGCTAAGAGTATTTCTGTTGGCGTTGCATGGCCAGTGAGGTTATTGTTAGTGCCGCATAAACGTAAAATTTAACATTGCTACCAAGCCCTCACTGCCATTTCGCTCTGTGTATCTAGCTCTGTGCACATGGAATGCATAAAACGTGGCAGCGGGCAAAGCGCAAAATAAGTGCAGCAGTTCGCTGTGTGTGTGTCTGTGTGTGTGTGTGTGTGTGCGTCTGTGTGTGTGTCTGTGTATATGATACTTTTAAGAAAATGGCTGTCTTTTCTGCATCCATAACATGACAGGGCGAGTGTGTGTGTGGGTGTGTGTGTGTGTGTGCTGGGAGGCGTGACCATATCTATGTGGGTTATGCCATATTCACAGACAAACATTTTATGATTTTAACGGCATCAACTGCAATGTTCGCCCGGCTACCACCACTCTCCAAATACGTTTCGACGTGGCAGGTAAAGAATACAAAAGAATAGACACATTAAAAGGGGCAGGTGTGTGCATCTGTGTGTGTGTGTGTTACCTGAATCAATACGTATACGTAATACATAATGGTATTGGCAGCAACATGGACGAACGGGTCAATCATCTGCCTGCAAACTGCGAATGGGGCCAAAGTCAAGTCGTATTATGGAAATCACAGCACAAGAAACCAATTCAGCATCAGGCAAAAAAGAAGCTTAAAGTAAATCAAAACTTATTCAACTAAAACATAAAGAAATTGAGACCCCTTTTTTGTGTATTTTTCAGCTTATTTGATTTATTTGCTTTATCGAAACTGACAAATCTTATATTTATCTGATATTAAATTTAAAAAGAAATGAAAATAGATGCATACATTTGATTAAGAAATTTTTTGCGCTCATTTTAGCATCGAAAGTTGAGTGTGTTCTTAAAGGATATTTATTTATATATGTATATGGTATACTAGATATTGGTTGAGTTGCGCTAATTCTGGCAACATAAAAGCGTTTATGCCATTGCCACCACACAGGATGGCGAGCATAAAAACTAACGTGCCACAGGCTGCCCTGACATAACCAAGCAGCACCGCTAAATGCATAAATGTATGATGTGTATTAAATGTGTGTCCAACGCAGACATACTGTGTACAGTGTACTGTGCACAGTGTGTACACATATCGATGGCATCATCCAAAAAATAAACAAAACGAATCTTGAGAAAATTGCAAATAAAGCGGCTGAAGAAACACAACAACAGCAAAAATCAAACAGCAGAAAGCTGAATGCTGAAAGCTGAAAGGTGAAAGCAGAAAGCGATGCTTAAGCTTTAGAGTTGCTTCGTCTAGAAGACCTAATGTCACACAGTGAACACCAGTGAACAACCCGCCCCTTGTCTGGGGTCCCCTTTACCTTTGTGGGCGGGCAACCAGCTCCCTCAACGACCACGTCTGGCTGCGGGAACCAAAGCCAAAGGAAATGAAATATGCGCATAAATTTCATATCGTTTTTATGATTTTTCTGTTGCGTTTAAGTTTGCTTTTGCCTTGTTTTTTTTTGCTTTACACTTTTATTGGTTTCCCAATGGGTTTTGGCGTTTTTCTTGCGTTTACACACACGCACACCAACTAAACACACACACGCACACACACACACACACACACACACATATATTTAAGGGAATCGAAGGATGAAAGCTTTTGGAGAGATGTGCGGCGGTTTCTTTGGGCATAAGTTTGTTTCGTTGATTCGTTGACGCAAATGCATTTCATTAGTGCCAACTTTCGTTGGGTTGAATTAAGCTTTAACATTTCATTGCATTTGGCGTGATGGCCAAAAGCAGTCGGTTGGGCTGCTTGGGCTGGTTGGGTAATCAAACCAAATGGCGATTCTATTTACGGCTCTTGTACGTGTGTTGGCCTTAGTTTAAGAGTATCTGCTCAATTGTTGTTGTTGTTGCTGCTGGCGTGTCCCTAATAGATCTAAGTGTGCCATAAAAATGTGAATGGAAGCCAGGCACCTAAATAGAGCCGCAAAGAGGATCCTTAAATCTTTATAACTCATATTAAAATTGGAATGTCGTCATGGATTGCAACCACAAAACAACAACACTAAAAATCATGACCATTATCTGATGGGTAACTAATCAAGTTAGTCGTCAATGACGACAATGTTGATTACTAAACCAACAATTGAGTAGAGTCCACATTTGCAATAGCAATAGCTAAAAGGATTTCCAGTGACCAAGGAGAGCACTTGGCGACTACCGCAAAGTGCCTGGGATGAATCAAATCAAATCTGATCAGAGTTGTGACAGCAAAACGAACAATAAATAATCAAATTTGCACGATTGCATCTAAATTGACTATGCTTCTAATATGATCAAAATTGTTGCTTTCTAGTTGTGCAGCACCGAAAGCAGTATAAATCGAATCGAAGCTGAAATGGGCTAAAGCGAAACTAGACACAAATATTGCGAACTTTATCCAGTTCAATATTTTGCTAACTAAATACTGGGAACAAATTTTGGATCTCAGGTTGAAGCAACGACTAGCAAGTAGGTCAACAAAATAAGCAATGAACTATTTCAATTTCAACTATTTGTCAATTGTAAATTTATCCGACAACGATTCTGGCATAGAATATCTCAAATTTACTTGTGGCTTGCTTGCGGCACTGTACAAGGTCTATAAATGCTGTAAATTGTGAACAGCCTGGTCAAAGACATGACAGTCTGTCAAATGTACAACAAATTGGTTATTGATTATGACACAACACAACAAACACAAATACAAACACAAACACAAAACACAAAGCACAGAAAGCAACACAAACAAACAGCACATAATTGACAGCAGTCAAACCTAATGATTTATCTTGTTAGTGAGGACAGCAGCCATAAAATATAACCCCCTCCACCCAACTCAGGTCAGGTACCAGCATTTTTGGAGCCTGTATATATCTCTGCAGTGCAATATCCCATTACCTGGATCCCCTTTATATCTTTGTGGATATTTGAATGCCAACACAAAAGTGACCAAAGTTTGCTCAGCTCTTGCGGAGAATAGTGGCATAAGTGGCAACTGGCGTGTGGGGGTGGAGAAGGGGTCGTATATATTATAAGTTTACCAACTAATGTGACTGACGATCTCTGGGAACTGGCAACTCGCAACTCGCAACTGGCAACTGGCAACTGTCAACTTTGAGCTCGCAACTGGCGCACTTTCAAAAGATGACGCTTGAAAGAAAAGTCTCCACAAGGAGTCGCTTATTGAACGAGCGAGAGGCAAATACGAATACATGCCACATCCCACCACAAGCCCCACCGGCCCCCCTCCACTTATGAGTAAACAAGTTCTTCTTTGGGGCAAAGGAATTTCTCATTTACGCACCTTTTGAATCTTGTTAGCGGAGAGGCAAAAATCCCTTTAGGCTTGCAAAGCACTTTTCATGATGTCTGTTTTGAAGGTTCGCCCCTGAAGAATTTCCTGGACGGTCTGGGCGGGCAACATGTCAAAACAATAATTATATATGTATATACAAAAGTCGCACACTAATTAGAAACACACTCAAAGGGAGCGAGCAACAAGGTGCGAGTGCTACACACACCAATACCCTGTAAATAAAGGCAAAGCTCTCTAAAATTGTATTCCGTTTGAAGGCAGCAGTTAAAAACATCTGGCATCTCTGAATTGATGGCTAAAAAATGTTCAGATTTGCCGATGAAGTGGCTGCTACAACATTTCGTTCCATGTTACACATGGTGCACGCAACAAGCAGTAACAGTTTTGTCCACCCAAACAACAATAAGTGGCAAATGGTTTTGTGCCCAACCCAACCAAAATGCAAAACTGGCCCAAACAAACTGTAATAACTGTAATGTGCATATGTTGCGGTCCGTTTATGAATGACAGCTGATATGGGTGCTTCAAGCTATTCGCAACTCGATGTATATAGACTTTTATAGCTCTGTCTCTATCTCTCTCCCTCTCTCTCTCTCTCTCTCTCTCTCTGTCTCTCTCTCTCGCTCTTGCTGTCTCTTTCTCTCACTCTCATCTCTTGTGGTAAATGTTTGTGGCCATGTGCTTCTGTCTCTGTCAGTCTGTCAGTCGGTTTATGTGTTTGTATAATTGATGGGCATTCATTTATTTGAACAACAGCAGCAACTCTGGCATTTGCCACATTTATTCAGTTGAGCAAGTTTTGCTTTTGGTATGCAGCATGCAACCAAAGTACAGTTCCGTATTAACAGCTTTAACTATGCGCTCTTCTATGCGCTTCTCACCAACAACAGCAGTTTGTGATAAACGCAAAGCAAATCAATTTCAACAAGTTTAGTTCTATTATGTCAAAGCATCGACGATAAAATCTATCCGATATACGATATATATATATACGTTTGCTGCAGATACTATCTATGCCCGAGCCAATCCCATCGAATACCCATATTTAATACGAACAACTTTGAAACGAAGAAAGACAGAGGCGACAACGGAGCTGGGCAGAAACTTCAACAAGCCACATGTTTTTTAGGTGGCTATAATCATAAACGATTTAAGCAAGTAACAACCATGGGGGAAGAACTGGCTTAGGAGACTCACCGGTCTACTTACACAGGACATTTTAGACTGAGAAGTCACCTAACTAAACTATTTATAGTAGCGAACCCTGGATATGTTTTGTGAAAGCGAGGAAGAAACCTCGAGGCACATCCAAGCAGAGTGTGTCGCCATAGCTAGGAAAAGATGCAGCATCCCAGGGCTGCATGTTATGAGGTTCAAACACAGGAGCTGGGCTTGAGGGAGGAGTTATAGGCTCAGAAGAGGGCACAATAGATCTAGTATTTCGCGTTGCAGGTATCCCAATAGTAATAATCCTAATTAAGTTCATGAATTACGTTAGTTTGTTTAATTTTGCTTAATGTATGATCATTAGTTTGGCACTTGCGGGGAGATATCTATCTAGGCGCTGCATAAGAAGAAAGTTAAGTAACAACAGCATTAATAATCGAAGCGAAGCTTAATACAAACGCGCTGAAACTTAAGCACACCAGCAACAGCAGCAGCAACAGCAGCGGCAGCCTTCTTTGTGGTGAGTGGTAAATGTCGAATAACGAATGACATAAGAACAAGACTAAAGCTATTCTACTAAGACTGTAATCCGCTTAACAAACTGTCGCCCTACCCCCTGACCCCCTTCGCGACCCTTCCCGCAATTACCTACGTTTCTCGAGTTTGGGTGGCGTAAGTCGTATTTGTGTCAGGGCTGCTGAGCAAGCTTATAACAATATTTTCTCGCCAGCCAGGATAGTTAACGTGTTGCCTGCCGCAAAGCAAACAAATTAACTAACGCATCCAACTGCAACTTGCAACATACAACTTACAACTTACAATTTGCAACTGGCAACTGGCAACTTGAACTCCATATTCCAACAGCAGCCAATCGCAAAGTTGCCATAAAAGTTAGCTGCAGCTTGATATGAGAGTCCTTGCCATATATATATATATATATATATATATAGTATAATGCACATAGTCACAGACGCGACATTATATAGTGAGTGGTATAACGTTGAGATGATGATGTTTGCGCTAGTGGCACGTTTGCCACTGCTCCAAATACCCTGCTTTTAAAACAATCAGCGAAGAGAGTGCGTCCAACTTGTGGCGACATTATAAAGCTGAGGGAATGCAAGGATAAAATGAAAAGAGCGAAAAGCAATTTGGAAAGGAAAACTAACTGAGAATATTGCATAAATATTGAGAGAATCCTGAAGGCATCTGCTAAAGATATTTATGAAACATAAACTCTACTTAAACAGAGTGGTGCAGGGCATCTGTCAGTCAAGCAAGGACTCTCTCTCTCTCTCTTTCTCTCTCGCACTCTCTCTCTCTCTCTCACTCTCTCTTTGTCTATGTCTGTTTTTGCTGTTATTAGAACTGCAGTTGGCAACTGCAGCGCGTGGTAAAGTTAAGTAAAGACAAAAGACAAAAGAGACAAAAGCCGGCAAAAGTTTCACTTCAAGTGCTTTGTTTGCGAGGCGATGCGCTTCCACCAAAAGCGGTGCGACGCGGGTGTAGGCGTTGTATGTGTGTCTGTGTGTGTGTGTGTGTGGCATAAAACTTGGCGCCCGTTGGCAGTGTTTTTCACTTTGTTCACGCCAACTGTCATTGCAGGCATAGTCATTCCGCTCCGCTCCTCCCTCTTCCTTGCACGCTCCCCCCTCCTGCCCCCGACTCCTCCACCTCCAGCTGCTCCTCCAGACTCCAACCGCTTCTAGCCGCTTTCAAGGCAATAAAAAAATAATTTAGCAGCTTTTTTGTGGGTCCCCGTTGTGGCGGGCTTCCGACAAAAAAGGCATTTGAATTATAGACACTGTTCAACCGAATCCCTCAGATCCTTAGAAACAGTCACCCCCCACCCACCCTCGACCGCGCCCACACTTGGAGTCTAGGGTCCATTTTGAATTATGTCGCTTATTTTGTGCGTGTACAATTTATAAACCATTCGCGATGCCCATTTTCCATTTCCCATCTCCCATTTTCTTTTAGCGGGCGAGTTGATTGGGGTCTTGATTTTTCACAATGTGCGAAATGTGAATGTGTCTTTGTTTTTTCTTTATTTACGATAAGGCACGGGGGGAGCTCTAGGCCTGATTTTTGTGCGTATGCATAAAGAAAACTTTTCAAGGTCAATGGATAAAGTTTTGGTTTTTTTACTGCTGCTGCTGCTGCTGCTGCGTCCCGGTCTTTATTTATTTATCTATGTTTTTGTCGGGGTTATTGGGAGCGCGCATCTCTATTTATATTCGCACTTTCTTTGACTGAGCACTGCTTTTCCGCTTACAGAGACCCCCTCCCACCTAGCCAAAGTTGGTGGGGTTTATTCTATAAATATTGCAGACTTTTATCTGCTCGCAGGCTATGCTCGTAAAGCTAAAGTTATGGGTCAGCACCGGCGGCCAACAAAAAGAAAAGTTTTCACTTTTATTGCAAAAGCCCTCGAATTTTATTTCCTAATCACCCTCCCCCTCCCCCTCCAAATCTGCCACATCTCCTATTGCTCGCTAAACAAATATTTGAAAACCGCAAAATAAGTAAAATCGCCCAATTGATTTTGGGTTTAAATTTTAAATAAATTTCCCCAAATCGGTTTCAGTTGTAATCAATTTTGAAACCGTTTGATTGACACATTACATTAGTCACAATATTTTTTACGAGTTTCGCAAGCGTTTTGCAAATTGAGAGAGTTCAGATCTTTTATTCAATATTTTGATTCGATTTTGCTTATTGGTGTTTTGTAGAACAGTTAGTTGTTATTTATTAAGCTCATTAACTATTAAGGATATATAGTTCTAAATAGTTTATTTATTTTTCTTTATATGTGTTTCACAATCTGCTCGCAGATATTAGTCAAGCTAGTTCCGGCATACCATAAAATATAGAAACAAAGGCAAAAACTCATAATCCATATAGAAAAATATCGATTGCAATTCACATAAATGTATATGTAGGGTCATTCCCATTATCAGGCTCGTGTGAATGTGGTTTCCACTTAAGGTCAAAAAAACCCACAAGCAAATTACACAGATAACATCAAATTACATAAGACATAAAGTGCTCTTGAGCTGTTTTTAAGCCCTTTTCATCAGAAGTGATGCTCTCGCCGTAAAATTACTTAACCACAGCAAATGATAAATGAATTAATACATATTTGCTGCACATATGCTTATGTATGTATACATATATATATATACATATATATATGTACGAGCAGAAAATAAATAAAAAATGAAATGAACACTAAACTTTTTACAAAAGTTGCAGTTGACTGTTGCCAGTTGGTGATGCTTGATGCTTCAAGTTGCGCCACGCTGCATCATGTTGCTGCAAAAGCCTTTCTGGACACTCAAAGTGTGCCAAACGAGCGTAACACTCGCCAGTTGCCACTCGTCGTTGCTGCCACAAGCCACTTAACCCTTTGATGGACAGTCTCCACAGCAGCAGCAGCAGCAACAACAGCAGCCACAAATGAGGCTGGACGCATGCGGCAAATGGGGCCAAAAGTACTGCCAGAGTTGGTCTAAAGGGCAAAAGGGTTGCAATTGTTGTTGTTTTGCTTGTAGTTGCTGTTGTTGCAATGTTTACACAACTTTTGGGAGGCAACCGCAAAATCTGTTATTAGTGTCAAGTGGACTTGTGAGAGACTTTTGTGACCTGACCGCCACTATAGTGCTATCTCGCTCGGATTCCATCTACCCCAGACTGCCGACTGCCGACAGACGGAAAACAACTTTTGTGCCGAGAGATGTTGCAGAAATATTAAATTTGTGGTCCAACGACTAGAAAACTGTACTGTGCACAACTCAACTGAAAGCTGAGCAAACGAAAGCAATGACGGCTGTGGGAGAAACCGAAAGGCACATATAGTTAGAGAAGGGAGACGGAACAGAGAGACAGAGACACAGAGAGAGAGAGAGAGAGGGAGAGAGAGAGAGAGGGAGAGAGATAGAGAGATAGACATGGAGAGAGAGAGAGAGAGAGAGAGAGAGAGCGAGAGAGCGAGCGAGATAGATGTAGTATGCTGTGCGGCAGTTGATATCAAATTGTAGCTCTAAGTTCAATTTAATCGCTGCTCTTCACAACTCATGGGTTTTCAGATGTCCAACTTCTGACGTTGACAGTTGAGTAAGAAAGTTTAGCAATCGCACTGATGCATTTATATGGCAATATATATATTTATATATATATAAATCAATTTACGTCGAAAGACAAAATGTGCAACTTGTGAGAACAAAAACAATGTAATCTAATCGACGCTCATTCAAAATAAGTCATAAATAACTGGCAATTGTTTTAAATGCAGAACAGTCTAAAAACATATTAAAGTAATTGAAGCAGCTCAGATATTGTCAATTAAATATGTGTGGAAACTCTATTTGAAATCAGGACTTAGCGCCATTACTGGTTCCTAACGCATTTCTAGGAACTACAAAAACACTTTTCAGCTCTCGGAATTTGCCAGCGAATTACTGAAATTGAATATCAAATAACTTTCTTATTTTTAAATTTAAATAGAATTTTTAACATAGTTTAATTAAATTTGTTACTTTTAGGGTTCTTTTGTGTTGACTGACTTTAGTTAAATACAAAATAAATAACTATACGTAGCTCTTAACCATCTCACAGAGTGTATATAAATAAGATATATATGCTCCTTAAATCTGTTATGAACTCAACCCAACCCGTTTCATATCGTACACATGAAAAAGGTATGCTAATAAGGAGGAGTATACATTTCAATTGCATATTGTGTAAGCTGCTCAGCATTCAATCAAAATGCGTCTAAGCCGATGACAACGAACGAGACGTTGTCGTCAACAAAAGCAGGTCCAACAATCAGCAATGTCAATGCCAATGCCAATACCAATGTCACTGCCAATGCCAATACCAATGCCCACAGACATAAGCTGCAATAAGAATAATACCTAAGACGAAAATCGAAAGACGCAAAAATATCAAATATGTGTATTCAATGATTTGTCGAGTTCAAGGCGCATTATTGTGGTGTCATCAACAAAGCACTTTGAATGGATTGTAGCTGCCCCCCCCCCCCCCCGCCCACTCCCCCGCCCACACTCCACCTTCTGCAACCCCACACATAGAGGAGGGGGGAGCGGGTTCAACACCGCTTTGAGCTGCTCTGAGCCGCTTTTAGTCAAATAGTAGAAATGCGAAACCGTTTTACTTGGCCTTTTCTGTGGTCTCAAAAGACGTCGACGACGACGACGGCTACAAGAGGATGATAGCTGGCACTGGTGGTGCAGGGAAGGGGGACGGAGGAAGCGCGGGGGGAGGGGGGTGGGGGGGAGAGAGGAGTGCCAGCTACGGCTTTTGAATTTATGAGCGTATTTAATTAGCCAACAGCGCAGCGTCAAAAAGCTCTCTGGCAACACTTGGCCACAATTTGCTGTTGGAAAGGACGAAGACATGGATGTAGATGAGGATGAGGATGAAGATGAGGATGAGGACGAGCACGGGAGCGAGAACCGGCAGCTGTTGGCTTTGATTGATTGATTGAGGCATTGCCTGAGTGGCAGCTGAAGTGCGGCATATTTGATTTGGCCCTCAAACACTGACGATGACGATGACGATGATACTGCCTAGCAGCATCAGGCCCCCCAAAAACCGAACCCAATAACTGTCCAGGCTCATGAATCCGACTAGGACTAGCAAGCAAGTCTAGATTGCTTGGGTTTGGTGGGCGTTCGATTTTTTTTGGTGGGTTGCCATTTCAAATTGTGGCTGATTTATTATACGTTAAGACAACAGATTTTCTTGGCTTGTGCCACAGCACCTAATACTGCTCCCCAATACTCCTCCTCTATTTTAAATGTGTACACTTCAATTTATTTACAATTTTATACATAGAACTTTATATATATATATATATATATATATATATATATATGTAGACAAATATGTATGTGTGTGTGTTTGTGTATAGATTCATCTTAATATCGAGCAAATGACTTGTAGTCATTTAGCTGACGTCGCCTGTGAAGCGGAGATGCTGCTGGGGATGCTGGTGGTGGGGGTTGAGACCTTGACTTATGGAAAGCTATTGCTATGAATTTGTACAGGAGTTTTTCATTCATTGATTTAAGCTACCCACGCATGCACAGCCTCCAGTGAAAGCAGAACTCAAATAATAATGCCAAATAAAATGAAGAATTAAACCCAGCAAGCTCATGACTCCTAATACCCAATACCAATACAAATATACCCTGTAATAATACATATACCCTGCGCAGATAAAAATGATTTTGATAACCTATTTCTCTGTTTAATTTGATTATTTTAAATAAGCTTTAGTATTTGAAGTAAATGATTATTGCAATGTTCAATTTCAGGGTAAGTCTTCTGTCTGTTCTGTTGGATAAGTTAGGAGTGAATGCGATTCTGGATGAGGATTAGGGCAAAGGTGCTGTCGGTCAGTTAAAGGGGCATGTTTCCGTTCATGAATTGCTCACCAAAAGTTAGGCAAGTTTGTTGGAAAATTACTTATTAATGAGAGATACCAATCATATTATAATTTTATATTAATGACTTGTGTGCGTATTTTAATTAAATCAATTTACAAATAGATTCTCTCTCCAATTACTGACTGCCAACTGGACTTATGCTATAAGCGTTCTGTCAGCTCGCTTTTATCTATCCTAGCTTATCTTGCATTGAGATAAACCTTTGTCGTAATCTCTCAGTTAACTGTTGTGCCCGGCTTTCAAATATAATAATATATACTCGTAATTGTTAGGTAACAAACGCTGGTTAACAGATCCACCAGCAGCATTAGCATTAGTCGTAAAGTTGGCGGTGCGTCGAGGAAATAAATCGTTTGTTTTATATAGTCAATAATTAGGTTGTGAATCCAATACTCATCTTTCACTGCAACATACTTATTATTATATTAACAATAATCAATCCTACATATTATAGTATGTACAATAATACTAATTTCTAGGCATGCATGTCTTCTATTAAATTAGTGAACAGTTTTTGCAAGCGCTGCCAACTTATTGAAAAACATGTTGCTTTTATTATTTTGATTTATCCAATCCATAACTATGTATATATATATATATATATATATATACGAGTATATAGGAATTCCCTCTTGCCCTGCGGGAGCTGTTGACTGCAACTCCTTGGGCTGTGCTTTATCACATCGAGTGTCCTGTCGCGCCGTCTTCCCTCCGCTCCTCTCCTCGCCTCTCATGTCCTTTTCTATCTTATCCTGTGTCCTGTGCTGTCTGGCGTGTGACGGTGGCTCTGTCCACTTGCTGGCGCTGCTGCGTTGGACCATAATTTTGTATTATTTATGTTATTTTTGTGGTTTATTTATGAGCAATTCCCAATACGACAGTGGACCCCTCACTCGCACCTCCCACAACACTCCCCAACACACACACAAACCCCTGCCGCCAACAGTCGCAACTTTTCGCAGCCTACTTTCGCAAGGAGGAGGGTGGGATGCAAGGCGTGGCATGCGCCTTATCAATGGCTGCGGCAGCCTTCTTAAACTGACTCTGTTGGTGTGTGACCTCAATGTGTGTCTGTTGTGTGTGGGTGTGGTGTGTGTTGTATGTGTTTGTGTGTGCGTTTGAGCTCGTTTTTCACAATTTTTGTCAAGAGCAACAACATTGCAAAGAGGAGGTTATTTAAATTAATTTCTGCGGTTGCAATAAATTTGTTTTGTCTCTTTGTTGCTGCTCGTTGATTTCATTTTTTATTTTTATTTTTGTATTTGTTGTTGTTGTTGTTGTCTTTTTTTCGTTTGGCTGCATAAACCGTTATTTACAGCCTCTTTTTGTTTTCTGGGCAACGGGAAAGGCTCACGGCGCCGAATCTTGCCCCCAATATCTGGTCTCTGTCTGCCAGTATCTGCCTGTGTATTGGTGTGCGTGTGTATCAATGTATCGATGAGGGTGGAGGTGGTGCAGGTGGTTGGTTGGCTGGTTGGCTGGTTGGTTTTGGCGGTTCATTGTGTAGGTTATTACTTTATTTATTGGCCATCAATATTTAAAGGTTTAATATTTGCACAACGCATTCCCTTTTCTTGGTGCTGAACGCATTTTCAGTGAAATGAATTTCATAACTTCATTTTGAGCCCCCCTTCACACCCAACACCCACTAAAACTTCGACCTGGTCTGCGAAAGTGGTAGGCAGTTGAAACTTTTTGGTAAGCATTTGGACCAGCACTTTTAATGCCATTAAAAACAACACACACACACACACACACACACACACTCAAAATGACCGCAAAAGTGAAATTAAAGGCAAATTAAATGAAATTTGCAAAAAATAAATAAATGAGTTAATTGGGGTTAGCTGTTAGTCCGTGAGCCAATATATACATATATATATATATACATATACATAATCATATATACATATAAACATATATATTTGTATTCATTTTCATTGACTATTTTTGCCTTGACTAAATTATAAATATAATTTATTGGAGTAGTCTTTCAATAATATTATTTCTATTGTGGCTACATTTGAATCACACTGCTGGCCATATGCTTATGGCTGATTAAGTGAACTCAACAAATCGACACTTTATTTCAACTCAAACATTTAATGATCATTAATAAGTCACATCAAATATTAATATTTGCGTTCCTTTTGCTTGCAGGTCAGTAAAAATCATCTGGAATCAAGCACACATCAAATACAGAGATATAAGGTGAATAAATCAAAAGCCGAAATTGAAATGGGCATAGTTGATATCATAAGCTGAGTAAAAAAGAAATTTATAAACTGGTGTTGAGTGCATATCAAATTCAATGGAATTTCAATTTCAATTTGAGTTGATCTAAATTGGAATTACGTTTCGGTTGCTTGCCAAAAACGCTCTTGCCAACGCGTTTTGGCCAGCCAAATTCCAAATTGAAAATCAATGGTCATAATGCAACCATCTACATAATGCAATCAAATAAATGCATAATGCAACAATAAATGCATTCAATTAAATGCACGCAAATTGAAATCAACACCAGTCGACTATGATGCCGATATATATATATATATATATATATATATAATTAAATGCATTCAAAATTTATATTAAGTTGTTCAAGTGCCAAGCGGTCAGTCTGTGTCTGTAGCTGGATGTGAATTTTTTATAAAATTGAATTATTTATTTTTTCTCTTTATTTTTTGTATACTCTGTAAGAAGAAAAAAATACCCAAAAAAAGTTGAGATTATTTTTAAAATGCTATTAGCAAAAATTGTATATACTGAAATGATTCCTTTTTTGAGCTAATAACACACTCATACTCAAATGAGCCATACTGATAATAATAGAATATTTATTTAATAATTGACATTGACATGTTTAGAAAGGGCATCTGGGAGTCGTGCATCTCAACTGCTGCACTTTCCATTGGCTCCAGTCACAATATAATGTTTAACAATATTTAGTTGAATTGACTTTTAGATTTTGTTTTATGCACTTGCTGGTTTTCATTAACAGCAACATCGACACCAGCAACAACAACGCCAACAACTGCCATCAATGACGTTGTAAAAACGATATCATACTTTGTACATATAAATGTTGCACGTGTTGCAAATATCAACAAACCCACAAAATAAAAGCACGAACTCTGATTTAGTTGTAACGCGAAGCAATTCATATACTCTTCAAAAGTTGTAGTAGTTCAATAGTCTTTTGTTTATATTAAATAGATTCCTTCAACTAAACTCTTTAGTTTCAATTTGTAGCAAGCTTTAACAACAAGTTAAGTTGACTGACATCATAGTCTGATCTATAAAAATATATGAAGAAACGAGTGAATTTAGCTTATGAGTTGATTGTTTCAATGCGTTGCATAGCTTATAATAATTCGTGAAAACTCCACCGAACTCTAGAATAAATTTATTGTCAGCATTTCAAAATTTCTCCGTTTTTTTTTCTTTTTTTGCCACACTCCAGAATCAGGCAAGGGTAAATTTATTTGCATACATATGTAATTGGCATATTTTATATAGCTGCGGTAAAAGTAATTAAGAACACACATTAAAATTTATACCTTTTTTTAAAAACACATTAAAATGTATACTTTTTTTTGGTAAAATATAAATGCTGAAATGTATACTTTTTTTTAAAATTAAAATGTTAAATACTGAATTTTTTTAATTTTCTTCTTTTTTTTTGTTTTGTTGCTGAACTTGTGTGCGCTTCAGATTTGAGATAAACGAATAGTTGCAATCTTTTTTTTCTGACTCTTTTGTTGAGCAAAAATTTGCAAAAAAGTTTGGCTTGGCATCTATTTAACATTATTATTATCGTGGAACAAAGTGTGTGGGCGTCGGATGGGGAGGGGGGGCACGTAGAAGAGGTCAATTGTTTCCTTATATTTCAACTATTAAATCTTCTGCTCTCTTTTTTCTCAAACACATCTCATAGTTTTGAGCGCTACTCAAAGCTAGGTGGCGCTTTCATTTGTGCACAAATATTGAAGCATATAATTGAAATGTTACTTGGAAAAACCTGATTCGCAGTTGTTGAACTCACCCCCCCCACTAATTATAAAAAAATTTTGATTTGTTTTGTTTTGTTTGAATTTTTCTTTTTGCTGCTGTCTTTGGCAACTTGAATGAAATTTGCGGAAATGGGAAATGAAAATGATAAAAGTAAAAAACATATAAAAGACACACACACGCATACACTCTTCCTCTGACTGCTACCCGAAAGCACTTCCTCTCTCCAATGACCCCCCACATGGCTTGCTATGTCTACTAAGCATCGCCATATTAAAATGACATAAATCGACAGCATTCACGTTAGCGTAGCACATTTTTGGCATGCCATTGAGTCACACACACACACACACACACACACACACACACACACACACACACACACACACACACACACACACTAGAGACAAAAACACGTACATTGTGTGACTCGTAGAGAAACGTGCGTCTGCATTGCACTTTATACAAGACATAAAACTGAAAATGTGCAGCGAGTGCTTAACTTTTGAACATCCTATAAATTGTATGTGAAATATGGCATAATAACATATAAATGAATAAATAAGTTATCAGCAGTGCAGTCTATATTTATTTATATTATATATATTTAAATAAATCAGTTTTTGGTACAGAACTAAAACTTTACTAGCTAAATTAACTTTAAAATGAAAATGAAAATTGATATTGCTTCTGATGAGATTAAGTCAATTGGAAGCAAATCTAATTTATGTCAACACTATTTGATGACTAACTATGAAAACATGCCGAGGTTCATTAATCGAAGCTGTCGCTCGCTGGCAGCCAGGCAAACTCAGCATGAGTTGTTGATTGGATGGCATATTTGATATGCGCTTGTCATTGAAGTCCTTACGATGCGCATCACAGACCAAGAAAAGTTGGCGACGGGCTATGTGGCAGGTGGCAGGTGAGGCGGGTGAGGCAACTGAGGAGCCGCACAGAAGCCAGCTCGTTTACTTTAATCATATTTTTTTTGTTATGCATATTTTATCTAAGTTTTAACACTTTCATCAAATTGCGAAGGCAAAAGAAACAGATATAAAGCAAGAGTTTATCTGCGTGAGCGTGTGTGTGTGTGCGTGTGTGTGGGTGTGTGGGTGTGTGCTTGTGTGTGTCTATCTGCCTCTGCTTCCGCTTGTCGGGTTTTAATTAAATACAGCTAACAATGTACATTCTCATTCATTGCAAGAGTTTTTGCTGCTAGTTGGTTACTTAGTGCCTGCCTGGGCAACTTTTAACCCTCACTCTCATTTCACACGCACCTCCCACATTTTCAGGCCTTCCTCCCCTGGGCATATTACTCCCCCCCACCCAACACCTTTCAACTGGTGTTGTCGTTTTGCCCTGCATTACACACCAAAAGCCCTCGCACAGTTCACATTTGCTTCGCTTACACACACTCACACACACGCACACACATGACCCAAGCCTCTGGGTGTGTGTTACCCACACACACAGACACGCTGGCAAAGTTTGCTTCTTGGCAGCATCGTATCCTTGTAGTCCTCGTTGGGGTTTTAATTAATATTTTTCTGCGTTGCATACTTGCCGGCGCCGCTTTCTTCTACCCATATGCAAGCATTTTACAACACTGGCGCCAGTGTTGCAGCTGCAACATCATCTCGTTACCTGTGCCCACACACACACACACACACACACAAACAACACAGCTAGCATTGGTCAGGGCCCAGGCGATATAATTTCAGTTATAAATAACCCAGCCACTAAGTACAATTTCCACATAAATATCGCTTAAAACATTGCAAACAGGATGCCAAGCTCAGCTGGGATCGAATACTGTACAAAAAGAAATACAATTTACAACTCTAATAGATTTAATAGGTCACATTTGGGTTTAAACGGTTGTCAGCCCGAAGGTCGACACACTTAGGCCATTTGCAATGAACCACAAATATAGGCAAAAAGGTTACTCATACTACATATAAATACATATTTTAAAACTCACAAATCAGATTTGATGACTAACATCCTACATCTTCTCGCATTATTGCTCGCTGCACGCTGTCAGTATTTACTGTCAATCGTCAGCGATTATTTAATCGCCACGATTACTCGTTATTCACACTACTCGCAACTATGATCGTAACGTATTATTACTTGATTCATAAAGAAAGGCATTTTTATATTTTTATTACTTAGTAACATTTTGCGGCACTCGTAAATTTTTTTTGTATTCCACAATCGCAGCCAAGCAATCGAAGTGAGATCATAAACTGTACAATATTGCACATATTGCCGTCAGTGGCAACAAACAGGGCATTTGAAATTGAAGTGGTAAATAGATGAGCACTAAGAATATATAGACACCAGACCCGTAAACCCCATTAAGCCAAGCAACGGTTACTTTGCAAGTGGGTCAATGCCTGTCGTGCGACACTTCTCGCTATATTTTTTTAAACATGCTGCAGCTGTAGTAGAAACAAGTGCCATGTTCTATTTGGTTTCGTATATATATATATATATATATATATATATATATATATATATGTATGTATATATGTGTGTGTGCGTGTGTGTTTTTTTTGTTTGTATTTTTTTGATGGCGAACGTGAAATATGAAATGGCCAATTGTGGGCGCTGCACTGGGCTGGGCGTGGCACAGCGTCAAGTGTGACTGTAACTGTGACTCTAACTGTAACGGCGACGACGACGACGACGACGACGACGACGACGACGACAACGACGGCGACGACGACGATTGTCACGTTTGCAACAAATGGCGCATGGCACGCAAAGTGCAAATGTAATTCGTGTATTTTACTTAATTTCATGTTACGTGCACAATCGTCCATCGCAGCCAATCGAAACCTCCTTCCCTACTCCCCAACCAATGCTGGTGAACCCCTCCAACCGCTTTGCCAACCCTATTTGCCAGATTTTTGCTCTGGCTTCGTTTTCAACGTTTTGTTTCTTGTGTGGAAACTGGCAGCAGCTGCAATTGCAGCGTTTTACCTGGCCACAACCAACACAACTACAACAATTACAACTTAAGCTCTTCAAGTTATTTTCCACTCACCCCCCCCTGGTCACAACTCTCAACTCTCAACTTACCCGCTCAGTCTTGGGCTGCTTTGGGCAAATACTCTTCTACGCATTTATTAGCATTTTAATGCTGTGCCATTTTTTTCACATTTCGGCAAATTTTCAACGCTATGAGGCGAGAGTTTTAATTAAGTTTTGGTTTGGCTGAAGGGGGTGGGTGGCATTTTGGGTATTTGGTGGCATTAGCAGTGAGCGTCAGCAAAAACTTTTATAATTTTACTTGCTACACTTTATGGCAGCTTATTCCAAGCTTTTTGTTCTTGTTGTTATTGCTGCTGCTGTTGGGCAAAATTGCAATTTGATATGCGCTGCGGAAAAAGAATTTTTCATCAGTTTTTGTTGACGTCGATTTTCAAGTGGCAGAAAGCGCAAAGAACAAAAAAAATAAAATAAAATAAAAAAAACGATAATCGGACCGCACTCATTGCTGCACTCACAATTCACTCAATAATAGCTGCCATGAATCATCGGGCGGCATCCGTTCAAATTGATACAATTTCCAATTTGATTTGTCAGCAAAGCGCTGAATTCGCATTTCCATTTCGAGTTCGCAGAAAACTAGAAACACCTTGTTTTATTTATTTCTGCAATTGCTATTTTTGTTGCTAGTTTTGTTGTTGGTGTTGTTGCTGTTGTTGTTGACACTTTTGAACTGTGGACTCAGGAATACAGTCATCAATATGGTTTGCCATTTAAGTGGTTTATTCACCATTGATTGAGGCCATTTAACAAAAATTGATTCGCATCAGCATTTTAATATTACTCGTTAGTGTTTTGGCCAGGCTAGCAGCCTGGTCGTTATTTTTATTAACATTTGGGTCTAGTAGTCGTTACTCTACTTATCTGATACTCGTTACATTTACCAGGCGCCTATGATTCTCATCGTTACTCGTTGCTTTGGCAATTTCTACTCCTTGAATATTCACTCGCTTATTTACACGAACTCGTTGTTAATGGTTTTGTTTTTTCCAACTTCCTCTTTGTTATTTATACTTTTATCTGCTTCAACATCTGTGTGGACACTCGTTATTTGTTACTCTTTATTTATATTTACATGTCGTAATGCCTAATAAGCTTTCTGTTTGGGACTAATAGTCGTTGCTCTAGATGTCTAATACTCGTTGCATTTACCAGGCATCTATACTCGTTGCTTATTCAATTTCTACTCGTTGTATATTTACTCGCCTATTTACATCAACTCGTTGTTTATTTTGTTTTCCTATTTTTATTTACACTTTTTGCTGTCTCAACATCTGTGCACTTGTTATTCGTTACTCGTTCACTTACATTGTCACTCGTTGGCAATATCGTGTCATATTGTACCAAACATCTGGGGCAAGTAGTTTTTGTGGTTGCTAAACTTGATGTGGCAAACTCTTCACATTGATTGCGAATGGTAAGCTGAGCCAAGGAATACGCCTGCAATATGGCGGAAGCCATTCAAGTGCCTCGTCAGGTCAGGCAAAAAGTGCGCATTCACCTCAAAGCTCAAATTAACAAATTTCAATGCGAATAATTGTGACGACAACACAAACAACAGCAGCAATGGCCAATATGTTTGGCGTGATTTTTGCGTGGTCTGCAATCGAAATGTGCGAACATTATTGTCTCGATTTTCATTATAAATGCTTAACCGATATCGGTTCAAGTATGTTTTGCGGCCTTTCATTTGTTTCATTTGTTGTTGCCTGTCGCAGATGTGGTTGCCGTTCTGGTTGCGACTTATCGTTGATTCAGTTGCATTCGTTTGGTTTGTCAGTGTTATTTATGATAATCAGGCATCAATTTTCAACGAAACGAGAAATTAGCTAGCCGACTGCACGCTACCCTGTTATCCTAATCCGATCTTAAACTGAACTCGTTTTACATCTCATTTTCAGTCATCTCATCTCTAAAAATGTTCATATTACTATTTTCTGCGTGGTTTTCAATAAACTTAACTTGCGAATGTAATTAAGGTAATTGTTGCCATATATACCCATTAACCTACATAATTATAGGGTATAAGCATAATGTTGACATCAATTCTGTGGTCATTTAATGAAAATTAAGTCATTAGGCCGCTTATTGGATATACAGTATCCGATGACATGCTGTCAAGCTGACACAACACACACACACACACATCTCATATATAAAAAGAATAGCAAAAAAACTATTGCAGCAATGTAGACAAATTGATTTTCACGCACTTTTTGTCATTTGGCTTTTGCCATTGTTGTTCAAATTTGTTGTCGCTTTTTGTTGTTTTTTGTTGTTTTAATGGACGAGCAATTTGTAATGACCGCCCAGTCATCCAGTCATCCAGTCGTCCCTTAACCGCAACACAACACGTCGACTATTTGCCAAATGGGCCTTTGAACTTCACGCAGAGAGAGAGAGAAAAAGAGAGAGAGCGAGAGAGGATAGGAAGATACAGCTGCAAATTTCTCTGAGGCAGATAATTCACACCAAAAATTCAACTAGATTATCCTCTTCGGACATGCTATGCCTACACTTATATATATACATATATATATATATATATATATATATATGTGTGTGTGTCTGTATATTTAAGCATAAGAAATTTGGAAAAATTGAGACAAATTGCTCATAAGGCGTCGGCTTTCAAGAAACTCATCAAAAATCAATTGGCCGGCAAACGAATTGGAAATGAATTATGTTTTCCTACACGTGCCTGCTATTATGTATATATATATATATATATATACACACATATTTATATATTAAATAATTTATTCGTTTAAGAGTCGGCAGCAAACTTCTAAGCTATCGGCTGCTTAATGTTTATTGAGTATATGTATTAGTAATTTCAACGAAAAGTGCTTGTAGTGCGAGACTTTTATTGTGAGCGGCATAATTCCTAATCGATTCTAGAATCCTTTTAAGCTTCGTCTTCTTCTTCTTTTAGCATTAAAATTCGGCTCAATTTCGTTGAGATAGTTTTTTTGTTTTTATTTTGCTAACGAGGGGAGAAGGGTGGTGGGAGTTGTTTCACATTACGTATACTTAATTTAAAGGCATTTCATTTTATTTCTTGTTTCCTGCCCGAGCACACAAGCAAACGGTCATTAGTCTAAGTCTGATTTAGTTATAGTCTCTCTCTCTCTCTCTCGCTCTCTGTGTGTGTGTGTGTGTGTGTGTGTCCTTATTAAGCAATGCCAACTGACAAACGACAAAACGGTAAACGTGGAATTTCAGTTATTACCCCCCACACGAGCCCACACGCCCCCATCCCCTTCAGCTTGGAATCCCTTTTTTGACATGCCTTCGCAGCTGCTTTAATTGTTTTTTAAACACATTTTAAGCACTTTTTGAATACCCGTTGCCAAGTCGGCAATAAACAAAACGTGAAGCATCAGCAAACACACACACACACACACAAACACATACACAATAATCTTAAGCACAGCAACAACTTGAAGCAGCAGCAGCAGCAACAACACCAACAACATTCAACGCAAGTGTCCCAAGTCTTTGTCGTGGAAATGGAGCGTGCACAAAATGAGCGCACACACGCACACACACACACACTCACGCACACGCATAAAGATACATGCCTAGTGTACGAGATTTACCTTGAAGTGAGCAGCTTTTAACACTTTTGCTTTTTTGCCAACACAACACGAAGCAATGGCAACACATTCATTTAATTTGACGTCTCGCGCCCTATTCTAAAAGCAGCAGCAGCAGCAGCAACAGCAACAGCCTAATTGTCGTCTATCTCAAGTCGACAGCAGTCTTCCGTCCCCGTCCCCGTCCCCGTCTCCGTTCTCGTCCTCGTTGCCGTCCCCCACACCACCCTCCGTTCGCATTCCTTTTGTCCTTAGCTAACCCACCCCGCCCTCAGCACAGTTTGCCGTCTGTTTGCTGTCTCAGCGCAAAATGTTGCTGCTCTAATTAGAATGAAACGATTTTCATTTTGCATTTTCATGTTGTCGTTTCCCTTTGCTGTTTGTTGTTGTTGTTGTTGTCGTTGTCGTTGCTGTTGTTGTTGTTGCCCTGGCCCAAAATGAATAATTTACGCTGCCACGCTGTTGCTGATGCATGCGAAAATTCATAGAAATTTCCATTTCCATTTTAATTTTAATCGCAAGTGTAATGCCAGTCAGGCCATAAGCACTACATAGACTTCAGATGCCTCCTGATTTAATTGCTTTGCCGTCGTTGACGTTGCGCGAGCAATCAGCAACAGAAACAGCAACAACAGCAGCAGCAGCAGCAGCAGCGGCAGCAGCAGCAGCAGCAAAAGCATGAAAGGCGCTTCAAGTGGTAACAAAAGTTAACTTTTGTGCTGAGGAGGCAAGTGAACAGCCAAGCTGAGCGACCCACTGAACCATATCAAGTGCATTATCTGCTCAGTCATTCATTCAACCACCCGTCCACTCATTCACTCAGTTCGACCATCTTTATTATGGTTATCTGCTGCTGCTAGCTGGCTCTTGGCCCAATTGACTGACAACTGTTGTTGTTGTTGTTGATGCATTGCTGCTGCTCAAAAAACCAAAAAAAAAAATGAAAATACTGTAATCTAAACAAGTGCTGAGAAACTTGACAGCTGCTGGCCAATTGGCTGCTGTTGCTGCTGTTGCTGCTGCTACTATTATATGGTGTTGCTGTTATTGCAGCTGGTGTTGTGACTTGCACAGACATATGGACAAGCAATTGCAGTTGCTATCGGCAACAGCAGCAACTCTTTAAGTGTTCTTATTGTTTATCCAATCTGTCGGGTCAGCAAGCAAATTGTTTCATAAATCAGCAATCAGTTGCTGCGGGTGCTGCTGCTATTTGTATATTCTGTACATTTTATCCATACACAAAGTTCAATTGACTGCAATTAGTTGCCATAAACGAATTTTATATGATGCTTCAATTATTTGACTTGCTAGAATTTGTTGCTCTTGCTCTTGCTTGCATTCGCCTCCTGCTGCCCACAAAATGACTGGTTTGATTGTTGCTCGATTGTTGCCCCTATGTTGCTGTTGGGCACGTGACTGTTGTTGCTGAAGCTGCAGCAACACGCAGTTTTCTTTTATCATAAATAAACGGATTTCACTCTTGTGCACTTGCAATCTATCAAAGGATTTTCCCAAGTGCTGTTTCTATTACTTTCAGAAATCAATTCCAACATCAACAACAATGCAGCCAACAACAACCTTTTTCACCTTTTCAGGTCAAAGTTCTAAATGTTCATTAATTTTATCAGGCACAACGTCATCAAGGAAATCATTGCAACTGTCGGCAGCAGCAGCAATTCAACTTGCCAACTTGGTAGTATTTTTACTTATTTACGTTATTTGCGAAAATAGAAATTGCATTTTGCGAGCAACTATTGTTCACCCACCCGTTAACCCTTCGTCATCCACTCTTGCCACCCGATTCGTGGCGCAACTTTACTAGTGCCTTACTAGTGTGTGATGCAAATGTAACTGCCATCGGCAGCAACAACTGCCACTCATCTAAGGCACATTGCTAATGTGTTTGCGATGCAGCTACAGATAACAGCAACGCCTTGCATGCTGCTACAATGCAACTTGCTGCAACATGCCCCATATTTGCGAATCAATATTCACATATCCAAATATCGATGAATCAATATATATGTTTTCTGCAATGGCGAAACTTTTCTATTTATTGCCAAATCAACAACTATATCAACAATCTTTCAGTCAGTCAGTGCTGCTTCGTCATTCAGATGTATTTATTTATTTTTCATATTTTCATTATGGCAAATAATGTTTCTCTCTAAACATATATTTTTCTTTTTGCAAATACCGACTTTTTATAATGACCACATCTTAGTTATACAAAAGCTGTGATCCTGTGTAAGTAAATCCCTTGAGTCAGTTTCAATATGAAATATTTTCATATTTGGCAAATTGTTTTTTCCTTAAAGAAAAAAATATGTTAATTTAGAGTTGCTGTGATAGCAGTACGCGGATCCTGTTAAGCATGCATGTTAAGTTAACAGCGATAACATGTTAATCCAAACAACAATATTCAAGCGGGTTAACATTATCTCAGCTCATCGTTTGTAAACTAATTATGTAAATATCAAATACTAACTCTCTCTCTCTCTCTCTGTCTCTCTCTCTATATATGTATCTCTCTGTATGTTAAGTGGGGATGTCAAACACTTTTAACAGTAGCTGATTTATGTTAATGCAAGTCGCTTTATTCTGCATGCTTTGAACTACACTTTCTTTATGATCCAGCGGTTTCGCTAAAGAACTTCTTGACGTGGCCAAAGTCTGCAATTTGGCAAACACTTGACCCACAGGGAATGGCCCAAAGACTTAAAGACCAATGCAAATTAAGCACTTCAGGCTCGCCCCACAATTTTATGAATACATTTTCAGTTCTTTTCTACTTTTCGTTCTTTTTGCTGCTATTGGTGTTGTTGTTGTTGTTGTTGAGCTACTTCTGGCTGCCGTGACGAAGCCAATGAGCAAACACAAGCAACAATACACACACACAATGACCTGGGTTAATAGATTTATGACATTTACATATTCGCCCCAGCTCAACGCCCACTGAATATTTTTTCTTATTTTTTTTCTATTTATTTTTTTTTTCTCTTTTTATTACCTGCCTTTATATTGTGTAGCTGTTGTTGCGGATGTTGCTGCTGTGAATGTTGCTGCGTATTAAATGGGAATGTCAGCAAGTCGAGCACACAATAAATACCCTGCTGAAACAAACCTCTCCCACTCCCACTTCCCCCCCTCCCACTCCAACGCCAACAGCAACAACAACAATCATTCACGCCCCATAACAGAGCCTACGATTTTTCTGTTTGCTGCTGGAAATATATGAAACAAAAATGTGCCTATTTTTGCCCAAAAAAGAATATATATATATATATTTATATATGTATATATATTTCAATGAGCCATGTCGTCCGCTTAGCAGTGCCTTTTGTGTTAATAAACAAATAATCTACTTAAGTCCAACAATAAAAAGGGAACGACAAAGTCATAAAATGCCAAAGGCAACATACACAAAGCGAAAACCCAAAAAAATACAAAAAGAAAACAAAAAAAAGCAATGTTTAAAGTGTTTAACTAAAGACTAAAACAAATTACTTGCAAGCTGGAATTCCTTATTAATAAAAGCATAACTTGAGTGAACTGAAATATGTTTTTAATTGCACATTGGTTTCGCTCAGTGCACAAAACACACATAAATAGCGAACAATGCGCAAACAAACGCCCAATGAACATAATAAAAACAAAAATTATTTCCACATAATTTATTCGCACGCACACAACGCCAATCACTGCTTAAATGCCACCCAAAACCACCCATTGATGCAGAGAGAGAGAGAGAGAGGGAGAGAGAGATGGATGGATGGATGGATGGGTCGGAGTCTCCCCATAATCACTCATCACTCTCTGTCTCTCTCTCTCTCTCTCTGTCTCTCTCTATCTCTCTCTCTCTCTCTCTCTCTATCTCTCTCTATCTCTCTCTCTCTGTCTCGATCTTTTTCTGCTTTCACCTTTGGTTGGATTTCTTGACTGATTGGCTATTGAACGTTAATGTGCATTTAATTGTCGCTTATTAGCCGGCAAGTGTTGCTGTAGCCGCAACTACAACACCGGCAGCAGGCATCAACAATTGCCGAATCAGCAACAACAGCAACAACAATGACAACAACAGCTGAAGGAATACTGAAATCCTAAGCAATATCAGCAGCCATCACTGGGAGCTGTGCAGCATGCGTACTCTGCAACAAGTCCCAAAAAATAACAGCAGTAGGCAGCAACAGCAACTGCAACTGCAAAAACATCAGCAATAACTGATTTAGCAGCAGCAGCAGCAACTGTTGTGATAAAAGCAACACAAGCCAAAACAATAACACAAACAACCCGAACAGGCCAAGTCTATATCAATCAAGCTACATTAACAATAATATCTGTGGCAAGGGTAACAACAGCAATTGCTGATTCAGCGCCAACAGCAATAAAAGCAGCTGCAGCAGCAACAACCAACCAAAAAGTTAAATTAGTAGCAATGGCAGCGAAACATGTTAAATATTGCCACCACTAGCTGCAGCAATATATTTGGCAGCAGCAGCAGCAGCAATAATTTTGATATCAACAACAGCAGCAGCAATAAATATGGTTAAAGTAACAGCAGCAGCAATAGTCGCAAACAACACCAGCAACATCGACTGAAACGAACAACAGCAGCAACAACTCAATGCTCAGCAGCAACTCTCAGCACCGATGAGGTGTGATCGTCAACTGTGTGTTGCATTTAGTGGCAGCAACATCAAAACACGCCCACACACCACATGCAGCAACACCTGAACACCTCAACACCTGCTGCCTCGACTCAATCGGTAGCTAATTGAGCATGCATTCAACGTCACAAATGCTTTCATGTTGCATTCAACGCATTCTTCTTCTTCTTGTTCTTCTCTTTTTCTTTTTTTTTGTCTAGATTCGTTTGGTATTTTGCGGCTCATTTCTCTTGATTTATGTGTTATCAGCTAATATATGCAAGATAAGCTGATGTGCTATATACGTGTGTGTGTGTGTGTGTGTGTGTGTGTGTGTGTGTGTGTGTGTGTGCCTTTTATCAGTCGATTTAAATATTGTCGCAGTGTGGGAAGCATCGAAAATGGCACACACACACACACTCACAGATAGAGCCTATCTGTGCTGTATTTTTAGAGTCACTTTCCTGCGCTGGCTGTCGACATTGCTTGCAGCTAGGATATCATTTTTATGGCTCTCTGATTTATGGTCAGCGATTGCATTGCACTGGCAGTTAAATGGTTTATGACCCGTCGACGATGCTGCTACTTCAGCTGCTGCTGCTGCTGCTGCTGCTGTTGCTGATGTGAAGCCAAATTAAAACATAGACCAAGACAAGAATTATAGCAAGTGGGGGAGCTGTGGTAACTCAAACGATATTTGATAGCTGTTAGCTATAGCTTATTTTGTAAATACACAAGTACTACGAGTGATAATTAAGGCATCAGTTCTGTTGATCAAATCTGTTTGGCTGCCACAGATGTTTTTGTTTGTGAAATTGAAGGCTAAGCAGCCGGAAAAAAAAGCAGGCAGAGAGGCAACTTTATTGAGTCTGAATTTGTGTAGAGCACAAATATGCTGAGCAGTATGAAAAGCGAATTAATTTTGATAAAAAGTTACTTTTGAAGTCAGAATCTCTTTTAGCCTAAAAGAAAGAAAAATATATTCAATCAAGATGGTTTCGGTGGATTTCTTCATTAATTTCAGTTTTCCATTTTCATCTTTCCGCCAACAAATGCACTAAAAATTGCAGTTGCAGTTTTGGGCATTGTCTGAGGTGCTATTTAAAACTGTGGACCCCCACAGCAACAGCAGCAACAGCAGCAACATCATGTCTGGGAATGCACACAAATGTCTAACTTGAGTATGGCAAAAAGAAATGAAAGCAAACTGAGAAGAAAATTCCGCAAATTCAGCATTCATATAAAAATGTGTGTTGGCTGTTTGCTGTTTGTCCCGGAACATTGTTGTTGTTGTCGCTGTGAATGTCACATTCCAATCAATAAAAAAAGACTTTTATGTGCTTTGCTGTACTTGGAACATACGTATATAGTCCATATAGCAACTCCTTAACTCTCCCTTCCCTCCCTCCACATGACGACTCTTTGGCTTTGTGCAAGCTGATTGTTTGTAGAGCTGGCATCAAATGCTGATGGCTGATGCTGTTGCTTCTGGTTGTTGTTGCTTGTTGTTGTTGATGTTGTCAGTTGTTGGTTGTTGACTGCTGCCGCTGCTGCTGCTGCTGAAGTCGTTTGCTTTATTGTTGCTATACGAATGCTAGGCAAGCTGAGGCAAACGAGTATCTTTTGACTTAGCAGTAGGAAGCATTTTGTCTGGCAACAAACAAGTTGCAAAGAGTCGAGGAGTTGTGACTGCAAACACATATCCTACATATCAAATCTAAGTAGTGATAAAAATCCTGTAACTACTAACTAACTAAAAGAAAGTCCTTAAGTCTCAGTGTTTCTGTTTGGCATTATGATAAAGTTGATCATTGCAATATGAAATATTCTCACCGCCTAGAAGAAGTCAGCAGAGGAAATATACTGAAAAATTCTATATGATCTTTCGAAGTTAAACCAAAATTGAAAGCTCTCGATTTGTAGCTTTGGCTAAATCGTCAAATTATACAAATTATGTATTTTGTCGTACTATGAATATTTAATATTTGACTGAATGCCGTTCAAATCCCAAAAAGTACAGGGTATATAAGACAACAAGCGCAAAATGGCAACAGGCGACAGTCGGCAAGTGCGCTTGACATTTGTAACTGGGCGTGTCTGGGAATGGCAATGGATGTGGACATGGTTGTGGCAATACGACATTAGAGAGGGGTGTGTGTGGTGGGGGGGTGGAGTAGGTGCAGCAAACGACTAAAAGATGAAAGCGAAACCCAACACAAAATGCTGACTTTTAGTCACGACAAGCGAGCAACGCTCAACGGGGCAACAGAAAACAGATGCCAACAACAAGAGCAAGAGACAATTTAACATAGCAGCAACAACAGAGAGAGAGAGAGAGAGAGAGAGAGAGAGACAGAGAGATAGAGACGGAGAGAGAGAGAGAGAAATACAGAGCAAGCAGACCTTGTGGCGACTCTGACAAATGTCAGCAATGTTGATTTATTTACGTTTACATTTATTTATGATATGCAACATTTTTGTAAATGCAATTTCAGTGTTGTTGTTTCATTCTTTTCATTTTCTTTCCATTTGTTGTTGTTGTTGTTGTTGTTTGGTATCCACGAAACGACATTTTGCATTATGCAGCATCACATGCACTCCGCATGTTGTTCGTTGTTCTCCTATGCTCATTGCTATTATTATTGCTGTTGGCTTTGTGTACAAGTGTGTGTGTGTGCAGTACAAGTACATTTTGGCCAAGTCTGTTATGTGGCCAAGTGCTGGCATAACTCATTTTGTGCACAGCACTTCTTGGAAGAGCAATAGCAATCCTTTCACTCCTCTGTCATCATCATCATCATGATCATCATCATCATCTTGTGCCCCTCTTGAGCATTCGGTAAATAAAAACGAACAAAAACAAATAAGCATATAAATCATCTTTAATTCGCAGTAATGAATTTTTTGTCACTTATGTCATGTTATGTTTTTAGTACAAATTGAACCTTTTGTTGTGAAAAGATCCCTTTGTGTATTGAACACGTGTAAAAGAACCAAAGTTGACAGCTGTGTGACTATAAATATGTATGTACTTAATATATATTTATCATCAATTTATCTGTCTCAACAAACCTATCGATTCACTTCTGATATCATCATTTTTTATGAGAATTGTATAATTGAATATAGTCAATTAATTAATAATGAATATATTTGCATATGCTTTGCCTCTGATTCTACGGAGTCAAGTCAGGCACAAATCGGCAAAAGTTTTCTTTACAGAATTTTGCATACAACACAAATTGTGGATTGACAAAAAAAAACAACTGAAAATTCTATGAAAACAAATTAAGGCGCCAATTTCAATTAGTTGAGACTGCCAGTTATAGTTAATCGAATGATAGAAAACTACAAACAAAAAGGGTGAAATTGTTTTTTTTTTCAATCAAATTTAATAATGGAAAATGCTTTTTTATTCGCTTCAACTTCGAATTAGTTACCGGCAAACTGTAACAGTTGGGAGAAGATTTAACAGCAGCTTAGCTGTTAACACAATCTTGAGACATTCGTGAGAAATGTTAATTACATTGTTGAATTGAATTTAAGAAATCACTTCAGAGTATCTTAAATATATATTCTTCAGAGCTGTTCTTAGTTATATTATTAACTTTAATATTTGTTTGTTTATTTTTCAATCAAATTCAATAATTGAAATGGTTTTTATTGAATCACTTCGCTTCAAATCAATGGCTGTCAAACTGTAATACCTGGGAGAAGATATAACAGTCTGTTAAACTGTTAACACAATGTTGAAATGCATGTTACATTGTGGAATTTAATTTAAGAAATCACTTCACATTAATAATCATTTGTGTATAAATAAATAAATAATATATTTCTATTTTCCATTGAAAACACTGAAGCTAACCTCGATTGCAACAATTGCTGCCTCTCTGTCAAAAAAGAGGGCGGGCAGTTACATATTTGTTTTGTTGTGAACGGAAATGAAATTTAATGTTTTGAAATTACATTTGAACACTTTGGCCATCTCTGTCTCTTTCTCTCTATGTCTGTCTCTCTCTCTCTCATGCACACACATAACCTTTCTCCCTCTCGCTCTTGCAACTTTTGTGGTTTGAGCACATTTTTGTTGCAAATATTTTTGTTTGGCCGTTTCGTTCTCGTTTTCTTTTATGTAATTTCCAAAATGGATTATGTCGTTGTCCTGTGACCTGCTTCCTGTGCCCCTCCACCTCCCCCCTGCCGACCGCCTTTCATGCTTATCGCCCTGTGCATTGTCCTGCCAGCATGCTGTGCCATACTTTAGTAGGAAAACATGTTTCATGTTCCATGTTGCATTTTAGTCTGTTAACGTGGCAATCCAAGCATATTGGCAAAATCACCCCCTTTTTACCCTTAACACCCCCGCGTAGTCTCCCCCCATCTGTCTACAGTCCTCAACCCTTGCTGGTCTCAGCAGCACCTAACAAAATTTCACTCTTTCGACTCAAATTTCAGGTCTCCTCTTTTGCCGTGTTAGTGAGCTTGAAAGCTTTTCCTTTTCACCATTGACATGTGTCGGGGTATGTTTAACATTTTGGCAAAATGCCATTATAATTATATGTATATTGGGTCTACATAGGCAATGTGTTTGCTTATTCCCTGACAACAACAAGGTATATTTTAGTTAAAGGATTTTCAACAAAAAGTTTCCCCGCCCAACTACATATATATTTTTCATTCTACGATCTTTTCATTTTCCAAATACGATTCTTATATTTTCTTTAAACTCACATGTCTTTGGCGACTCTTTGAAAGTGGGATATATAATATAATTGGACTCGTTTTTATTTTGGTGCCCTGTGCGAGGCACAAGCCAAACAAACCAAATTGCTTTTATATTTTCCAAATGAATGCATGGCGAAAATGCATGGTTTGCAACTGTTCCCAATCGACCGAACAGATGAAACACAAACATACCGCGTTATTTCCAAATTAAAATGAAAAGAAAAAAACAACAACAAAAAACCCGCTGAAAAAACGCAAATTTAACAACAAATAAAAATCGGCGGAAAACAAAGTTAAAAATATTTGTTATCATTGATCTTTCTCTTTTTTCAAACAAAATAGGAAAATTGTGGCATGTGGAAAAGTTAATGACCTCTGCGGTAGATGTGTGTATTGTGGGCCCCATCGCCACGCCCTCTCCGCTAGAGTAAAGCCACTGTTAAGCCCCTGCAGGCGCGGCACAATCCGGATTTAGTTGGCATCAAAATGCGTGACTTTCAAATGCAGCACATGCCACTTGCGAGATGCAATCCTGCTTCCGCTTCTTCCTTTTCTTTATCCTCCAAATGTTCTTCGTCTTTTGTATGGCATTCTCTATCTATCTATCTCACTCCATTCCTCACTTCCATTTGGACAAGCGTGGCACGAACTGACTGTCTGTGATTTGAGGTCGAGTTTGTGGCTGCAACTCGAACTAGAAAGCACTGCCATCCCCCCATCCACCCCCTCTGGCAGTGATAGCTGCTGACATGCCCCGGCATGCCTTGTGCACCATATGAATATCAATTTTTGACGCTGACCAACCAACCCGGCTGCTGCATTTTGGCTTCAACTCAAATGCCACATTTTGAAGCTGCGAAATAAATTTGGTCTGATTTTTTTTTTGTTGTTCTTTTTTTTACCCAGATTGAATTATAATTGTCTCATAAAAGTTAAATATAATTATGCTCAACTTTAAAAATACAAGTATTTTATCCAAAGCATGTCCTCACCAACACTAAGCGATGAAGAGAAATGAACTGCGAGATAGATAGATAGATAGATAGATAGATAGATAGATAGACAGATAGATAGATAGATAGATTGATAGACAGGTAGATAGATAGATAGATAGATAGATAGATAGAACTGTGAGATAGATAGATAGACAGGTAGATAGACAGATATATAGATAGATAGATAGACAGGTAGATAGATAGATAGATAGACAAATAGATAGATAGATAGATAGACAGATAGATAGATAGATAGATGGACAGATAGATAGATAGATAGATAGACAGATAGATAGATAGAACTGTGAGATAGATAGATAGACAGGTAGATAGATAGATAGATAGATAGACAGATAGATAGATAGACAGATAGATAGATAGACAGATAGATAGATAGATAGACAGACAGATAGATAAACAGATAGATAGATAGATAGTATTCCTAACATGTTATGTCCGACAATGGCCAATCAGGTCTTTAATTACGTATTGTATCATAAATAAAGAACCTTACCCAACCAAAAAAAAAGGCAAGATTTACAAAGTAGTTTGCTTTATCTGTACAAATATACTTCAGTTTATACTGCTCCAACTATCTTTTGTGTGCTCCATCCAACTGAAATACATATTTTATATGTGGCATTAGACAACACATCACGTTAAGCATCTTTTAAGAGGCGCCTCTGATCTGGGCGCCATTTCATTTTATACTCTTGCTCATTATGCCATTTTCAAACTTACGGCTCCTTATTCTGTACTCCTTATCCTGTGCTCTGTGCTCTGTGCTGTGTGCTGTGTGCTGTGTGCCTTGTGATGTGCTCACACATTGTAGCTCAATTTCATTTGTGGGGTGGGGTGGGTGGTCGTTGGAGGAGATTGCGAGCACGAGATGTTTAATTGCCCACAAAAACGCAGCAACTATAAAAATTATATACAATGCGATTTACATTAATTTCGTTTCGTTTCGTTTCGTCTCGTTTATTAATTGGAACGTTATGTGGCTGAGCATTTAGAGGCTCGCAGCTCGCAGCTCGCAGCTCGGAACTGAAAAACACCCCTCAGACTCTATACCCACTTCGAAGGACGCCCTCACACGCAATGGGCCACGCGCTGAGCCAGACTTCCCCAATCCGCAAACCCTACTTGATTAAATCGAAAAATCCATAGTGCCCCAACATCGTCCGCGACGTCGCCGCCCCTCGTCATCATCATGGTGCGCCATTAAAACTTACATAAAGCACAATACTTCAACGAGTCGCTGTCAGATTTTAATCTATACAAACGCCTATATACAAAACACACACACACATATATGTATATATGTATATATATATATATATATATACGAGTATACATACAATATTAATGACTTGTTGGTAATCAGCATTTAAAGTTAGCAACTTTTGCTCAGTTCTTGGATTAATGCTAGAATTTCAGGCATTCAATGCTTTTGTTTTAAGTTTGTTGGAACTATTCAGCAAAAGAAGTCAATAGAAGCAAATGTAATTTTAAGGTTTTCAACAATTGCTAAACACCAACAAAAACGTCTGTTGGACGTGTTCAAACATGTCCAATATAAATGCCCACATTCTGTTTACAGCTCCACACAATGTTAACAATAAAAAGTTAACAGAGCCAAAAATAATGTTGAGCGTCTATGTTAAACACCTGGAAAACCAGAGACTTTCAATGTGGAATAAAGGTTCTGCTTCGGTTCTTGAAATTCGATAATTATCGATTTGCGATAGCAATGAAAATGCAAATATATTTGTGAGTTGTGAATGAAAACATTTATACTTACAGCTGATTAGTTGTATAATTAAAGTTGGCTTAAATATATACCTTATTTTTTTAGACGGGGGAAGAGCTTGGAAATCGAAAGCAGATTAATACGAATTGTAGGTTAAAAAAGTTCTTAATTGGAGCTGATCCATAAATCAAATTGCCAAATTATTATTTGTGATTTTTGGTACAATGAAAACACAAAATAGACAACATATCCAATTTTGCTTAGGCACGCCAACTGGAAAAAGTATATATGTATATATTTATTAGCTATATGTAATCATGCAATCATGTAAGCAATCAAAAATCAAGAAAAAAACTATTAGTTAACCATAAATTCATCTATTCACATATTTACTGCCTTAGCTTTTTGTTTTCTTTTGTTTTTTTGGCTTACTTTCAGTAAGCAATTTTAGCAATTCCACTTTTATAGGGAAATTTGGCAATAATACTGGAATATTATTACCCTTTTAGAATAGCGCTCACTTTAGCACTTTTAGCTCGGCATGTAATGACTTGATAGCTGTACATTTGCCATTTCTCCCTTAGTGGATGCATATACATTTAAATGCCTCAGGGCATTGTAGAAACCGATATTAATATTTTCGCAACTCACTTTCGCCACATTGGTCGATACCACATCGAGGTCTCGCAACGTTGTCTAGCTGACGAGAAGGACGAAAAGGAGCAGCAAGCCCCTGCTTAGCCGTTGACTGTAAGAGACGCTATCGCTATGTTGGGCTAGGTCATTAATAGGGGCTGCACCTAACGAGCGCCAAGTCCTCTAATGAAGTTTAACTGCCTCTGCCTCTGCCTCTGCCACTGCCAGTGGCTTTGCTTCTGCCCCTTCCGCTGCTTGCAGTGGATCGGTTCGACTTTGTCGGCTTGTTGCACACTTTTCGCTTAATAGATTTTTCGTAATATTTTCTGCCAACTTTATTCGTGTTTAATTTTTTTTATTCTTTTTTTTTTATTCGCTTTTGCATTTTGCTTTGCATATTTTGAGGCGTCGACAAAATATGCAAACCAGCGCCGCATGTTCTATGTTCATTTTGTTGTTGTCGTTGTTGTTGTTGTGAGGTGTGCTTGCTGGGCGGCTGATTTGGAGCCGGTGGGCGTGACACTGTATAATATTTGTGCTATTGTGTACATTCCAAACGGGTGCCACACTTCCCACCCGCCCAAGTGCAAAAGATCCTTTGGGCATCTAACCTACGGCAAGCCTTTTGGCCATAAAAGTCATTTGGTTTTCACCTCGAAATATATTTATAAGCAACAACAGCAAAAACAACTCAAACTGAGAAAATTGTTGGCATAATAACAATTTAGTTTGCCGAGTTGTTGTTTTGGATGCAAGTGGCGCCTTAACATGCCACACGCCATCCCACTCGACACCCCATTGGCAGCCGGCCACCTGATGAAGCGTTTAGCTCAAAGAGCCTCCGCCTGCCCTACGTTCACATATATGTATGTATATATGTATATATATATACATATGCAATCTTTATGTATGTATATTTTTATGTATACATATTTTTAATATATAATATATAAATGAGATATAGATTAAAATAAGATTAATCATCATATGAGAACACGTATATGCATTTTTTAAATTTATTAAAAATAAAAGCTGTTCTGTCATGTTCTGCACAGACACGAACGAACACGAATAAACACGCATGAAGTTGAAATATTTATCTCACCTCGCATGCACTGCACGCTCTCAATCTGGCTATGGCTATGGCTATGGCTCTGGCTCTGGCTATGGCTGCAGCTTCTGCTATCTTCCTTTCGCTGTCTGAACGTGTCCTTTTGTAGGGTTTCAATGTCTTCAAATCCGCTTGGATTTAAACCGTTAAGCCCTGCGCTGTCCGCCCCATCAGCATCACTTGAAAGCAGATAAACGTGGAGAAAAGCTGTGCAAAATCTGTAAACCGCTCAAACAAGCACCCCTATTTCACTTAAACCCCCACCCCTCCCCTGCCCTACCCACAAATTCCTCATCCATTTTTGTCGTTGCACAGAATGAGAATGTCCTCGTGCCCTTGCCCTTCAACCTTTGGCCCTTCACCTTTTCCAGCTGCTGCCTTTGTTCATCTTTCAGCTTGTCCAAAGCTGCCGACTGCATATGAGTGTGTATACGTGGTGTGTGTGTTTGTGTGTGTGTGTTTGTGTGTGTGTCCTGTCGCCGATCCTGACCAGTCCTGGACTGTCCCCTGTGCAACTGAAGATTTTTAATGGCCTTTGGCCACTTTTGGCCTTACGGCAAAATGCATTAAAAGACTAACGAAAAATGTTGCATTTTATGTGCGCATTTTTATTGTTTTAAATTCGCTCCTATCTCCCCCTCCTCCTCCCTCCTCCCGCCTCCCTCTTCCCTTCTCTCTTTCTCTCTCTCTCTCTCTCTCTCTCTCTCTCTCCCTCTCTATATGTGTGTGTGTCGCGATTTCACTTCCGCTTTGCCGACGTTGCGACAGGTCGCCTCGCCTTGCCACGCCGGCCAATTGTGTTAGTGCCGCTACAACTGGGCCATAAAATGTGCTCCTTTCTGCCACTTTGGGCTGTCGCCTTTAATGCTAAAAGTAAACGTGCCTCTTGCCAATCGTAAAAACCTTCAACAAATACCAAAATAAAATGCGACACCGTCTGAATGGGTGCGTGTTCTTCTGTTTCACTGTATCTCGTATCTCTGCCTGTTCAAGTGTTCAATTTCTCCACACTGCCACTCAAATTGTTGCTCATATTTCGATATACACACACATATATGTATATATATATATATATTGGGCACCATCTGGAGGATTTATTTCCATATGAACTGAAAGTGATGAATCTGAAGCGGCAATAAAACAAAAATAAAAAGAAAAGTTTCACAGTTGAATAAAGATGACATTGGTAAGCTCTTCTGTTCGCAAGCTCAAGCAATTTAATTAACTGGAAATCGATATGCTTTGAGCTGTGCCACAATATGTAAAAACAAAAAAAAAAAGAGACTTCTTAAATATTCAATCGACAAAAATAGACTATGCAGCGAAGAAGAATCCACTTGCCTCCAATTTTTTCAAAACTCTTATGGCACTTTATTCACTTTGATCATTTCTTTAAATAGTTATTAGATTCCATTTCAACACACAATTTAAAACATGCCAATTTGCCCCAAAAAACTGTCGCCACAACCAGCCAAAACTAGCCCAACCACAAACTGTTAACCAATCTTAAACAACTAACACCTCAGGTTCCAGTCGTGCTGACTTGATGTGATTGTGGTTTGGGAAGCAAACCACAATCCAGGCCACTACAGCGATTTGAATGCTATCTCAATTAATAACACTTAATATCAATTAATTATTTACAGAACCCAAAGCGAGGCGTAACCTCAAGATGTGTGTGCCCCTTTCTGCCCGTAAACGCACTCCTTGCCACTTACACGAGCAATTTAAGACAGCCCAAAGGCAACCAAAGCAGCCAAAGGCAAACGGCTTTCCACTGCTACACCTGAACCACCTCGAGCCAGTGTGAACCACGTTGAACCACCTCGAACCACCTCAAAATTGATTGGTTGTTTATGTTGCCTTTGTCACCTCAGGCAACTGTCAATAATAATAAAAACAGTCTCGGCCCGCCCGCGGGGACATATGAATTTTACAATTTACAGCAATTTTTCCACATTTTGAACAGAGGTCGCCCCCTGCAAACACGGAACACCAGGTGGCGCTTTCCGTTTAAATGGGCCATCAAGTGTTTTAATTAGCCAGGCGGCGGCGGCGGCGAAGGCGAAGCGAGCCTGTCGCTTATTTATGCCTTATTTATGCACAGACATTGCGGGTGCCACTCGACTCTGCAAGTGGGAGGCTGGCTGGGGGAGGGTTTTGACTTAACCCCTTGACCCCTTGAGCACAGGGCAGGCTCTGTGACAATAGCCGTTTGTGGCGTGTCTGGCCGCTTGTTAATATGCAACATTGTTTAACTCATTGCAATAGGCCACACAAACTGAGAGGCAGAACTCCCAGCTGAAACCTAACCGTGCCCTAAACGCATGTGTGTCGACAATATTTGGCTAATTTCATATGCAAGCCAATCTGCCTAACTCCTGACCCTTATCCCCATCGCCATCTCCACTTGACTGCCTATTCAAATGATGTCAATCCCCTTTTGGGCTTTCATGTTGCCAACAGCTGCCACACTGGACACTGAAAACAACTCCAGACATACCCCTCCCCCCCTCTCACTCTTAACAGGCCCCAATTCTGGAGAGGCATGCATGGCCGAGGCTATTGCACAAATTTTGAACTGGCAATTGGCTAGCCTCAGTCCCAAAATTTTTGTGGATAGTTAACTATCCAGCTACGCCCCTCTTCTGCTGCACCCCTTAAGACCCAAACACCCATGGAAATTTATGAACTAGATTGGGTTGTGAGCCTCCATCAAGCCATTAAACTAACTTGTTTATAAAGTAGCATTTAGTCTGGTAACGATTCAAATTTTCTAGTAGATGATTATAAACAAGTTGAGATATAAAGTTGAGATATAAAGGAAATAAATGTATATGATATATAACATATATGTAGATATAAATATGTATATATGGTATAGCTCAGATTGATTTCCATAGATAGAGATAGAAGAGCTATTCCGAAAGCATATCGTAAAAAGAGATAAACTTACGAAGCTTACCAATAGGAATAGTCGTATATAGAAAGCATTTTTTATTACTCATGAATAGCAAATGGATTTCAGATTGTATTTAAGTTAAAACTATTCATTTTGATATATAGATTTATTATTACAAATATTTTGTGGCAGAGATTACCTTCAAGTCGTATTTATTAAGTTAATCTGCACATTTTATAATACATCATCTTGGAAGTTTTCTATTTTAAGATGAATCGTTACAATTGACTACCATGAATAATGTAAATATTTTATTATATTCGTCTAATTTTGTGCCTTCATTTCTAACTCGTTATCCCCTGTCCAACTTCAACTGTTCGGTAATGGAATTTAATGCGAGTCCTCATCGTGTTATCGCGCTGTCAACTTGCTTAAAAGTATTGTCAACATTTTAAATTGTGTACAGAAAAGGTTCCAGATGCTTTCGTCAAGTTCTCTATGTTTTTCAAAACGCATTCAAAACGGGTCAAAGGGGTAAACTGGTCCTGTGAAAATGTATCTAGCAGGTAGTGAAAAGCATCTCCCATTAAGTATATATATATTCTTAATCAGGATCAACAGCCATGTTCTCGTAGATCATATTTATTTCATCCTATTGATAACTTTCTCAATTTCGCAAATATCGATAAATATCGTGTTTCGATAGCAGCAAAAGCCACAATTTCAAAGGCTGATCAATTGCCAAATTCCATAAAGATCGCCTGAGAAACTCATATTGTGCACTTGAGTTAGACTAGAATACCTTGAACAACTGGATACAGGGTATATTGTAGTCGAACTCCCTCAGCTACATGATTCCTACTTGCTTCGACTTTTTCGCTGGCAAGTTAACAAATGATATTTTTACATGCAAGTCACCAGCGCTTTCTCCTTCTTGCTGTCTTCCTCTGCCTCTCCCTCTCTCTCACTCGCTCTCTCTCGCTCTTTCTCGCTCTCTCTATCTTTTTCTTGAACTGGCACTTAAACTGTGCAACTGATAACCCAAAAGCAAGCCGTGTTGTCGCTTCACGTTGCACTATACTATTGGGACTCTCATTGCTGCCCAACCGCCCAACCCCAGCCTTTTCCCACCAAACTGATGACCACGAAGTAACAGTGAGTGTGGGAGAGAGAGAGAGAGAGAGAGAGAGAGAGAGAGAGAGAGTGAGACAGTGAGAGAGAGAGATAGAGAAAGAAAGAAGGCGAGAGACAGAGTGAAATGCGCTGTTGGCCATAAATCAAGCGGAGCTGCGCTGCCCACGCTGTCCTTCAGAAGTCCTTCCCCCATTTGCCCACACACATGTATATAAAAATGGCATTAGGCGTAACTTGAACTTGCAACATTTTGTTGCAATATGCATATGCACGTGTGCCTGTTTTTTAAGACAGCTGCAAGGATCCAACTTAGAACAGTTGAAAATGAAGCTGACCACACAGCAAATTGCCAGTGCTACACAAACTGTACAGTTTTGAGGCCAGTTCAGCTGCTGATGGCAGGCGCAAAGCTAACAGGACACTGACAAATGAATGGAAGAATATAAGAGTGGGTATGCTCGACTAGCAGTGACCTTAATAGATGAATGATTACTCTCACCCCTTACCTCTAATCGTTTATCATAAATGCAAATGCAATTGAATTCTGCTTGAGAATTGTTTTATTATTTATGTTGTACGCTGACAGAAAGAAAGCATTGACAAATTGAATGTCACTCTTAAAATATTCACATATTCAGAAAGTTATGCGCCCAACCTGTGGAATTTAATTTCCTCGCAAACATTCATTCTCAAAAAGTCTGCAACTTTTCAACTTTGTTTTTGTGGCTTATCAAGAATTTGAATTGTTTGTGCCACAAGAGCGACATACCACCAATGTAGCCAACGAGTGCATTAAATAGAATTGCAATGCTCGCACATACACAAACACACACGCACACACACACACACACACAACCAACACACACATGCGCAGGCAAACACATTTTATTATGCAAATTTTCATGTAGGTGATATTTGCCTGGCAGTCGTCGCCAAAGAAGCTGCTTCCTTATGTCACACTAAAATCACCCACACCCACACCCGCACCCAACCACGCCCCCATTCTCTCTACATATCTCTTTTATGTTTTGTGTCCCTGCTCTCCCCAAAAATTGCAAGTCGGAATTTATTTTAATTTTTAGCCCAAGCGCGCGAAGCCTTTATTTACATTGCTTTAATTTGTATTTGTTTTGCACATTAAAATTACAGCTGCTTCAAGTGCAGACGGACTACGGAACGGATGGAGGGGGTTTGTGTGTGTGTGTGTGTGTGTGTGTCAGAAGTTGGGGTGTTTTCTGCAAATGCATTTCGTCCCTATGCAAATGCTTGCAACGCTCACCGTTGACGCTCACAATGAAAATGGTGGCAAAATGTGGAGGGGTGGAGTGGTGCAGGTGTACAGGGGTTGCTACCGGAAGAGAAAACGTAAGTGTGTGTGTGTGTGCGAGGCAACAAGGTAAGCTTTTGCTTGCCAACAAAACTCACAGCCAAAAAGATGCAGTCAGAGACAAATAGCACACAAAAGGAAGAAAAATGGAAGGGAGAAGAACGTGGAGAGTTGATTTGGGGAAAGAGGTTTTTTGTGTGTCTGTTTTTTTTTTTTGTTATTTTTTTTAATTTTTTTTTTGGGGTGGGGGTGGCGCTGAGTGATAGGGTTGTGCTAAGTGTTTGGTGGGAATAGCTTCTGGTTGCCACTCGCTACTCGCTGCTCGCTGCTCGCTACTCGACTGCCGACTAACGGGTACTTGCAACAGTGAAATTTGCATAAGCAATTACGAGAGGAGTACAGAGAGCGAAAGGGGTGTAAGGTGTAAGGTGAGTGGCAGGGGGAGGAGTAGGAAATAAGTTAAGACAGAGTCAACAATGTCGCCAGAGTTGAGTCTAGTCTGCTTTGCTCCGGGCTGGTCTGGTTTGGTCTGGTCTGGTCGGGTCCGATTTGGTCTGTTGACGATTGCAGCTGCCAAATGGGGTTGAGGTTGAGGTCGGTTTTAGTGGCAGTCGCTGGATAAGTGCGTTGCACGAATTTACAATGCATCAACAACAACAACAGCAATTTCGAGTGCAACAGCATCGTGAAGAGACGCTCAGCGACTCAATTGCACCTGAGCTCAAAACGATATGTATGCAACACAGCAACACAGCAAGACAACAACAAAGAAGAAGAAGAAGAAGAAGAAGGAGAAGAGGTTGCTCAAGTTGCACATGTCAAACTCAGATAAGTTATGTGCATGCTAAGAATGCAATTCCAGGCAAATATGTATTTGTATTCACCTTCATACCTTCAACAAATACAGCAACTGGCTGACTGAGATGACTGATCTTAAATCAAAACTTAAAGCTTTGCTAATCTATTATTGAGCTGTGTCCACAAACCGAACTTTAGATCAAAGAAAAACGTATTTCAAAATGCTATTAAGCTGAAAGTAATTATGCAAATTGTTTCAAATAAAATATGCCACAAATAAAATATAAAACAATAAAAAATTTAGCCACAGTTTGACATTCTTACACAAAATATATATAAAAAAAAAACTTAAAGAGCACATTTTACAGATTACATTTCCAATGAAATCAGCGTAAATTCAGTCCATACAAAAGAAGTAATAAGTTGAACAATAACAGTGTAATTACAAATAATAATGGAAGAAATACAGCAGCAGGTCTAAATATGCACATGGGTTATTAGAATGAAACAGCAATAGAAGGAAATTATATATATATGTATATATATAAAATGGCCTAGCATTACGTAATGTTGAAAGTAGCAGAAGAAGAGGGTGACAGAGAGACAGAGAGAGGGAGAGAAAGGGAGAGGGAGCGATGTTAATTTCAAGCGTTGTACATGCGATTTGCCGCACAATCGTTAAGTTGATATCTTGATTGTCAGATCTTAACTGCCATCCGTTTCGATTTCTAATGGTTCTCATTTAAGTGTGTTTGTTGCTGTTGCTGTAGCTGTAGCTGTAGCTGTAAATGCTGGTCTGTCGCTCATTTAAGAGTCAACAGCAAGATAAAAACCGCAAAAGCCAGCTAAATAAATGCTGGCAACTTGGCCTGTGGTGTGTGGTGTGTGTTGTGAGGGGAGTTCAGCAGTTTAGGACATTGCCAGCTCGAACGCTGACCATAGTCAAAAACTCTGGTTGCTGTTGTTATTGCTGTTGTTGTCCAATGGGGTGGTTAGGTTAGTTGTTGCCCGGGCAGCTGCTGACGTTGCATATTTATAGCATGGCAAAACACAATTTTTGTTGAGCAAAAGAAATGCAGCAGCTGTCAAAGAGGGTGGACTCAAATGTCCTGCATTCCCTGTGTAGCCCTGTAGCCCTATAGCCTTGTAGCCGTGTGTCCCCTATGACTCTGCCTATGGCTTTCCCTTTAACAGAGGCAGCTGCAAAATGTTAACCATTGCATTGCATTTGCACACATGCATACACATGCACATGCAGACGCTGCGGCGAATGCAGGCACTCATCAACTCACACTCTCTCTCTCTGTCTCTCACTCGAGGCGAATTTGCCGTCGCAACGCACTCAGTGAACGTTTAATTGGCTGCGGCCGACAATCAACATGAATCGTTGACGCGTTCGCTTCGTTTCTTCTCACGTGTGTGTATGTGTGTGCTGCTGGCGTCGTTTCGCTTAACAGAGTTCTTTAGCAGTGCATTCGCTCTCCGCTCGCTCAGTCGCTCATTCCCTCATTGAGTCGATTAGGCGCCTAATGAGCGAGCACTAACAGTTGCACTTAAGTGCTATCAACAAGTTTGAAGCGGCTCAGCGTTCAAAACTCAACAAGTTTGCAAATTAATTTTTATTTCGCCGCAAAGCGCCTAAAAGTGCTGATTATTTTTTATTTACTTTTTTATTATTAGTTCTTTTGCTTGAATTGCTTTACTCTGTTAATGTAATGTAATCGAATAATGCAGCATTATATTATTATAGTATTATGTTATTACGAGCGAGTATGTATTATTAAAATATATAAATTGTAAATTGTAAACTGCAGTTAAAGCAGAAACTGATTTTATATAAATTCATAGCTATTTCGCTGAAATTGCATTCATGTTGCCAATCATCAATGCCATCAATGCGCGAATTTAATTAATTGTTTCTCATATTCCATTTTTTTTAATATATATTTTGTTTTTTTTTTCACACGCTTTCCAGATCACCATCAGCAAAACCGCCAACGCCAACGTCATCGCCATTGTTGCTACTATCAGCAGCCAACGGTAAAAGTTAAAAGTGAATAGCAACAACAAGAACAGCAACTTTTGCAGTAGAAGCAGCAACACCAAATTAAAATAAACTTTAAATCTGCCGCCATTGTAGCAGCAGCAGCAGCTACCCATTACAACCCCCACCCCAGAAGCAGCTTTTTGGGGCGGGCGTTGTTTTGTAATTCTCATTCACTTGGCCAAAATCGACGGCAGCTGAACGTCGTCGTCAACGTCAGCGTCAGCGTCAGCGCCTGCGTTAGCATCAACGTCATTGCTGAATTCGCTGCATCAGCAACAAAAGCAGTTGGTAAGTTTTTGCGCGCCCCCTGCAAAAAACTTTAACAATGCATTACTTACAAACAATTTATATATATATATACATATATATGCATACATACATGTATATATATATATTTATTTATGTTTATATTTATTTATTTTTGGCAGCAGTTTCCTTTTATTTGCCCCCCTCCCGAAAAACTTTGACTGTCAGTTCGCGAAACAGAAAAAAATAACAACTTGAAAATATTGCTTTGTTCGCTTGGCGCACATTGCGCGTAAATACCCTTTCCAAAGTGTTGATTAGCTAGTTGGCTCAGCTTGTTGCTTGCCCATATAAAAAATCGTTGCTTCTGATTGACACTGATTGACTCCGTCATTGTTAATATGACTTCCACTTGCATATTCTTTTTTTATGTTCGATAAAGTGTATTTTAAACAATTACATCGAGCTGATTTCGTTGGTTGTTTTATTTGTGTGCGTGTGTTTTTTTTTTTGCCTTGTCTCATTTCTGTTTTAAGTTTTGCTTTCGTTTTAAATGTTTTAAATGTTTTTTTTTTGTTTTGTTCGATCTCTTTTGTTTGTTTGTTATGCACTCTGCAAAGCTCTCCAATCAAATTGAAAATATCAGCCAATTGTCCATCACATCCTTTCACCCACACACACCTCCCCGCACAGTGTCCATTCTTTGTTGTTGCTTTGCTGTGTTTCCGCTGTTGGCCAAAAGATTTGCCCAATTTATTTTAATGCTCGTGTTTCTGCTCGCATTTAAGTTTAAATTAATTCATGCCCCCAAGTATTTTTCATAGTTTTGTGCTGCATCCCCCTCACTCCAGCTTCCGGTTCCTGCACTTCATGTTAAAGTCTATGCGTCTGTAAAGTCTGAAAGAGAGGGAAAGAGAGAGAGAGAGAGAGAGAGAGAGAGAAGTGAGAGAGGGCGATATTAAATTAAAATGAAATAAATATATGCATTAATATGTCACACACAATACGACTGCAAGTTAGAAACGAAGAAAACCAGAGGCGACAACGGAACTGAGCAGAGACACCAGGACTCCGAAAAGCCAGATATCTTTTGGATGGCTATAATCATAAACGATTTAAGCAAGTAATAACCATGGAGAAGAGCTGGCTTAGGACATTCACTAGTCTACTGACAGGACATTCTAGACTAAGAAGTCATCCAACCAAACTAAGTTATGTGAAAGCGAGGAAGAATCTTCAAGGCACATCCTAGTAGAGTGGCGACTCTTAACTAGAGGAAGATACAGCATCCCTGGGATGCATGTTATGAGCGATGAGGAGCTGGGGTTGATGGTTGATGAACTATGGGCTATAGTAGGAGGCACAATAGATCTAGTAAGTCACAGTGCAGGCATCCCAATAATAATAATAATAATAACAATAATAATAACAATAATAATAATAATAAATGCATTAATATTGGCAACCATTTAGTGAACACTCGTGTCAATGATGATTGACTGATTGAGTGGATATCAGCAACTAGAAGATGCTTGATTATCGTCTCTCAAAGTGTCAGCTCGAGCTTTTCTTAAATTCTGAACTAGATTCAAGTCTTTCTGTGCTTCATTACAGCTCAGAGTATTTCCATTTCCCATTTCCCTTTTCCCTTAGCACCCCGTTGCTGTTGTTGTTTATTGTTATTATTGTTATCGTATCGATTGCTTTGATCTTCTGCCAACGCGCTTGTCTCTGCTGCCATTCACATCACAGTTGGCATCGCACGTCGCAGCTGAATGAATGTCCGCTTCCGGTTTTGGTTTTGCTTTTGGGTTTGGTTTTATTTCGCCCACTGACCTTGAGCCTGTTGCCTGTTGCCTGTTGCCGCACACCCAAGCCATGTTCTAGGGTTGCCAGTTGAAATTATTCGCACAGCAACAGACAACCAAATGGTTTATGGCTCCCCCCAGCCCTACACCCCCACACTCGACTGCACGGCTGGACTCCAACCGCTCCTCTGCCACCACTCTGCTTGGGGGGTTAAAGTTTGTCAAGGTCATGCCCAAATTACGCTCATTTTCAGATTCATTTAAACACCCAAAAATCGTTGTCGATGTTGTTGTTATTGTTGTTGTGATTGTTGCTGCTCGGGTGCGTGGCATGCATTTAAAATATGTTCATTTCAAAATGTTTGCCCCTTTACACACTCTCACATACACTCACACCCACCCACACACACACACACACACAGACACAAGTCGACCTTTTTCTAGGGCTTGTCAGCTTTGGGTTCGTTTTGGGCCAGCGAAACATTTTTGGCATTTTATTAGTAAATTTATTTTGCAGTCACTCACTAAGAGCAAGCCCTACCGATTGCACCCCGCCCCCCGCACTCCTCTTTTTGGAACTACCCCTAGCCATAGGTCACCCCTTATTGCAGGCTTATATAGCTTGCGCAAAACTATTTCCGGCATTAAATTGTCTTTCAGATCCCTCGACATTAACCAATACAAGTAACCCCCACCACCCCACTCCACTCCCCTCCACTCCACTTACAAGGCAAGACTTTACACGCGTTGTTGTCCGCCTTTTGTGACCATTTAAATACTCTTTGCATTTTCACACACACACATGTATATATATATATACATATGCATATACATATATATATACATATACATATATATATATACATATACATATATACACCTAAATATGTACATGGTTTAGTTGCATTTTGTTATAGAGGAAGACTGGCGGGGAGTGCAGGGCAGCTGGCTATGTGTGTGTGCGTGCGTGTGTGTGTGTATGTGCATGTATCAATTGAAGGCTCAGATTTCTGTAGCTGATTTTGTTTCAGCTTCAAATTGAAATTTCAACAGTTTTTCGTTCGAAAGTTGCTCGTTGTGCTCTTTTCATCAGTTCGATTATCCAACGCACAAACACACACACCCAAACACACCTACACACACACGCACAGGCACACACAAAGTGCCAGCTTATTTGTTATTGTTGTTGTTGTTGTTGATGTGCTTTGTATACTCTATAAAATTAAGGGATGGATTTATTGTCATGGAAGAGTTATTGCATGTTGTGTGGTTGTTCTTGTTGCTGTTATTTTTGCTGCTGTTGCACAACTCTCCTAACACAGCAATAGTGTTATGTAATCTTACAAATACCCTACAATTCTGCTTGGACTTCGCTAAGTTAAATGTTTCCAGATGCTTCTACATATGAATAGAGCTTGTTGGCTGGTAAGGAAAACATTGTTTTACAGGGTATGTGGCTGGTCGTTTAGCCGCACAACAGATGGCGCTTTGTTATTTGTTTATTGCCGTTACTCGATTTTCAACCTTTTGGATATTTTCTTATCGCACAAGCAAAATCCGAAACGAACCCTTTTGATAAAGTTCATGAAAAATGCGTCAAGCTATAGAAAAGGCATAATTTATTCTCGCTCTCGCTCTCGCTCTCGCTCTCTCTCTCTCTCTCTCTCTCTCTCTCTCTCCGCATTTTATATGTATGTGTTTGTCTATATTGTGTATTGGTTAAATCGTGAAATTGTAATTGACTATTTTTATGGCCAGCTTGCCAGATAATTGCCTCTGGTTTTGGGTGCGTTTGCTTGAATTGCTTTCTATGCTGCTCTTCTCTCTGCTGCTCTCTCCTCTCTCCTCTCCTGTTTTGCTCTTAATTTGCTTGCCACGCACGTGCCGAGCACATTGCTCATGGGATTTCCTAAAGAATAATGGTCTGCTGCTGCTACTGCTGCTGCTGCTGCTGCTGCTGCTGCTGCTACTGTTACAAACTTTGCTTTTTCAATTCAATTCAAATGCTTTGCTCTTTCTTCATTTATGAACAAACAAATTAATTAATAATAATAATACTTTAGCTCAATGCTTATAAGAAATTAATCACAAGTGTAGCACAGCAATGTTTTTGGCTTAAGAACTCTTGTTTGTGCAATGGATCGCATTATGTCAGCATCTTATCCGATAAATAATTGACTAGCAGTCGAGCAGCTTATGGAAATACTAACGATTAGTTTGTCAATACAGTTCGAAAATGGCAAATATATTATGAATTACATATTCAATTATCGGAGGCCAACAACTCAGATATCTTCTGTCTATTTCTGTCGCTATTGTGAACTGTAAAACTTACCTAGTTTAGTTGCTATTAATCGTTAATCAGATCCAAATCAAGATCGTCAGCGTCATCGCAAATGTTGATGTTGTTTTCGCGACGCCATTGGTCCAAAATGCGTTTCTTTTTATTGAACCAACGCGACTTGTATTTGGTGCTGGCTTCACCTGTTGCTGCTGCTTCTTTTCCACCATCATCTTCTGCTTCTGCTTCTGCTTCTTCTCCTTCTTTCTGTCCATTAGCTGTCTCTCTCTCCTTCGCCATCTTCTTTATACTCTGCTTGCTGCTCTTCTGCTGGCGCTTTGGCAGCAGACTGCGTGTTTCCACTTGCTCCGGCAGCTTCAACTCTTGTTGTTGTTGCTCCTTTTTGCTGTGCTTGGATTTCTTTACCTTCTTCTTAACCGTCTCCATCTCCTTTTCCATCTCCATCTTCGGCTTGGATTTGGATTTGGATTTGCGTTTATGCTTTTGCTCTTTGGATGCACAAGTGATGGGCTCATCTTCGTCTAGATCTGGCATGCTGGGCAACTGCTTTTGTTGTTGCGGTTGCAGTTGCTCATCTTTAGCCAATTGCATGTTCGTTGCCACTTGATCAAAGATGAGTGCCTCCATTTGCAGATCCAAGCGATTACCACGTTTCCTTGCACGCTTGCCAGCAACTTGGGCCAATTCTGTGGCAGCCACCGACCCAGTTGCCTCAGCTGCCTTTCGCTTCGAATTGAATCTCTCCATTTTGTTGTCGCACCGCGTATCTCTCGCAGTTGTGTCGTTGACGCTAAACGTTCTAAACGGGGCCGGAACTGGCTTCACGATCTGATACGAGTTAGCAGCGGAGAGAATTTTTTCTCACTGACAACTGACCGCTTACAACTGACAACTGACAACTGACAACTGACAACTGACAACTTACAACTGACAACTGGCAACTGACAAGTGGCAACTCGATTATCGGCTCTCGATTCCCAATTCTCGATTATTGCTTCAACTGACTCGTGTGCAAACACTCCGCCAAAACAGTCAAAAGCGAGAACCAAACTCTTATTTTATAAATGTTTTCTTTGTTCTGGCATTCCACATAATTCTTATAGCTAGATATTATTTTAAGCAATTGAAACAATTTCAGCGCTTAAATTTAATTACAAAAAAAATTAAATGTGCGGTTCTTTTAATGATTTGCAGATCAAAAATGATTTCTACAACATTTTTCTGACAGTGCAGCTCTTAACTGGCTGAATAATGAAACCCTATGCCTCTCTATCTGCCTCTCTCTCTCTCTCTCTCTCTCACTGTCTCGAAAAACATTTGTTTAATATTCGCCCAGTTCTTGTCATTGTTTTCATTAAACAGAATCGGCTAAAATCAAGCAAGCATTGAAAAATGATGCTTTCATCGTTTGTAACTTGTCAACTTGTCATCAACTTGAAAATGTACACATTGATGGGGGATGAGGATAAGCATTCATCAATTTAGATTCAATACGGAAGCTACTCGGTCCCAAATGGCATTTAAAAATGTTTAAATATAAACTGTATTCGTATGCTGCTGGCGGACCTGCTGAAATAGGAATAAAAATAAAAAACAACAAAATAGTTTCCCGGAGGAGCGATTTACTTTTTGAAAGTGACCCTGAAGTGAAATCCAATGGATTGGCGCAACTCAGTTAAGTAGCGAGTGGAATCAGCTCAAATTGAAATATGTGGATGCCTTAATGCGCATGGAGAGCATAAAGTAAAATATAAGAAGCAAACCCCCACTTTCGAATCAAACAAATGGGCGAAATTTGACGTATCCCTCAAAGAACTAATCTGGAAATTAATATACCGACTACTTTTGCTCGAGGCGCTTTATCAAGTTCTGCAACAATTAAAACTTTCTGCTGCTCCGAGAACTGCAGCTGGGGGCCAGTGGAGGTCGTTTTTGTTTAACACTCAAGTTGAGCTTCAGCTTCAGTTTCGACAAAGGGGCATTCAACTGACGCGCAGCTCTCAAAGCAACTTACCTCAAAACAGCTCAACAGCAAAAAAAAAATAAATAAAACAAGCAAAAAGAAAAGAAAAAAAAAGAGGCAATGCATACGCAAATATTTCTAGGGGGTATTTTATTATCGTATCTGAATACATCTGAGTACGTACTTATCACATTCACGCACACATACACACACACAATGGGAACAACAACACACACTGTCTGCAAGTTGTTTATTGAATTCTATTGAATTCTTGTTGATAAAAAATGCCGACGGCATTTGATTCTATTATTCTACCCTGTAACCATAAGATCGGCTAAGGCAGCGTATATTTTGTGTCAAATATATATATCTGGCAAGCAATTTGATCCCAGCCAAAACTGTATTTATACCCCTTTAAATGCGTTTGCATAAAAAGATAGCAAAAAATAGCAAACAGATTTTATTATTTTCAATATAAATCATATTTATTTATGTATTTTTTTGCATGGACACAGACTTGATATTCAATACACCAAAATTGATGTCCTTCTTATATATAAATCGTTTAGCTATATATCTTTCCCAGTTTGGTCAGAAGCAGGCACAGGGAACATTCTTGATTTGCCTTTCGATTTGACATCGTTGCGGCTACTGGGTAACTGCTAGTCGATCACTCACGCATCGCCTCGCCACTCCTCTATTCATTGCTGGTTTAAGATGAACCATAGATAAAGTCGCAACAGATACAGGCAAAGGTACAAAAGCCAATCCGGGAATCGGGTACTGGGTTCTGGCGTTCTGGGATCTGTTTTTAAGCATAATACAATTATGGCCATGAGTGCGCTCAAATCCAGCTGCAGCTGCTGAGCTGCTGAGCTGAGCTGGTAAACAAGTGTTAAAGCTGCTGCTGCGCAAACACCTCAAAATACACCGACAATCCGCAAGACTTTTCATTTTTCACTTAAAATTATTAAATTCCAGCATGGCAAGGCACAACAGCGGTGGGGGAGGCGGGGTGGCAGACTGACAAAGGCGGGGGCGTTTTTTTTGTTTTTTTTTTTGATGAGTGAAATGTGCGTAAAAACAAATATTATTTAAGAGCTGCGAAAAAGTGAAAATGAAATTTGACAGGAACCGACGCGAGGCACACGCTTCCTTGGGGGCCCTCGAACGTAATCGCGTCCCCAAACTTGACATGTGCCGGGCGGAGGCGAAAGTGGAGTACGAGTGGAGTGGAGTGGAGTGGAGTGAAGTGAAGTACAGGCGTCGGAATCCAACTGGGAATCAGTGGCTGTCACCAGGTGGCATCATTTGTATTGCCCTTTGCCCTGCCCCGCGGCAACAGCAACCCCAGCAACTTGATGAGTTTTCAAGGTGCCAGGGGAGCATGGAACGTGGAACAATGGATTTGGGCGCACACCAAATGCATGAATATATCCAGCTAAAGTATTTAAGACTAAACACACAAACACACACACACACACACTAAAATGGTCAACTTAATGCTCGAAATAATATTGATAAATTGACCAAGATGAATATGATGTTGGCAAATGGAACACACATTTTGATTTGAATTTGAAAACATTCCTAATTATAAATCACCAACTATTCAGATGCAATGTTAACTTAAATTTGCATAATATACCATATTCTCTATATTTATTCATAATCGTAAAAGAAATATTTTGAAAACGGTAATATCAAAAGAGATCCATATAAAACTGTAATTTTGTAGTTACGGAACGGAATGAAAATTCAACTATTTTGCTACTAATTTAACTTGAATCTATTATAATATAGTCTGAATACGCATTGAGTGTCGCTTTCTCTAGGGTATACGAGGCAAACATAACGAAAAATGGAAGTTGAGAGAGAAACAAACAACTTAATTTGCCCTACTTCAGTAATGGAGGACACTCCCCACGTGGAGTCAGTTCCAAGGGTAGGGTATAAAAACAACACTTAGCATTTTTTCATTACTCTGTCTTCTTTTGTGTGTGTGTGTGTGTGTGGGTGGTGGGGAGGGGGGTTACCCCTGGGGGGAAATGTTTGTTGAGTATGTGAGGTCCGTTGAGTGGCTGAGCTTGGAAATGTCACAACTGATTCAAGCCGCGAGAACCAGAGGATTGAGCATTGTGGATTGAGAGACGGGACCCGATTAGTTGTGTGGCAGTTGTTGGCCGTTCATTGCCTCTCATGGGAAAACAACAACAACAACAATAATAAGTCGGCTCCCCTCCAAGGAATTAAAAAAAAACACAAAAACAAAAAACAAATAAACAAAGAAAGTTACAATTTGGCGAATTGGAATACTTTGGTTTTGTTTGCAGGACAATGCGAAAGTGGGTCAAATGGGGTGATGAGTGGAGCAGTTGTGTTAATCGTATGGTGACCATATCTGCAAATGTCGCCAATGCCATCTGACAACTGTCAACGGGGGCAGCAGCAAGGAGTGAGCAGCAAGCAGCAAGCAGCGAGCGGCGAGCAGCTTAGAGCTACAAGCTTAAAGCCCCGGCCTAATGCTCCAACCTGGGTTTGCGTGTGCTCCTCTATGCGATTCTCAAGCTCCCAGCCTCGAAAGCAACTTATAAACAAAATTTATCACTGTCACTTTTTCTTTCGCTCTTTTTTGTTTTTCTGCTGTCTTTTTTTTTTTTTTTTTTTGCAAAATAAATAAGAAAACGACAGGCGACAAAAGCGACAGCTGTTTTCAAGTGGATTAAAGAGCAGCAGGCAGCGGATAGGACGGAAAAGTGGGAGGTGGGGTTAATTTGCTGGTGTTGGTTTAGGTGTTAGCAGGTAGATTTTGAGCTTTTAACTAATTAGCGAGCATTTGCTTTTCATTTATTAGTGAGCATTAGGTCTTAGAATCTTGTCTGTCCTCCTCCTGTACTGCGGTCATTTAGCAAAATGCGACCAGCACTCTAAAATAATTCCTCGCCCACGTTGACAAAACAAAAGCAATAAAACATAAAATCGAACAAAAAATGTGGTATGTCAGTTATGCGTTTATTAAATATTCCCATGGATACACTGTGTATATATAAACATATATTGAAACTACAGCGAAACGAAACAAACCCAAAAATATACAACAAATACAACGTGAAAATACAAAAGAAACAAAATCGATGAACAGCTGATGTCAAATACTTTGGCTGACAGCAAATCATCGATGAATGAATGAATGAATGTTGGCAATTTCCATATCTTAATACATAATATATACACATGTGTATATGGGGTATATACCAAACGAACCTGCACCTTGTGGCACGCAAAAATATTGCATTCCCCCCCGGGGGGCAACTTGAACAATGACAACAACAACACCACTATTCAGATTCAATACTGTCAGTTGGACAACAGCACTGGCAAGCAGCGTCTAACACAATCAAACTGCATTGAATCGAAATACACACACACAGAGCTACACACATGCCTGGGGTGTCTGGGGAGCTTTGGCAGTGAGTGTATTTATTGGATATGGCCAACAATCGCTTCACGAATCGAAACGCAGACAGCAATAGTCATTGAATAGTTGATGTACTCCAAAATCAGCAAGTCACTTGAATATATAAACAGAGAGAGAGAGATGGAGAGAGAAAGAGAGAAATTGTTAGCTTATGATATATATGATCCGATCTATTGAGTTTGAGCAATATGAAAACAAGCAAGAGTGCTTTAGCTGTTGATCTTGTCTTGATTAAAGAGGAGCAGGAAGAGTAACTGTGATAGAGCAAGAGATATAAAGAACGAGTACATCAAAATGAATTATTATGAATTGAATGCATATAACAATATGCTCAATTCGATAAGAATCAGATGAGATATTAACTTACAAATCCTCCAAATATCATTTCTTAAAAATGCCATCCTATTGAAAATACGATACAACTTTCTACTTCAAGCTATTCAACATTTACCCCAGCTAACTGTCGTGTTGATACTTGTATGTGTAGTAGATAAACATATGCAGCTATATGTATATATATATATATATATATTTATATGGATATATTCATAACATGGCGTAATTGACAGGACGCGTCCAATCATCAAACTTTGACCTGTGCACACAGCCATTTTAGAATTGTTGCTGTACACAACCAGCACGGTCATCATTACCACTGGAAAGAAACTCCCAAGCATAACTTACACACACACACATGTGTATATAACTTTGTGTGTGTGTGTGTTTGCCATTAGCTTCGATATCAGTTTTCTATATTTGTGTGGCATTTGCACACATTTATAGTATTGTTGCTACTATGCACCGCAGACAAGCAAGCAGACACCTTTTTCAACCCACTCCTCTAACACCCCTATAAATTTCCTATAACTCTAGGAAACTCCCCCCTCCCCGCCTCCTTTATATCCATATTCCGCAGTGCGTTTGTTGTTGTTGTTGTCTGTCTGTTTCTGTCTCTGGTTCTGTAGCTTCTCGCGTATTTATGTCTGCATTTCAAGAAAAATAAACCGAGAATCCTATGACATTCAACTAAAAGATATCCTGTATAAAATGAGAGTTTCTGAGAGTTGCTTGATTATAATTATTATTTACCCAAATGCATAACATCAAAATCAACAGCTGTATTTACAACATACTCGTAGAAAAGTAAATAAATAAAAATAAAATTGAGTGAAAATAAAGAAAGACACATATGATTTACATAGAGAGAATAAATCTACGCCTCATAGCCACTTTTATCTGTTTGCAGAGTATTCAAAATCGAATGAAGAAGAAAACTAAAAATAATAGAAAAGCCAATAACGAGAAATCGCTGATATTGCGCAAATAAATGGGCACGATATGGTGGATGGTAACATCTACCTGACAATAAGTATTAACCCCAAGTTCGACAACACGCCAGGGTTGAGAGGGGGAGAGGGGGAAAGGCGGAGAGGGTTGCCAAGTTCTGTTAGCTTTATTCAACTAGAGGCAACGAAAAGCAATTGCAAAGCTGCAATGCATTTTGCGTGTAATATTCGATATTCAATGGATTTTCAGCTTTAGATTTCTATTGTTCCTTGTTGTTGTTGGTGCTATTGTTGTTGTTGTTGCTTGTCCTTTTGCTGCTGTTGTCGTTGTTATTGTTGCTCGTTATTGGTGTATCTGTTATGCGTGTCGCCATTGTTGTCCTCCACATTTTTACGCATTGCTGCGCTGCTCTTTTGCACTTGCATTTCACATTCATTCACATTCAGCTTCAGCTTCGGGACTCGAAATCTAACTCGAAATCGAACTCGGATCCGTATTTGTATAGGGAATCTCATTTGTTTTGCACAATGAATGCGAACCGGTCTTTGTCTGTGTTTCTTCTTTATTTGTTTAGGAACATTTCGATAATTTGTCACCATGAATTATAACGAGAGTTTTGCTTTCCCCTCCAATCCACCCACCCACCACCCACCATCTACCATCCACCAGACCTCTCCCACAATGCTTTGGCGACTTCAATTTTGCAATTGTTTTATCTTTGAAGTTGCGAATGCAAACAACCAAATGATACATGTGAGTTTGTATAAAATAGCGATATTATAAATTTGTTTAAACCTAGTTTTTATTCGTATATTTCCACTAATTTTGCAGCGTTTGTTAGTTGAAGTTCGATAGTCGCTGGTTCTTTTAAATGTCTTACATATGATACCCATAATAAAATCATTGCTTTACTTATCGATCACAAATGGATATATATCTTATCGTTATATGGTGCAACCTGCCAGCCGAGTTTCAAGCAATTAGGATAGCCTCATATGTCCAAGTATATGGAACTTAACAATCGCTTACGGTTAACGATTATATATATATTGTGAAAGCGGCCACATTTTTGTCGATTTGTATCGGAATCGTTGGCATAATTTATGACTACTGCCTGAACACATTAGGCGTATGCCGAGCATATCGACAAATTGCCCAAGCCAATGGAACACTTGAACTTCTCGATGCATTATCTGAGGCATAGCCTAATCGCCATGCTCCCCTCCCCCTACCCTTCCCCTCCCCGTTCAGGGAGTACAAAATATATACATCCATATACATAGATACACACACACACACACACACACCCGAAAACTTTGCACATCCACCATCTCCAGTGAGACATACGCGCAGTCAAATAATGTGCAGAGCGTTAAATCGAAAATAAACTTTACAGCAACAAATAACAATGTACAAATAAACACACATATAATATATACATATATATATATATATATATATATATATATGTATATGTATAGCAAAATAAAATAAATAAAAAAACGTGAATAATTTTTCAAATCACTTCGAGTGCAAATATACTTGCTGTACAAAAAAAAAAAAACAGAAAGAAGAATTGGAATCCAAAGCGGAACTGATAATAAAAAATAAGCATAAAAAACGAAAGTTAAATGCAAAAAAAAAAGAGCAAAGTTTTCAAATACAAATGGAATTCCCCGAACAGTAGGCTGTGCTGTGCTGTGCTGTGCTGTGCTGGTCTGGGTGGGGTGGGGTGGGGTGGGGTGGGGTGTGGTGTGCGTGGTTGTGCGGGTTGTGTGTGCTTGTAGTGGGTGTAATATAAATCTAAATGAGCTTAGTCTGTGTTACGTGGCATTGCCAAAAAGCGACCAGAAAAATACAAAAAAGAACCAACACCAGCAAAGATTTATTGTTTGATTCGGCATGTGGCAAGTGGCAAGTGGCAATGGTCGTGCCACAGGCAGAAAACGCGCAAATTCCTGTCGATTTTATGAATTTTATTTCGGTTTTGAAAACCATAAAACATTCAAAATACCCAAAGCGAAAGCCGTGTTACAAATTTGCGTGTGATTTCGCTGAGGATTGAATTCGCTACTTTCGCCTACCCTGCTAAATACAATTGCCTCGGGTATAATGAGCAATGAGTATGTGCCAGTAGGCAGAAGTCAAGTGTCTCCAGCCTAAATATATAGCTGATATCGCCTTTATTTTTGTGGACTGCCATAATTTCCACACATATTTCTAGTCAGAGGTGTAGGGTATGTGTTAGTCGCGCTCTCCTCAGCTTCACTTTGCTACTTTTTTCATTGTTTATGAATATAAGGCCAACATAAATTTACCCACGAGAATCCGCTTAATACAGCCCCTCCCCCACCCCCTGCCAATTGCGCACATTTTTATTGCGTTTGTTTTTTTTTTTTGTGTATAACTGTTAAAAATGCGAGTAGATTGGAAAGGGTACAAAAGACGGACTGGAGTCGTGCACAATGAAATGATTCTCTCGATATACTTGCCTATCTCACAAGTCTCTCTCTCTCTTTCACTCTTTATTTGCAGATTAACATGTTGTTCATGCCAAATGGGTAAGTTGACCACATTCAACAAACAACACTAGACTAGCCGCCCTCTCCAACTCTCACTTACTCCCTCTCTCTCTCTCAATTGGGTGGGGGCGGGGCAGGCGCTAAACCTTTGGTCAGCCATTGTTGTTTGGTTAATGTGCCGCATTGTTGTTGTTGTTGTTGTTGTTGTCGTTGTCGTTGTCGTTGCTGTTGTAATTGTATCCATTGAATGGCTCAAAGACGCTCGTTAATCGTGCATTTAGCATTATGCTTAACCCATTGTATTGTTGGGCTATTGTTGATGTTGCCACAGCGTGCGAGTGAGATAGCAATACAATGATTTATACTCCAAAGTACCCTCAAGACTGACCTCAACTGAGCGCAACTGTAACTGAAAGTACTTGCCACAACTTGGCAATGTTTAACAATTGAAATTGATTGCCCTGCAAAGTGAGAACTCAAAGGTTTTCAAGTTTACAGCGCGGAGACTTACTTACTGTCATAGTTGACTGATAACTGCTAACAATAGACGTGGTTGCACATTGGATCATTGCTGAAGTGTTGGACTTGTGCTTGTGCTTGTGCTTGCCACAAATGTGCGCATAGTTCTGTAAGTAGTTGGAGCTAATTAAGCTATTTACAAATAATTATAGTACAACTTGAAAAATACTTCAATACTTTTTCAAGTTTCAAGTTCACATCTAAAGGATTTTTAAGACAGAACTTTGAACTTTTGCAGCTGCATCAAAATGTACAATTTCGTAACTTGAATTCGGACACTCAAACTAAGTTTATCGTTGGCACTATAAAAGTCTCTCGAATGTTTTCATTGCGTAACATTTTAATGCTTTTAGTTGCAAGCGCAAAGTACGAGAAGTAATTAAAACATCAATTTCTAGGTTGGCCCAGTACCAACCAACAACAACAAAAAAAAACATACACGAACTATTTACATTCATTTCTTTATTCATGCCATGCACAATGTGTAAAATCTAAAGTCTATTTGTAATTTGGCCTCGAGTTGCGGCATCTCGAGTGAAATTCCATGAAAACATTCTCCAAAAAAGCAACAAAAATGTTTTGGAACGCCAAAAATATGTAGAAAATCTCAAAAATCAGAAACAACAACCAATCTTTTTTTTGGCTTAAAGCAGCAACAACAAGAAAACAAACTTTAAAATAAAAATAGTAGAATCTTTAAATCTATGATAAAGGCTGAATACCCTATGATGTTTAATATGCAAAAATTATAAAGGTATTTAATACACTGCTAAGCACGTAATAACCATGGGGAAGAATAGGCTTAGGATACTCTCCAGTTTACTGAACAGCACTTTCTAGACTAAGAAGTCACCTGTTGTGAAAGCGAGGAAGAATCCTCTAGGCACATTGTAGCAGAAAAAGATGCAGCATGCCAAAGACGTAGAAACCCTCAACCTCAACCCTCAACAAAGATTCTCGCATTCATGCAGCAGCTGAGGTTGATGGAGGAGGCTGAGTAGGAGGCAAAATAGGTCTAGTAGGTCGCAGTGCAAGTATCCCAAGCATAATAATAACAATAATAGTAATCATAATAATAATACACTGCTCAAGTTCAAATAAGATGCCAATCGTTATACCCTGTTCTTGGCCAAGGGTATTCGCAATTGAAAAACATGTTTCAAATCACAGAGCGTTGGCTAACTAACCACAGTGCAATGGCATATTCACATATTTTCCAGCTTCTGGTTACTGGCATGGCTAATGAGCTGCGCCTGCTACTGCCACTTGCAAAAATACCCCCCGCCCCCACAACAACTACCCCTTATGAGACTGCTGCTGCTGCTGCTGCTGCTGCTGCTGCTCCAGTTTGGCTGGATGCGGTTCTCTTGGTGCCACTTTGCATGCAAATTGCACTCGATTTGCATACTGTTCGCATGCACTGTGTGTCTTCCATATATATAGCAAATATACATATATACATATATATATATATATATATACATATGCATACATACATTGGTATGCATGTATTTATTTGAGTGGCTCACATTATGTGCAGCCATGAGCTGTATTGTGCCATTGGCCACTGAAGTCACTTTATTAAGTGCTCCACAGAGGGACTCTCGAGTGCGAGAGCAGACATCAGAGTGCAAAAACTACAACACAACAGCAGCATCCTCAAATCACATAAATTTTCCCCGCCTATCCAATCCAACTCACCTCGCTGCAAACGAATCAAATCATATCAAATCAAATCAAGTGTACTGTGAATGCCACAAACCAACAAACAAACACAAAAATCAGTCATTCATTTCAGTCTTATTGATATTTCATTTATCAACCACAAGAAATGCAACGTTTTCCTTGACTCCCCCCACTAATCAAATATTTTATATAACTTCTACAGCCAACAACCCTCTGACGTAAGACGTCTTTGTACTTTGTATTCATTTCTTCTTTTTGTGTGTTGCGTCTGCTTGATTTAATTTTAATGCATATATAATTTTAATGTATGCTATAATACGAAAATAGAGTCTTTGTATAACAAAAAGCATGACATTTTACATGAAGCCTTAAATATGCATTTTGTTTGTAAATAGCAAACTAGACTACACTTTTTCGTTAAGTGCATTTCTAATATTCAAAATGCAGTTGATTGCAGTTGTTTGCACTTGAAATCATACTCCAACGATTCCGTCCGTTTACTGAACAAATACGGACATTTTTTAGTTACCCCCGGCGAAATTTGAAGAAAGTTGTATCAAACTCGACTCGATTGCCATTTGCAAACATTAATGCTTTAAAGTCAAATAACAGATACATTTTAGATAGCTTTAAAACCAAAATGATTCAATAAGTAGTAGTTGAAGTTGGCTTCAAACATAGTTGCAGTCGTAGTTTTCGGGGATATTAAGAGTCAGCTTCAGTATGCTTTTAAAAATATTCTCTTAGATTATTATGCTAAGTAAATTATGCCATATACTCGTATCGTGCACACTTTAGCTCCTTGCGTGTATTAATAGGTTTCTTGAAAGGGATCACCTGTGATAGTTACAGAACATTGAGTCTCAGTTCAGCTATTGTCAATGGCACTTTAGTCGATTAATAAAAATGTGTTGCCTACTTTTCAGCTGATTGAATTGACTTTTTGCCCGTTAACAATTTGATGGTCTGCACATCTCAGCCCCCTCCTCCGAAAAGAGACTTGCCAACTCATTACAGGCTTGGCTGTGGCAGGTGCGTGGCCTCGCCTCGTGCGTGAATCTCATGCATATTAAACAAGATTCGTGTAAACAAAGCCTAAGCATTTGTTGCGCCCATATACGGCCAAACTGCCACGCCCACACCCACACACATACACTCAAACGCCCAGCTAGCATGGGACGCCCACTTAAATTGTGTATTGACTATAACGCAAAGATACGCAACTAAACAGAATGCCACACTTGTAGGCAGACAGATACACAGGCACACAGATGCACAGATATATATATATGTATATGTATATGTGTATATGTATCGCGATTTGATGTCTCGGTCGTTACAACTTGGCAAACTGTTGGTTCCACATGCTGCACGCCACTTACATTAGGCTCAGCGACAACAACTAACAACAACCAACTAACAGATGCCAGTCAAACACAACTTGATTAAGCGGATATTAAATATTCACAATGTGCTTATCAATATTTAGACTATATCCCAAACGCCGATAAATCAAATACTGTATAGAGACCTCAACTATATGTAATACATAGCCATTTGTTGATTATTGCTTGCTGTTGATTGCTATGAAATATTTAGTATAAATAGATGTATCTATGAAGTCTCACTAATCTGTTGCATTATCTTCATTCATTTGAAGAATTCCATAAATAAAACTTAATTTGCCTAAGACATATGATATGCTCGTATATATTGATGTAATCAAACTGAGCTGGCTGTTAAATGCTGAGACAATTTAGGCCTATCAATATTATATACAAATATCAAACCAATTACATTTCTAATGGGCATGGGATACAACCATGAATTGGAATCGTCACAACTGTTGTGGCTTTTAAAATTACAACATTCAACAATCAATGCTCAATGTTCAATGTTCACTGGTCAATCTTCACTGCTCGGTGGTGACTGGCTAATGGTCATTTTGTCATTGGCCTATGCATCGTGGGGGTCGTGGGTCATCGGATGGTGGGCGGTGGGCATTGGTCATCGAGCATCGAGCATCGGTCAATGGTCATTTGGTCATTGGAGAAGAGAGAAATCCACCAACTAATTGCATCGCTTGTCACCGTCAATCTGCGGCCCCGCAAACTTGACGCAACTTATGAGGGGCGCTGTGCAGCCAGTTGCTCCACAAACTTGACGCATTGAATTTATGCGTTGCCACTTGCCACTTGCCAAGGATATTTACGAGGCGTGCCCTGCTCGATGTATTTTATAGCTGAGTGCTTTGTTTTGTCACATGCCGGAGGTGACAGCAACTACGACAAAACGGAAAACTGAAAACTGACAACTGAATACTGAATACTGAAAACGGTTGACTCTTATCAATGACAGTTGCATGTATTTCCAGAAAATATTCATTTATTGATTGTCAGTCGGGCCAGAAATGTTTGAATCAGTATCTATGGAATGCAATTCTGTTGGTGTATAAAATATCAACGAGCACAATGCTTCAAGCTTCATCTTATTATTGTGTTTATTAATTTTACTTTATTCATTCAATAAGCACAAGTTGAGAATTCCCGACATGCAGCCCCATCCTCAGATCTGTTTGTTTTTCGCACTGTCTGCTGCCCAGTTAGAAGAAACGTGTCTATTCCATTATAATCTATGACAGTCTAAAAAAGCGACGCCTACATGCCGCTCAACACTCCAACACGGAGATGAGGCCACAGGCTAACCAAACTCATATATTTCCCGGACAGTTAGATCTCTGCTCTTCTGTCAAAGGAGTTGGGCACATTAAGAATACGACGACAAACAACAAACAAGAGAATGGGTGGAGGGGGAAGTAAATGCAGTCACATTGTTTGGTGCTTTGACTTTGGCCGTAGCCTGGCTTTAGACAATGTTGTTTGGCAAATGAACTCTTCGCGACTGCTGCCGCCTGCTCCTCTCCACAAATGTTTTCTAACTAGCCTGGCTGCTGTGTCGAATACAAAGGGAGAGTGGAGAGTGAAGTGGGTAGTGGGAAGTGGGAAGAGGGAAGAGAGGGGCAGATGGGGTCTATATTTTTGGATAGCTGCTTTAGTAACAGAAGTTTTTGTAGTGCCTGCCACATTTGTTATACTCATGCGCTGAGGCAACTTTTTCTGTGTCTCGTTTTGTTTTCCATTTGTTTGGTTTAGTTGAATTCTTCTTTTGCTTTTTATGCTTGGTTTTCTTTTTACTTTTTTCTTTTTTGGCGCCAGCATTTACTTTGCTTTGAAATTTATTTGTGGCATGATGAGGAGTCGCCGCCCATCCCTCTCTGTCTATCGCTGACTGGCACTCATTTGTTAAGTTTGCTGGCACTCGGAAGAGTGCCTGCGCTTCTTCTTCTCTTTCTAGTTGCTGTTGTTATTGTTGTGATTGCAGTTGCTGTTGCTGTTGCTGCTCATGTTTCTACAATATACCAGATGTTAATGCATATGCACATAAATTTCCAGCGAACTCGTTGGGCTAACTCAAGCCAATGCAGGAGGCAGCATTGTCAAGTTCTTTCAACTTGTTCCCAAAGTGCAATTCCATGTATATTACACAGCAAGAGAGAGCGAAAGAGAGAGCGACAGACAATGAGAGAAAGAGAGAGTCGCACCTGAGATATTCTATGAAGTACACTGCTAAAATGCCTACCTTTAACCTTCACGTTCGCTCTCTCTCTCTCTCCATCTCCATCTCCATCTCCATCTTACCTTCATTTTGTTTGGTTGTCATGAAAGTTCTTAGAGTTTTGAACTTCAATTTAAAAACTTCTTCCAATTTACTACAGTTAATTCGTTACCGTCTTTAGGTATAATTTGTATAACATACCATTATCATTATTATATATATATTTTTTTCTCTTTTATTATAAGTAGAATTTTTCAATCGATAAATGCTGAAAAGTTCAATTTAAATTAACTGAACTAACTAAGTTATTTCCGGCAATACAATTAGGGATTGCGAGCTGTGTAAAACCATCCTTGGCGTCAGCTGGATCTAAAAATATGCAGTTGTAGTTAAATATCATCGATGCTTCCTCTTACTTGTCGCTTGTTGCTGTTGTTGTCTGCACCACATTCGCCGAGGGCTATCAAAATAAACATGACACACGCAGAGCTTGTTGTTATCCTGGCAACTGTTTTTTAATCGAAAAAAATCCAATCAAATAAATTAAAAAATTTGAACACCGCCACCGCTTCCCTTCCCCTTTTGTCATCCTCGTTCAGCAGTGACAGCAACAACTAAAGTTATCCGTGCGCAAAATGTAAACCAAAAAAACAACAACAAAGTAACGCAATCAAACTTTTTTTTTAGCTCAAAACATGTTTTGAAAACTACAAGCAAAGTTGACAGCTGAAAAAAATAAAAGAAAACAGCCATATCGAGGAGCAACAGGATGTTTCTAACTAATAGATATGCCTGCTGCTCCTGGCTGCTGTCCTGGTGTCTGCTTCTGGCTGTTGCTCCAGGCTGCTGATCCTGGTTGCTTCACCTGGCTGGTACACATTGATTGCTGCTCCCAGCTACTACACCTGTTTGCTACTGGCTTTTGCTGCTGGCTAGTTGTAAGTGATGCGTTATTGGCAGCATAAAATTAAGATAAATGGCATAAAAAATGCACTAGTTTGCTAACTAATTTATAGATAGACTTATGCCAAAGTCTTTACTTAAGCACATTTATCAATTATTTACCAATTGATATATGCTTTTCTTGTAGTGTAGGCAAGTTTGCATCTTTCTGTAGTAAAACATAACAAGGAATACTCTGACGCTTTAGCTGGAATCCGTCTCCAGTGGATATCTAATGACCCAACTAACTAACTCCAACTCTTCCTTGCACATGTTGCACAGAACTTGCAAATTGCTAAACCTTTTTTTTAATTGGAGATCTAATTGCGTATCCAACTATCCAATGGCTCGACACTCTTGAGTTGAAATCCTTTTAGCTTTTTTTGATGAGAGCAACAAGCCGCAGACCAAAGGTGAGCAGCAATTTGGGCAGTTTGTCGCCGAAGTCGTCTGGTGGCTTGTTGGCTTGGTCAATGCACTTACCGGATACCCAAGACCCGTGACTCATTACCCGTATCCCGTGACCCGTGACTCCCACAGTCTGTGGTTATACCGTCTGCGGCTACAACATTTTGTCTGCTCGCCCAATAACTTATTTAAGCCATTCAACGAAATTATTTTGATGAAACGTTTAGCTTACTTGGCCAAACCATCAGCAGCCAGTACTCGACTCGTTCCACATCCCGCTTCGTTTTCCGCAAGGCATATAAATTACTTGAACGGTTTCTTCTTTAGTGTCTCGACAACGACTCAATTGCTGGCCCTTGACTTGGCAAACGGCTCCTCTCCAGAGTTGGGCGGTGGTGCAACGGCGAGCTTCATATTTACGCTCTGCTGCTCGGCTGCTCGCCTGCTCTGCTGGTCTACTGGTCTGCTGGTCTGCTGGTCTGCTGGTCTTTGCTTCACATTTGGCGCTGTGGCACGCAGTCCACGCAATTCCACACAGTCCTCTACTACTCCATATAGTTCTTAGTCTAGGCATCCTTTTTTTCTTTGCCCTCCTTAAGCCTTCGTCTCTCAACCCTTTTTGCCTAGCACAAATCTCGAGACAATAATTTGTATGGCATAAAATTTAAGCTCTACTTTTTATAGTATTTTCTTGCTATGCCTTTGGCTCTGCCTCTGCCTCTCCCCTTGCCTTTGCCGTCCTACGCCGTGCTGGAACTTCGGCTCCTGCCATGTAAAACAAATGTAAGTTGCCATTTTTCTAAGCACTTCTGTTTTACAGCTGCTCGGGGCGGGGCAGCGGCACACAAGCCTATATAACCAGCAAATACACATACTTATATATACATATATATATATATATATATATTTTTATATAAATATATATGCATTAAGTCAGCTTGCAGGCGGGCACAGACAACAGCCATTTGTCGCGTCTTGGCGGCGCTACTTTGATGTCGACTCATCCACAAAAGCTGCACAGAAGGCAACGCACACAGCACACACACACACACACTCACATACAATATCCAAAGATAAACCTAGCTTGAATTGTGTAAACGAGACTAGGCAACACCCTCTCTCAATTAACTCCGACTCAGTTCAAGCCCAAAGTAAAGCTTCCTTTTCTTTTTTATTTCCATAAATTATAATTTTCTTCAATCGTGAAACATGAGCAAACTTTTGCTAGTAAAGTTATAGATTTTGAAGCTTATGTCAAAACTTAAACAGTTTTTCAAAGGCTATTGGCTTATCCTCAATATTAATGCAGCAGCAACACAAGAAAAAGTGGAAGCAACTCAAGTCTGGAATATTCGCATACAAATTTTAGAGGGTATAGTGAATAGAGTATATTGCATTTGATTATACGATTCTGGTGCGGGTATTAATAGAGCTCTGGCGGTTGCATTAATTGTGGCCGCAACGACAATGGCCAAAACTGTGTGGCAAAGCAGCAATAAAGGCGGCAACTCTGGCAGCAACAGCAGCAGCAATAAGGCAGCAGGCACAGTTGCTGTGTGTGCATTTGAAGCTGTTGCTGTAATTGGTAGCTGGTTGGTGGTAACTTTGCCCGACTGACTCTGGCTTAGACACAAACACAAAGGCATTTGAGAGCCACGCCCACCGCCCATTGGCAGCTATGGCGTTAAATGCCTGTCTTAATTTCACGCAAAAGTCTTTCTAGCGCCGCAGACAAGCAAAATTTCAATTGAATTGTTTATTGGCGCCAAGTTGCAAGCGATGAAAAACAAAAAACAATAAACAGAAAAAAAAAACTCAAAGCTAGACGGGAAAAATGAGAAAACTAAAACCCAACAACAACAAACAAATAATATAAAAGACAATGCCAGACAAAGCGAAAACAGAGCGATTTGCTAAAAGCGAAACAAACAATGCTTTAAGCTATACACACATATACTCGTATATGTATATATATATAAAGCTATAGCAATCTTTGGATAAATAGCTATTGTACAGCTGTGGAATACTTTCAAACACCGTCATGGATGAATGAATGAACGACTGAATGAATGACACGCGACTGCAATTGAAATCAAGACACTCAAATGTTTCCTCATTACGATCGCAATTTGTTCGAAAGCTTACTGTAAACATAGGTATGAGTATATAAATGGGTGCTTGAACGTTTAAGTATGGCGCCTTATTGCGGAATTGACAATATCCAAAGCTCTCTCTTAAAACAAAACAGACCATTTAAGAATACAGCTTCTCTCTCAGCAGGATAGACACTAAATATACAGCAACAAGAAAGAAAGAAAGAAAGAAAGAGAGAGCGAGAGAGAGAGAGCGAGAGAGAGCGAGAGGTAGAGGGAGAGAGATAGTAAGCTGAGACTATTTGTATGTAAAATGCACGTTTTTTTTAACTTTTTAACTTCTCGCTTCAACTCTTGAAACCCACCATAAAGTGTAATTTTTATATAAAATGGAATTAACGGCAGTCTTCTCGCTGCTGCGTTGCACAAAATCGTAATAGCAAATCTGTTGCAATCTGAAATTAATATCAATTAACTTGGCAAACGAAAACAGGCAAGCCTGAAAACCAGCCGCCTCCTTTTTATATCCTCAACCCATTAAAAATGGCTAAAAAGGGTATAATGGTTCTGTGCAAATGTATATAAGAGGTAGAAGGAGGCATCTCCGACCCGATAAAGTGTATATATTCTTGATCAGTATCAAAAGCCGAGTCGTCCGTCTGCATAAGCAACCGGATCTCTGAGACTATAAGAGCTAGAGCCCCGGCGCAGTTAAAGTTTGCTTTATCTGATCGATTTCTGATAGCAAGAAATGCCAGAATCTTAAAGAATCTTCTAATTAATACATAATATGCATATGTATATTATTGATCAACTGCCCAAATCAAGACCATGAAGATCGCATAAGAAAGACCCAAGTTTTAGTCGAAAATATAAGTCAATATGTTTGTATGTAGACTAAACACATACAGAGCACTTTAAGAGGGAAATTTGCCAATAGAACTAGAATATATTTAGCAGCTGGGTTCAGGGTATATCGTTGTCGAGCTCACTCGACTACAACACTTTTGCTTGTTTTTTGCCATCCCTCACGAATGCATTTTTGGGGCATTCTTTTTTCACGAATGCTAACGAAATGCGGAAATTACAAGATACAAAGATAAAACGTGGCACACTAATTTATATCTATGGCAAGTGGCGCTACGGCGTACTACTTATGGCTTGAGCTGAATGCAGATGCCTGCATATTGCATTAGTTGTCGTCCTCCCTCCTCCACCCCCCGCACGAGGTGTAGCAACAACTCGGCTCGAAGAGACTGCCCAATTTGTTGCACGTCAGAATGCAACCCGAAAATAAATAAATTCGAAATGTAGACAGCAATTTGTTAAAATGTGTACCATCGAAAAAGAAAGACGGAGACTGAGATAAAGGTAAAGAACGAGAGAGAGAGGCAGAGAGGGAGAGGGGAAGAGAGTCCTGATTTACAGAGATAAGCAAATGCCTATTGAAGACCCCGTTGCAATTCGAGTTAATTATAGTTTATATTTTCTAATTGTTAAAACAAGATAAATATATCAGTGCGCTCGCACGAGAGCAAATTCACAGAGAGAGAGAGAGAGAGAGGGAGAGAGAATGATATACAATAATTGCGAATTTAAGCACCAACCCAGCGACCCCGGTTATTCCCCGGTTTCCAGGACACGCGACCCATTTGCTTAACAAGCAAACAAATACGATTAACATGTCCCGAGACAAATTATGGAAAATGACAGTGGAATTTATTAATTTTATTTCGCGTGCTCTCCCATAACGGTAAGCACTTAGCGAACGTGCAGTCGTTTCGCTGCTGATAGCGGTCAGTATTGTGCTGGGGGGGAGGTGGAGTAGGGGCTGCATTTTTGGGCACACACATGCATAAATATCATAAAAATTGACCGCTCGCACATACAACACACAGAACACAAATGATTAATAAATAAATTCATAGGGCATGTGCGGCATACATATGTGCCATGTGGCATGAAATTATGCTGTCCATTTCCAATATGATATGATTGATGAACCTTTTGTGGACGACCAAAAGACCGGACAACGGGACGATTGGACGATTGGACGATGGGACGATTGAATATATGCGTCGAACGTGAGCAGCTTCAACTCAAACCGATCAACTTCAATGCGGGGCTTCTGTGGTACGGCATGGTGGGGGACGGGATTTCGGGTGTGGGGTGTGGCAGTGGTCCATCACTTTCAGCAGCACTTTTTATTATTATGCATATTAAGCGCGTGTCATAACATGTAACCTCACTCCACCCGACTTACCTCCTCCTCCTCCTCAGCTCATTCTATAGGCAATGCGGCGCACATGACGTATACGCAATATGAAGTATACGCCATAAAGGCCACCCCGGATTCGGTTTATGCGAAAAAAAATAAAACAAATTAAACTGTAGTACACAAAACAGTTCAGAGTGCATCCGACTAGCAGATACCCATTAAAAGTATTGCTGAAATCAACACTTTGGCCTGCAACAAACAAACAAACAAACAAACTCCGCTTTAGCCACTTTCCACGGTTACAGGGTATACAAAATTGGTCAGCGCGTGTAGGCCAAGTGCGCCAAAAGGCAACGCAATAGCGTGTAACAGCCAACTAGCAAGGGGAGAGCAGTCAGTGGTCAGTGGTCAGTAAATGCAACATCATAAATATGAGGCAAAGCGCAAAAATGATGGCCAAATGCTTGTTGACAGGTTAAGCACACAGCAGACGAGAGAAGGAGAGAGATGGCTGAATGAAAACAAAGTTGGCAGTTGGAGTAGGCAGCCTGGCTGGCATGTGGGGTAGGCTGGGGTTGCACGTTGAGGTTAATGATAATAACTTCATGTGTGGCAGTTTGTGTACTCGACTCTGGCCGCCTTCAGTCTGCCAATCTTACTATGTATCTCACTCATCCACTCTGGTGCCACCATATGTCCCTTCCTATCAATCAATCAATGCGAGGCACCCGCAGAAAGATCTCAGCTCGTATTCCCACCTGACCGAAAGCGAGTATTTCACCTACTTAAACTGATTGCTTTCACAAATAAATAGACTACTCGAAAAACAGTTACTTTAATTTGGATATATTATCGGATTTTGTGCATACGAGTACACTGAATTTCCGACCAAATTGGCAACTGTTACTCAGCTTATATTTAAGACAACTGTGTTATGGCTTGCTTACAATTTATATAGCGATCATCTGTGCAGATGACTAAATATATCTAAGGGTATCTCGATTTCCCTGTGAATTTGTAAGTAAGTGAAAATGCTGTGGCTCTCTTTGGTGTGACTCCATTGCTGTTATGCAACTGTTAATCATAACAGGCTCTGTTAACATTACTCATGCATATTAACATCCTCTCTCTCTCTCTCTTTCTCAAATAGTAGTAGTAAATTATGTTGATGCTTAGTTGACGGTTCAGTTCGGTATTCAATTTCGTATTTTCGCTAACTTGGCTGAAAGCAATCTTCGGATAAAATGGCCGGAAAAGAAAACAATAATCATCAATGCAGCCCGCCATCATTTTACAATGGTTTTCTCACCTTTTGTGGCATTTACTACGGGGACCTGTCCTTGGTGTCGACTAGCATCATAAAGAGCAGCAATCAATGTGGAGGGCAGCGTCTGATATCAAACACGTGGCGTGTTCACCCTCTTGACCAACAGTTGAACTGACAGAACAGAATAGGACAGGACTGGACAGGACACAATTCCAATCAATTCGAACCACGTAGTTGAGTTAAAACATAAAGCAAACTCACAGCTCGCAGTTCACAGAGTTGTCTAGACAAGCACCAAATTAAATTCAAAGTTTTCACGGCACCTGCCTGCCCTGTCTTCCCCCGCCCATGCATCCCTCTCTCTACCTCCTCAACAGCAGCATCATCTTCATCTTCATCGTCATCTTCATCCTGTCGCTGATCCTTGCCACCCTGCGGCGGCCACTTCAATCACTGGACACGCTGCATGAGGGCGCGAACTTAACTCAAATGAAATTTACGCAAAAATAAGTTCGAAGTCAAGGCGAAAACCACCCCCCCCCCCCCCATCCCCTGCCCAACACACACTTAGCAATATCCCCACGCCTCCTTAATGTGTCCAACCCCTAGCAAGAAGTGCTTAAGTGCGTTTCGGTTGGGGGCGATTCCTCGAAGCGACGAACCTTGGCGAAAGTGAAAGTTTTGTCTGCTCCGTTGCAGTGAATAGCCCCTGCCTTTCTTGTGGATACCCCTTGAAAATGGGATTGGCATATGGGAGCATGCACAATTATTGCTTAAACACGTTAAGACAATTTAATGTGTTCTACTTTGCCCCCTACTTGCCAATGGCTATCATCTTGTCACAGGTATAGTAAAGATATTGTCTTTGATTTTCTTTTATTGACATCTCAGTTGATTTTACGTAGAGGGTATCTTAAGGTAAGCATTGTCCCTATCTTTTTCCTCTTGTACTTTTTCGATTACTTTTCACCAGAGTTGCCAGCGCCCCACATGCAATGGCAGACGCAAATTGAAAAGGGCGTGTCCAGCGCCCACTTTAGTTGCTCGCCATTCGTTTTCTCTCCTTGCAGGACAATTCAACTCTCGAGGCTAAGTTTGTGTTGGCAACCCTGGCAGTGGCAGTGCTCGAAATTGAATATTTGATTTGGAATAGTCGGTATGCCAACCGCGCCACATAAACAATTGGTCGGACGGGAACAGCAGCCAGAAGTTGCTGCCAAGTTGCAATCAGCTGCAAGCAAGTCATCAAAATACAGCCAACGGTCATTCTGTGATGCATGTAGCAATGGGGTGGTGAACGAACAAACAACGGGGTGACAAAGATTGCAGCGACATGGCCGATCTGATGCGCCAATGATTGCAATGTACATATAAGATAAAGATACAGATGAAGATGAAGTTGGAGGTGGCAGTGAATGTGAAGGTGGATGCAAATAGGGGACAAGGCCACTAGATGCAGATTCCGTTTCAAAACTCTTCCTCTCTCTCTCTCTCTCTCTCTCTCTCTCTCTCTCTCTCTGCTACTGACTGATTGCTCAAAGTTGGTCAGAGTTTTGTTGTTGTTGTAGGTTTCTAATTTCCGGCATGGATATTCAAGCGAGTTAGATTTTGTGCAGATTCTTGGCCCGGCTTGAACTTACCTGTTTCCTGCTTCCGCTTATTACTACGGCCAGCCAGAAATCTATTCAGGCAGATAGCTTTCTAATAACTGCAGCATCTCGTTTATCTCAATCTGATTTCTTCTACAATTCAAAATTGGTTTAAAAACACGCCTTGCTTTAAATTTATGCAGTTCTTTGCTTAACCTGAACCTAGGTTAAAAACTTCAACTTAACTTTTGAAGTTTAATTGATGCTTTGCAACTGCCTCTGCCAGATTTTTCTATAACAATTAATATTCGCATTCGACATTGCTAGAATTGAATTGTATTAAAGTGCTTATGTCGCTTTGCGATAACAGATCCTTGGCTGTCCAATTACAAATGGTGTAAAAGTTGAAACCCTTTGGTAGGTTGTCTCAGCTCATTAGCTTATAGATATCAAATGGCCGCAACTTGAGCTGCCACTCGGCGCGCTCTTTTTCGCTCTTTGCATTTGACCATTGGCCATCTGATTAAGCCAACCGAAACAGCGGCAGAGGGGAGAGAGGGAGACAGGCATATGTAATGTAATATGAAACAATTTGCAAATAGGCCTTTAGCTTACAGTTATGAGTTTTTCTCCTTTGTTCTTCTTCATGTGCTTGCCTTCTTTCCTTACCCTTTCCCTGTCTCCAGTTACGCTTGGGGTTACGAGTTTTGCAGTTTTCGGGTGCTTTATAAAAGGCAATAACCATATTCTACGCATTGTTAAATATTTATGCTGGGCAGCCATAAAAAAACTATTAAAAACAAGTCGAAAACAAAAAAAAAAAAAAAAAGAAACACGGAAAAAACTGTGAAAAGAAATTCGCTTCATTTGGCAACAAATTGTTGCGACGGCTTCGGTCAATGGGAAAAATTTAATGTTGTTGTTGTTTGCCTTCATTTTTTGACGGTTCAACAACTTTTGACACACACACCCATAGAGAAAGAGGGCGGGACGGAGGAAGAGAAAGGCGAGAGGAAGCGGAGAAAAACGACACTTAAAAAGCAATTGCCAATTGGCATAGAACAAAAACATTAAATAAAAAACAAAGAAACCAACAACAAATACAAAATCCAAATGCTAAAAACAAACAAAATATACCAAACAGAAAACCAATAACAAAAAAAAGGGGAAAAAAACGTGAAAACTGAAACCAAAACCAAAACCAATGCAATTAAATTTGTTCAAATCGATTTAAGCTGGCAATAGACAGCAGTAACAGCAGTAACAGCAGCAACAGCAACAGACCTATGCAAAGCAACAGTAAGAGTGGTGGTGGTGGTGTAGTGGAGGGGGGTTGGGGGAGCGGTCTACAGAATAGGCGTTTGGGCGTGACACTCTATATAGCAATTACAACCGCAAATGGCAATAAAATGACAGAGTGAAATGTAACAATCGTTACACTGAATTGCTTGAAATGGAGAAACACAGAGACGAAGAAATCAAGTGGGCGAGCTGGGAGCTGGTAGGTGGGAGGGGGTGGCTGTCAGGGGCGTGGCGAACCGTGGCACATGGCAAAAGTGTGTGAGAGATTTGGAGAGACAGGTCGCTAGAGGGCGCCACAAACAATACACAAATTGGGACATTAGCAACTGGCAACCCTAAAAATCGTTATCGCAAATTGTCGCCACAATTAGGAGTGGTGGATTTTGGGGTTGGCGTTTTGGTGCGATACGAGTGCAAATACCCAGGTCGAATGGCGATATAAACTGTGCACAGGATAAGACACACATAGAGGGTGAGAGAGAGAGAGAGAGAGAGAGAGAGAGAGAGAGAGAGAGAAGGACACAGCAAAGCGCCTTTAATGTGTTGCCACTGCTGCCAGAGAATTTTGTATGGCACTTAATAAACATATTAACCGACAAGAAACACTTGAATTAAGTAAATATTTAAGCAAAGAAAGCGCGAGTGAGGGAGAGAGCGAGAGAGAGATGAGGAGAATGCGAAAGGAAAGCGGAAAGCTGAGTGCTTTAAGAACGATTTTCAGAGATATAATTTGGTCGTCGCTTTTGCTATAATGTGGATAGAGTGCAACACGAAAGAAACGTGGGCAATGGGGAAGGGTGCACGGGGCTAGGGAATTGCAAACAATGCAACACCCATAACCAAATGAAAAAATGCGAAAAGAAAAGAGCGGGTCAGCAACAACAACAAAAAAAATGTGATGAGAGACGGCAAAAAAACATTGAGGAAATATTTAACAAAGCGCAAAATTGCAGCATTTCTCTTTTATTTGCATATTTAATTTGTTTTGAGGTTCTTCCTTTCTCTGCTCCAGCTGTCCAGCTGTCCATATGTCGGTTTCGCAGTCCGTAACCGAAAACAACGCTGATACATCTACAACAAAAATAACAACAATAAAACAATGCAAATCGGAAATGTTTTCACAGTGAAATTATCCAACTTTATGTTCAAAAAAATATATATATTCTCATAAATATGCGGCAATTTGTGAAAACCTTAAGATGAACAGAGCTGATCAAAATGTATATATTACTATAGCAGTAGTACTCGTTTCCAAGATGTTATCACAATATATATACGTGTATATGCCGTATCTGCGAATAATATATCAAGGAGTATGCATACGAGTATGTGGTAATAATACACACACTGCAATATGCAAATCCTTGCGCGTCTGGCATAAGTAGAGCTGACCAGGAATGCAGATAGAGAGACGGAGGCAACTGAATGAGAGACAGAGACAGAGAGAGAGAGAGAGAGAGAGGTAGGGAGCGAGAAAGAGAGAGCGAGAGCAAATTGATTGTGCAAGTGGTGGCAAAAAATATTATTAAAATGTTCGCACGCTGCATTTACTGTAGTTGCTATACACTGCTACCGAAGCTATCAAGGGTATATCCGAGTTGTCTGTCAAAAAAGGAGGCTAGTAAATCGAACAAATCGAGAAGCTAGAGTCACCCTGTTCTGTTGCAACTGTTATCAGCTGGTATTAGTCATTAGTATCAGAGTATTTCGCAGTCGCTTACGCGCGACTGCAACGTTCTCATTTAGTTTCTGTTATTGTTTTTTGCTGGTTGCTGTTTCCGTTGCGGCTTTTCATGCATTTTCCAACACTTATTTGCAATTTTTCGTGTTTTGCTGCTACTGTAAGTTTTTAATTAATTATACATACATAATTTGCCCAGCTATTTGTGCACTTTAATTTTTAAATACTTTGTTTCTTTTCTCTCATGTCAAAGGGATGGCACCCATTCTGAAATCTTTGTGGCAACAATAGCAGCGCGTTTAATTAAGGCAAACAAAAAAAATGTATATATATTTTTTTTCTGTAGTGTTCAGTGTTGAGTGTTGAAGTGGGTCGACGGGTCACAGATTGTTTGCTGTCTTGTTTTGTTTTGTGTCTCTTGTCTTGTTCGCACTTTAGCGCCAGAGAGAAAAAAGCGCCATAGAACACAAAAGGTGGCCGCCCACTCAATTTGAAGGTTGAAGTACGCCCAGCAGGTGGGCGTGGCCAAGACAGTTAGGCTCCGCAAAGTGTCACATTTTAACGGCATTTTCATTAATCAAGGCGCTAACACGCCCCCTCTCCCTCTCCCTCCCACCACTACCGCTAAGCCCCACCTGAGCGAAGCTGAACTAACAACTTGAGTTCACAGCCCAAACTGAGCGTAATCCAAACAGAAGCGAGCTTTCATCCTTTTGTCTCTCACATTTTACTATGAGGTCCTGCGGTCCTTTGTTTCATCCTCTTCTTCGTCTTCGTCTTCGTCTTCTTCTTCTTTATCTGCTTGCTTGTAGTTGTTGCTTTGCGGTTTTGCACCATTTGCCTTTGCCTTGAACCGCATGTTGTGCGCTGTGTCTGTCGCTCGAATGTTGCCAGATCATTCCCTGCTCGGCATGTGACATTAATTGAATAACGTAATGAATAACGTAATGAAGCACGTAAACTGTCTTAATGACAATCGTCACAATTAATCAAGTGAAAAGGTGCCAAGTACTCCACTTGCTCCTCCATTTCCATTTCCATTTCAATTATGTTCGTGTGATGTAATCAAAAATTCACAGCTTAATTAACACACACTGATACAGTAACGGCACTTACAATGCACTATATATGCACGCTACGTAAGCAATGGCAGAGCGGTGCGTTACGCAACGTAACATAAAACGTTATGCAATCACAAACGCAAAACAAACAGCGTTTGCAACGTTAGCACTAACATATCAAATTATAAACTTTACGAAGAAATACAACTTTCGCATATGTATGCAAATTTAGATAGATTAAAGCGTTGTTTTGCTTAAAGACTTTGTCACTTTAGTCACAAGTTTTAATCGTTCTTTTGCGCTCGCTCTCGTCTCTGGAGAGAAAAGATTTCAATATGGCTGCCATTTTAATTGCATGCTTTTCACGTTCACTTTTCAGCTACTTAACATGGAACATGCGTATCACTATTAATTAATTGGGTTACGCAGCGTCGCAATTTGGGGGATATGCTGTATATAAAATGCTTGTTGAACTATGCGCATTTACTGTGTAACACAAGCTCTAATTGCTGCTACGGCTCCATTTTGCGAATAGCCCGAAAAACGATGGCAACGTAAGCGCTAACACACATTTTACGTAATGCGGCGACCTCATTACGTTGTAATGCACATTAATTGAGCGCTAAGCGCTTTGTCCATCTCAGTCTCTCTCTCTCTCTCTCTCTCTCGCTCGCTCGCTCGCTCTAACGCCACTGTATGTGAATGATATGAAACTTTTGTCTTTGCTGGGATAAATCCTTTTTTTTCGGTTTTTTTTTTGTTTATGGCGTTTATTCAATTGTTTAACTGTTCACCTTTCAGGCCGGCCCCGCTGCGAACTTTATGTATATATATATATATATATAATTATATATATGTAACTGTGTATGTTTTTTTGTATTTTAATATTTGCATTTCACTCTTACGCAGACCTTTACTAATTCCCATTTTTTCTGTTACTTTTAGTGCTCATTTCTTTTCAGGTGGAAACTGCACTGCTAATTGAAAATTTAAATTCACCGCACAACAAAAAACAACAACAACAACAATAAGGAGAAGCAAGAGAAAAAGTCGAAAGAGAAACCACATTGAATATAAGAACAAGAGTTGTCCAAAAACGAACGAAAGGCAGGCAGGAAGAAAGAAGAAGAAAAAGGAACGCATACATTAATCAGAATCGTGTCTGTCGCAAGCAGCAACCAGAAAAACAACAACAGCCACAATCAGTGCACAAAGCAAAGCTAGAACGGAACACGGATCAAATTAACAGCGTGTCGAAAGGATTAACAGCAGCAACTAGCTGGCTGACGAACAGCAGAGAGATAGAGAGAGACAGAGGGAGAGAGAGAGTGAGAAGGAGAAAGAGAGAGTCAAAAGCACAAGTAGTGAGTTGAGTGAGTTAACAGTTGCCATGGACTCAACAGAGGAGCTTAACAGACCGAGGCAGAGAGCGAGGCGATCAATGCTGTTTCCGCTGATTTTAACAGGGCTAATGTTAATGCTGCTGATGCAGGAAACGGTGGCTCATCGGGATTGGATGCAGAACTGCAGCAATTGTCATTGCCATTGGAATTCAGGGAAGAAGAGTGCCGACTGCAAGGGCAAGAAGTTGACCAAAATACCGCAAGACATGAGCAATGAGATGCAAGTGGTGGATTTCTCGCAGAATCAAATACCGGAGCTGCCACGCGAGGTGTTTCTGAAGGCGGGCCTACAGAATCTGCACAAGATTTATTTGCGCAACTGCACCATCCAGGAGGTCAATCGGGATGCGTTCAAGGGCCTACCCATACTGATCGAACTGGACATGTCCAGCAATCGCATCCGTCAGCTGCACCCCAGCACCTTCGAGGGCCTCGAGAAGCTGCGCAATGTGATCATCAACAACAATGAGATCGAGGTGCTCGAGAGTCGTCTGTTCGTCGATCTGCCCTTCCTATCACGCGTCGAGTTCAACAACAATCGATTGAAGCAGGTACAGCTCAATGTCTTTGCCGGACCACTCAGCGCCATCTCTCTGGAGCAGAACCAACTGACCCATCTGCACAAGGAGACGTTCGCCAATCTGCCCAAGCTGAATTATCTATCGCTGCAGGGCAACGCCTGGAACTGTAGCTGCGAACTGCAGGAATTCCGTGACTTTGCCATTGCCAAGCGACTCTACACTCCGCCGACCGACTGCCAGGAGCCACGCCAGCTGCGTGGCAAGCTGTGGAGCGAGGTGCCTTCAGAGAACTTTGCGTGTCAGCCACGCATCCTCGGCTCTGTGCGCTCCTTTGTCGAGGCAAATCATGACAACATTACGCTACCCTGCCGCATTGTCGGCACCCCACGGCCCAATGTCACTTGGATCTACAATAAGCGACAGCTAAATCCGGGACCCAATGATTTCCACATACGCATCCTCAACTCCGTGGAACAGGTGAGCGGGCATCAGCAGACGGCTCAGGTGATGACTTCCGAGCTGCGCATCTATGGAGTGCGTAACTCCGACAAGGGCGTCTACATTTGTGTCGCCGACAATCGCGGCGGTAAAGCAGAAGCCGAATTCCAGCTCCTGGTCAGTGGCGTCTATATGGGTGGAGCATCTGGCTCGGATGGTCTCGGCGCCATCAGTGGCGCCATTGGCGCCTCCACAAGCGATCCGCAATCGAGCATATTTCTTGTCATTTGCGTTATTGTGACGACATTTCTCGTACTGCTCATATTTTTGGTGCTGACGCTCTTTTGGTACTGCCGTCGCGTCAAGACCTACCAGAAGGACAACACCATGATGAGTGGTGATGGGCTGATCTCGTGCAAGCTCGATAAGACGCACAACAGCTCCATGCTGGAGGGATCCGTCATTATGGAGATGCAAAAGAGCCTCCTCAACGAAGTGAACCCGGTCGAGAAGCCCCCACGTCGCACCGACATCGAGAGCGTCGACGGTGGCGACGATGGACACGAGATCAAGAAAACCCTACTGGATGAAACTGCCTACGGTAAGTGAGAGCAACTTGCAGTCGAGTGCAAGCAATAAGTGATTAAGGGACACCAAAATATATATATGTACAAAGTATATACTTTCTAGGGGCATCCCTAACAAATACCAGCTTTTCAATTCAATGCGGTTCATTAGCACAGGTTCTTGGAAACAACTCTGAATTAGGTCTGAATTAGATTGCAGATAAAAAATACAAAAAACTGCATTATACTCGTTTATTAATTGTTTCAACACCGATTAGAATACCATTATTGGAAGAGCAGAGATACCCCATTTTAAGATTGAGAGTTATGTGAGTTTTTCAATTGAAGCTTAATTAGAGAGTTGAGTCCTCCTGTCGTAATGCAATAATACACTCAATACTACAATAAGTTGACGAACAGGTGCACAGAATATCTGTATCGATATCGATATCGATTTCGATGGCACATTCTCGCCCAGCGGGCAACATCGTAGTCATTTGCTGCAATGTTCACTCAATTTAGCAGAGAGTGTCTCACTCTAAGTCAACTTACTCCATGTCTTTTTCTTTTGTTTTTCGAAAATGAATTTATTCAAAAAAAAAAAAAGGGAGAAAGATAGAGATAAAGATTGGAAGAGAGACATGTTTATTGAACGTGTGCAACATTTTAATTTCCTTCGCTCATCTGCATTTGTTTATCCACTCACAATGGATGGCAACGGCAACGTGTTGTCTATGTGCTCAACTCAGTGCGTGTGTGTGCAAATTGCACATTTGATCTATTTGTCGAATATTTCCAGTTGAGTGCAGAGCAGTAGTTCGACAATTTAACTCGCATTTTTCGCAGCGTTAATACAAACACAAAACACACACGCGCCCATATATAGATACATATATATATATATATACATATATGAATGTATACACACACGGATACAGATACAAGTACAGATACAGATACATTTGTATCTATTACTTCCGCCGCATTTGGCAACATTGGCCGCCAGCGCGCTGGTAAACACAAACACAGAAACAGACACACACACATCGAGCAAAACCAGAAACACCCATCGAGAGATGTTTGCTTTAAATTTCCAATTGGCAATTGAATTGCAATGACAATTGGAAAGCCAATTGAATGCAATTGATGCACTGTCCATTCACTTGCCCGTTGCTGTTGCTGTTGCTTTTTGAGCGCTTTGGCCGAAAACAATCAGAGTGACATGTGCCAAAATGCAGACAGCAACGCTGCCAACACCAGCCACAACAACAACAAAGTTAACTCAACAATCGACATTGATTTATCAATTGCTTAGCGAAAGAGCAACATCAACAACGATTCGATTCGAGTCGAGTCCAGTCGAGTCCAGTCGAGTCGAGTCGATTCGATTAGGCCAACAAACAGCTTAGAGTAACCCAAAAGTCATTGAAAAGTAGTAAAATGGGAAAGAATTATTAATCAAAATTGAACTGCATACAAAAATACATACAACAATTTCCAGCTGAATATAAAAATTGAGAAATTTTTATTTCCAGAATTGAATCATATTTAGATGCCCCAAAAACAATATAGGCAACACACAGCAAGCACTAAAAGGTATAAATCGCATGACAAATCCCTCGAGTTTTTGGTTAGTTATGCTAGTTTATAGCGCTTGGTATTACCAACAAGATTATAATGAATCCTTTAGAAAGAATCCTTTAGATAGCCCAACAATACATTCAAGGATTAGTGAAAGCATTAACTATACAATTAACAAGTCATTATTTTTTTATAATTTTTGGCATGCGTTTTTACCAAAAAAAAACGATCAGATTTCTTTTAAAACAAGCAAAAGTAGGCAACAATTGAAGAGCGCATTAAAGATACATTTTGAATGTAAAATCTCGAGAAGAGTTGTTCAACTGATGCATTTAGCAGAGAACGTCAATGGATTAGACTTGAAATCTAAAACGCTTCGGTGAAAAATAAATATTTAAAAATGAATATCTTTAGACCAGAGCAAGTAGTAGAACTAATAATTACATACTCAATAGTTGTTTAAAACAAGAAAGAAAGAAAAACACTGCCGTAAATAAAAATGTTCGAGTATTGGGACAGTTTTAATAAATTCAAATATAAAATACGATTTTTAACGGACTTTTCAAGTGTTTATTTTGGTTGACTTTCGCAAAGCTGTAGGACAATTTAGCAGTGCTCGAAACTCAGCATAAACTAATGTTTTATTCACTTTCTTTCGGGGTTAACCTCTATAGCCAACCACTCGCGGGACGATGAGACGCACTCGGTGGCGCTATCGGATACAACAACAACGCCCCGTTCACGTCACACCTATGTGGATGACACGTATGGAAATAGTTTGCCGCCCGATCTGTTGGCATTCCCGGCCCGTGTGCCGCCCACCTCGCCCTCGATGCAGTCCTCCCAGTCGAACATACCCGACCAGGTTATCTACGGCATTCGCTCGCCCCCGCCCCTCACCAGTCCCGTCTACGCGCACATGACGCCTCATGGCATCTATGGCACCACAACGATTGCGGCAGCCACACACAATGGCTTCATGACCCTCCAGCATCCCAAGTCGCGCAACTTGGCGTTGATTGCGACAGCGAACAGTCGGCATCAGCAGCAGCAGCAGCAACAGCAGCAGATGGCTGCTGCACTGCAGCATCAGCATCAGCAGTCCTCGTCGGCATCCCCCTTTCTGCCCGCACCCGTTGTCTACTCGCCGGCCACCACAGCGGTGGTGATGAAACAGGGATACATGACCATTCCACGCAAGCCGCGTGTACCCAGCTGGGCTCCAAGCACATCGGGCGCAGCGGCGGCGGCAGCAGCGGCTGCAACCGGCTCCCATCATGGCACACAGCTTAGCGAATTTCAATCGCCCACATCTCCAAATCCAAGCGAAACGGGCACAGCCACAACTGCTGAACTGCAGGCGGAACCGGTCTACGATAATTTGGGACTACGAACCACAGCTGGCGGCAATTCGACACTAAATCTGCACAAGGCAACGGGTGGGCAGAGCAGCACACAGGGTGCCCAACAGCAGCAGCAGCAACAATACACAATGCGAGATCGTCCGCTGCCTGCCACGCCCAGTCTCACCTCGGTGGCATCGGCTGCCAATGCGAGCAAAATCTACGAGCCGATACACGAGCTCATCCAGCAACAGCAGGCAATGCAGGCACAACAACAACAGCAGCAGCAACAGCAGCAGCAGCAACAACAGCAACTGCAACATTTGTACAATTCGGATACGGAGCCACTTTATGGGCCATCATCACGACATCATGGCATCACGATATTGCCTGGCTCGAGTATTAGTGGCATCGGTGTCGGTGTTGGTGTTGGTGTTGGTGTCGGTGTCGGTCTTGGCTCGCCCTCATCTGGGTCGTTGGGTGGTGCGAGTGGTGCGGCTGCGTCGCCAACGCATAATAGCGGCGATTCGCCAAAGATAGCAAAGATACCACCAAGGCCGCCGCCGAAGCCCAAGAAGAAAATGTCGGTAACAGCGACGCGCAGCGGACAGGGTAGCACAAGTCAGCTGTTCGATGATGAGGGCGAGGATGGCACCGAGGTTTAGTCTAGCAATTGCAAGCAGCGAACGTGATTGCAATTACAATTAATTCCAATTGCCTTTTTTAGCAACAGCAAATGATGATGATGATGATGAGGATGAGGATGAGAATGATGATGATGATGATGACAGTAACAGCATAAATTAATCAGGACACAGAACAATAACAGTAACTGCAAACAGCAAACAGCAGATAGCTAACAGAACGCGACTATGTTAAGACATAGCATAAAACATACAGTGTATGATCGCTGTTAAGTTACTGCTTGTTACTCTTAATGTTGAGCGCATGTTAAGTTGAACACCACCAGCAGCAGCAGCAGCAGCAGCAACAGCAGCATTATTTAACAGACGCTGTTTGTGAACAGTCGCTGCTGCTGCTGTTGCTGCTGCTATTGCTGCTGCTGTTGTTGCTGCTGTTGCTGCTATTGCTGTTGCTGCTGTTGGGCACGACTCGCCCTGTGAGCGCGACTCATTTCTGTTTCTCGTCCGCGCAGTTTGCGTGACTTGTGTGCCAAACCGACTGATGTAGAATTTAGTAATTAAAACCGATGAAAATACGAAGCAAGAAACCAACAGCAAAATCAAACAAGACGAACATGAAATACGCATACATCAAATATGCAGCATAGGGTGAGCGATCAGCAAAAAAAAAAAAACAAAAAAAAGAGAAAACGTAGAAAAAAGGACAGTACGCTGCACAGTATTGCGAGCAGCTAAACATTTTTTTTTTAGCAGCTAGCAAGAAAAGTATAAACCCAAAATGAGTACATATTAGCACAAGAGTATGTAAAAATCCCATTTTAATCATAAATAAACCATATACTACTCCAATTTCTTTTTTTTTGCATAGAGTTAGTTAGTTTGGTACAAAAATGCATAAATTACATATACGTATATGTATACATACAAAACTATATATAAAACAAAACAAAAAACACATACACACCCACATTTAAAGCTAAGCAAACTATATATAAAGATTATCTATATATTTAAACACAAAAAGAACAAGCCAACATAAAAAGGAAAGTTTTAAATTCAAAACATGTTTACTCAAAAGACGCAACAAAACATTTAAGCAACAAACAACAAGAAAAAGAAAAAACGAAAAGAAAGAAAGATATCGAAGTCGAAGTAAATCCACTTTATATAATTGCATATTGTTAGTAAATTTTATAAAATTGTAAATTATTAATACATACACATACGAAAATATACATATAGCGTAAATATATTATATGGCAAGTAATTACTTAGGCATAGATCATACAAGAAAAATCCCACAATATATATATATTTGCATAAATGTGTATATACAAATATATGTATGTATATAATATAAATATATATCTTTTTTTTTGAGATTTTTTTTAAATAAATGAAATGAAATCTGAGCATGATTAATACTAAACACAAGCACTAGTATATGCCTAGCGCCTAAGTGTATTAGTCTTAAATAGTAATTAACTATTTTGCATTCGCAACTAAAAACAAGCAAAAAGGAAATTAACCCGAAAACAAAAACAAAAACAACAACAATAATGATGTAATTGATATATATATACATATATATATATATATATATATACCGTATATAAATACATATATGTATATGTATAACCATATGTATATGTGTCGAGCGAGAGAATATTAATTGCTAGCTATTAAAAAACAACAAAAAGAATATACACATAAATACTAAATAAATTTACATTAAACTATAACAATTACAGTTACAACTAATTACCAATTTAAATGTTTAAACAAGATCATAAGGCGCAAATTCAACTGCAATTATGTATGTCTAGGCACTAGCTGTACATGTTACACAAATTACACAACACTACACACCGCTATTCAACACTACACAACACTACACTACACTACACTACACACTGACTACTAATGCTGTACAACTGCAACAGCTACAACGGATAAGGTATATTTCTAAACAAAACACAATTCAATATACGAGTATGAGCAAAACAATGTTTAAGAAAATTACTTGATAAATTAAATGTCTACAAAGCAAAAACAAAAAAAAAACACACAAAAACAAAAAAAATATATGAAAATAATAGTAATATACGAGTATGCATAGCTAAAGTAGTTTCAGGTCAGTTGCAAAAACTCAATTCACAAATGTTAACAGCACGAGACACCCTGTGCTGTTGTTTTCCCCCACAACAGCTTCCTCCTCTGCTAACCCAACAGCATTCTAAAAGAGCTTAACAGACACACCCACACACACAAACACACATTCACATTATAATTTTGTCATGAAGGAGACGTCTCCGACCCCATAAACTATATATAGTATATATTCTTGATCAGCACCACTAGCTACCAACCGTCATGTCCGTCTGTCTTCATTTTTGTTGATCCTTATTTTGAATAAGCAGAAATTCCCCAGTCGTTTTGCTGGAGGCAGTGAATTGGAGCAGACCCTTTATCATTTAGCTGACATCTGAACAATCAGTAGAAAGATGAGACGAGATAGGCTCAGACATATATGCCACCCTTTCAGATACAATAACAACTACAGAAATGTCAAATATTCAGTTCCCAGCCAGTCGTGCAACTCTGCTAAGTTATTTCATCTTCGGCATGCCAAAGATAAGCGATCTTTATTTTATCTTCAGTTTATATATATATAACTTAAGTTGCTGTAAGTGACATAATGCAACGCTCCGAAGCTGGAGACACGTGGGTAAAGCTCAGTAAAGAATTTCGGTATATATCATTTGACGTATGTTCATATTATTTGAGTTAAATATACTTTATATATATACGAGTATATAATTATTTTTGTGTATAAACCAAGGCACTAAGTAGTTTAACTGGACCAAGTTAAGCCCATGCGACTAGTGCATTTATTGTGTTTACCGCCGCATACTTGCCCCCTTAATCCGTGCCCCTTCTTCCATTCTCCCCACCCTACAGCTGCGGCAAAATGTTTCCTAATAAAAAAAAAGTAAAACAAAAAGGAAATTTGGTTCGCGTCAGCATCAAAAAAGTATTAAATATTTTATAAACATTTTTATGCATTTTTTTTTTCAAGTAATTATTTAAATTTAAATGTAATAAATTTTTGTACACACCAATTTCTTGTGAATTTCGTTTGCAATTTTTTACAAGCGCGCCACAGAATCGAAAGGAAAGATCTCGACAAATGCAAAATAAAAAATACAAAAAAAATATATATATATATTCTTTTGCAAGCATTAGAATGGTGAATAAATCAGTTGCTAAACTCTTAAAAATTAGCAAACAAATCAAAATGAAAACTAACGAGAACAACAAACAAAAACAAAAACAAAAAAAAAACACAACAATAACAAGTAAAAACATAATACATCAATTAATTTTAACACAATTTTAACTAACTGTAATCTGTAATTTGTAACCAATTACGTTCGATAAAAAAGAAGAAAACAAAAAACAAAAAAGGGTTCTTATACATAAGTTTCATATTATTTTGCATTGTTTTCCTAACACATAAAATATTAAAATAAAATATAAATATAAATAAAAATAAAAAGACGAATTAAAAACAAAAAAGAACAAAAACCCATTTTTTATTTCATAATTGTGGATTTATTTTTGCACATATTTTAGAGTCGTAGAGTCGTTATTTTTACTACCTATTTCGATCCGGAGAGGCGATCACAAATTGAAGTAAATATAAACATGCATGTGACTGACTGCTATATAATCGGTATTCATTAAATTTCTTATTTCAATGAAGCTTCAGTCAGGCTTGAAACTCAAACTCAAACTGAATCCGACTCCCTGAGTCTGTCGCAACAGCTTAGTGTAAGTCGCATTCAATGACCGCAAGGATTATGTAACTTTGACGGGCCGAACTCGCTGCTCGGTGGCGGTCCGGCGGCAGTCCGGGCTGAGTTCTAAGCGATTGCTTTGATATTTGGCTTACCTCGATAATCAGTCAAGCGTGAAATCGGAATTAAACGCTCGGCCAACTCATATCAGCGCTTTATATTTGCCAATAAATACGCAACACGCTTTAAAATATGACCAAAATTGTAGCTGAGGCCCCCACCCACCCCCACCCTCAACCGAATCGAGCGAGAATTTACCAAAATGCGGTTAAAGCGAGCTGACAAGAAGTAGCTGGTTGGGTAAGGGAGAAGCCAGCATTAAGCATTAAGCATCAGCAGCAGCCACCGCAGCAATACAAATGCGCATAAATTCATTTTGAAATCCATATTTTGCATGACACAAATTTTACGACTGCCACGCCCCGAGTAAATACATGTACACTGATTTATATGTGTACATCTATGTGTGTGTGTGTGTGTGTGTGTGTGTGTAGTTGTCTGGCTGTGTATAAAGAGCATGATAATCAAACTTTACTGCTTATAATTTGGCGATGCAGCAGCAAAAGTGCCGCTGGGCGTCGACCATTCTATGAATGGCAGCTGTGCGGCGCTCCACACCCAGTGCACCCTGTGGCATTTGCGGCAAAAGGGTGTCAGTTTGTGCTTGTCTAAAAATTGCTGGCCAAATATTGCACAGATTTGGCAACTGTGTTTTGCATTTTAAGCGCCAGAGAGGTTAAAGAGCGGACCGCAAGCAAAACGGTAATTATTACATCAGCCAAGTATTTTCAAAGTTGAGAAGCAATACCAGCACAACCTGTAATGGCAACAATACCAGCAGCAGCAGCAGCAGCCGCAACACCAACAAGGACGGCAATATGCAAAAGGACTCTCCATCTCACTCGCTCGCCCGCTCGCTGGCTCTTGCAATTCAAACTTGGTGTTGCCTACTTTTGAGGGCTATGCGCAAATTACTGAAGTTGCTGCTTGCTGCCTGTTGCCTGTTGCCTGTTGCCTGTTGCAGCAACAACAGCCGAAGTTTGGCCGAAAACCCAAAACCGTTGCTGCTGCTGCCAACTTATTGAAAACGCTTTACAATTACAAACTTACGCCAACTATGAAATTGTTTGTTCAAAGTCCATGCGCAGGGTATTATAAGTCGTTACTCTCCCAACCCCAACTCATCTCTGTCGGATTAGAGCTCGTTTTTTGCTTCAACTTGCTTCAAGTTGCACTCAGATGATCGGTTGATTTGTTGTAAGGCTCTCAACAAAGATCAAATTTCAACATAATGCCAGTAACAGCATAAAAGCAATTAAATATTGTCGATTTTGCGAATATTAGTCTCAACTTGGTCAAATCCTTACTTTTGCGAAATGATTCTGCAAAGTGAAAAACTCTAATTGCCCATAAAAAGAGCTGCATCCTGTCTTCTCCGGCAGGTTGTAAGTGGGGCAATGTGCATGAAAATGGTGAAAACATAGTGAATAGCACAACTTTTTAGCAACTAAAAGGAAATCCTTCAAACTATTGAACTAGCGTTAAATGCAAAGATAAAGATGCCTTTTTACTTGAAGTCCTTTAAGCAAGTGATAAGTGCACTCAAATTGAGATTCGCTATACTCTGTGAGAGGGGTGGGAAAGATAGGAGATTGGAGATAGGAGACAGGAGACAGGAGGACGAAGGAAGGAAGGAAGGCATCGCTGGATCAATTTGTGCCACCCATTTTAATCTGCAATAATCCCAACACTTGCAAAACTACTCGGATCAAGTTACGAAACTTTTAATAGCCAACCCCGACACGTTTAATCAAGTTTGCGGGCTTAATGCCAAATAGCTAGCGAGTGTACTCGTATGCGTGTGGTCCTCTATCCAGCAATTCCAGCAACTTGCCGCCGCCATCCGATCAGCAGCAGCCACTCGCTGTCGATGTGCCTCATTACATGCAACTTAAGGGGCAAAATGTAAAACTTATATTGAAATCAACTTTTCGCAAAGCTTTTCCATAATGTTACCGCTACACGTGTGTGAGTGTGTGTGTGTGTGTGTGTGTGTGTGTGTGTGTGTGTAGAGGTTGTGCGCCTAAAAATATGCTGCTGCTTTTTGGACAACATGTTGCCCCAAAAACTTTGATTTTTCACCTTAAAGACACAAACTTTAAGCATGGCACACACACACACACACACACAAATAAAGGGGGGAAAAGCGAGAAAAAGTGCAAACTCAAAAATAACAAGAAGAAGCAGATGATGGGCAACAAAAGCGAACTAAATGAGAGCTCAAGCAGCAGCAGCAGCAGCAGCAGCAAAGTTGCAGGGAGTGGAGCGAGGGGTTTTGACGGTAATGTGGCGCGTCGCAACTTTATCTACAAATTGGACAGTTTGACAGTTCAAAGACTTTTTCATAAACTAGTGTAACTTTTCGTGTTGCGCTCCCAAAATGAAAACGAACAACAACAGTAACAAAGCAGCAGCAGCAGCAGCAGCAGCAGCAACAGCAGCAGCAACAGTAGCTGTAAGAGTTGCGAAAGTATTTTTTAGTGGACATTTCATAGATTTACAACTTTATAGAGAAACAGCAAATCGATTTCTCTGCAAACGCTTCTTGAGTTTTCTTCCTCCCACTCTCGCTCTCGCTCTCTTCTCAAGAGCCCGCAACAAATTGCAGCACATTAGTGTTGAAAGGTTGGAGTTTTGGGTGCAGGCTTAGTTGTTGAAACACTCGGTCCATGACCACCAAGAACACGAGCAGCTTTCGATAGAGATTAGTCACATGTATTCCTTTACTGATACCTTGGACTGTCTTTGCAGACTGAATGCAATTGAATGCCTAATTATGCCAATCTTTAAGCTGATTAGAGAAAGAATGAAAGAGAGCTCCTTCAGAATGTTGTTGTTACGTTTCCATGTACGAGTACACTATGCATACCCAACTATACAGTAAACATCATACTCGTAATATGAAGAATTCAATTTAAAACATTAATTTTCGTGTGTCGGAATTCTTAGCAGGACTTAGTCCAATCAGGTTCGTCTTTAAGCCCTTTCAGTGCCTTAGCATAATTCAGCCGAATTGGCGAACGGCGGCGTCAATTAAACAAATATCAGAGATATGGAGAAGAGGTGCGGGGGATGGTCGATGGTAGTTGGGTGGAGTTCACTGAATGGGCTTCTTCAAGTTTGGTTGGTCGGCCAGACAGACAGACGGTCACTCATTGCACTTTATGCGTTAAAAATAAATTCTCAAGTGCTTTTGTGTGGCAGCAAACGCCGAGGGCTACGGCGACTGCGACGTCAACAGCAAAGGCGGCTCCTTTTGGGTATGCAACACTTTTTTGTATTCAGCAACTTCTGTTCTGCTCACGCGTGTGTGAGTGCGAGTGCGAGTGCGAGTTTGAGTGTGTTTTGTGTGTTGAGTGCCACTTGCCAACGTATTTATGTGTGTGCAGCTCTTTGGCTTTTGACACACACACACACACACACACACACAACACACACATATGTGCAGACACGCCACTTGAATTGTTATTTAAAAATGATTAAAAGCTCACAAAAAAAAAAAAAATAATGACGGCAAACTCTAAATAACAAATGACATGGGCAAGTCTATATTGTAAATGATAGAAGCGATACATACCCTGCACATCCAGCCAAATGATAGGCGAAAACACTGAGACACTCAAAAGTATCTGTAGCTGCAAGATTTAAGTGTATATTTCAAATGCAAAAGTATCTGTTAGATGCAAATGCATTAATTCGATTTAAAAGCAAATTGTGATTTTCAGTAAACTTTTAGTTTCGCACAGCTGACCAGAAAAAACATGTCTAACCCAGGCACATCCTTGCTTATTTTTCAAGCACATTTCACTGGTAGAACGAACGGAAACGAGTTGACAGACGAAAGTTCCTGTTTTCTCGGAAACTACAGGCTTGATTTTGTTGTCCTTTATCCACTTCCAATGCCATTTTTACAACCAAGCTTTTGAAATACGACTCGACAATTTTATGCCTTATTTATTATGTATGTGTGTGTGTGTGTGTGTGTGTGTGAGTGCTTTTCTTTAAGTTTATTTCAGCTGATTATAGTTGATGTTTTATGTTTTAATCGGCATGATAAGGACTCTTGCCTATCCAGAGGACATAAGAATGGTCTTATAAATTGTCATGATTTGAGCAATTTTTATCATTTTTTCTCACTTTTTCGGTGTATAAATAACGCTTTAAGGTTCTTAAGAAAAGGCAGAGTCACAGTTTAAAAACCAATTCCATAAATTGTCGATCAAATAAATGTTGCATACTTGCAGGGGTGCATAGAATAACTTTTTTAATGATAGTCTATGGAATCAATACTTGGTAATAGTATAATTTAATTGTGTTTGTAAAGTGTTCATGTGGTAAGCTAAACATTACAACGGAACGAAGACAACGCCAAACAGTCGTCCACAAGAGTCGTCATTTTTGGAGCGTGGAGTCGGCTGGCTCATTTTCCTGTGCGAATGTGCAAAACCAAGTTGGCAAAGATACATTCAATAGATAAATATTTTAGATGGATAATTCAAAATAAAAGATGAAACTAGAATTGGTTTACCATTATCTACGCAAATCAAATAAACAAAAAATCGCTGGAGCACAAAGACTTATAAGCTGTATTATTGTTATCGACACATAAATTTGGTGTTCCATAGATACTTTCATCAAACATACACTTTTTGATTTTAGTCCTTATTTATCATTAACACCTTTCCTTTTATGCAGATCCTTTTGGGCTAGTCCCAGTTACCCGTTGCAACTGGCGACAATTTCCGTGCGCTCAAAGTATATGAGACCGGTACGGAAGTGGAGCTGGAGTAGCTGGGAGTAGCAGAATGAAGCCACCCCTGAATCTATCCCCGACGCCATTGCCAACGCCGCGTCACCGTCACCGCAGGCTCAGCGGTGCAAAATGAGTGCCACTTGCCGCTTGTCGCGCGGCCAACCGACTATATAATTTACAAGCCATGCAGGACAGCATTCAGCACAGTGTTTCAAATATTATTTGCAGCAACTTTGCTTGCTTTTAATTACTTACTTATGTATTGTTGTGTTGCTTGTGACATCTCTATCATATTCTTGAGGAAGTCAAGAAACTTCCCAAAGGTATCAAATTCTTTATAATATTTTTTTTTTCTCATTTTAAAAGAAACAAAAAGATGAGCACTGCTTGGCTATACCTATGAACATAAAAGGAGATTGTACGTCGACATACAAATAAGTTTCGTTCCACTGTGCACTGGCAGCTTTTGTCGTCGCTTCTTGGCACGTGTGCGAACCATTTAGTGTTTCATATGCTTAAAATGCTTTTGTGCATTGCTGCACCTGTTTTTTATACCATCCAGTTGCACCCGTCCCTCCTCTGGCCTGCCCCAAAATAACACTCATCCTGGCCAGGACCCTTGCAAAGGGAATTGCAGGCATTTTTATTGTCTTCTCAGTTCTTATATTTAAATATTTATGCGTGCAAACAAAAGAACAAATTTGTTTATATATATCTTTAGAAAGAAAAAACATATTTTGCGATTTGTTGCCCTTTACTACGAAATATATGAAGGCATACGTTTATGATCCCAAAATATGCATATACCATTCTTAATAAGTATGAACAGGTGATTTAATATAGTCATGGCAGAAGCATAAGCATAAAATATTGAGCCATACATTACCATATCTATATATGCATTATACTTGAACGTGGATTCATGTCGATGACCTAGCGAAGTTTAGAAAATTACCATTATACTATAAAAAAAAAAAATAGGAATGATTTTGCAACATGTACATTTTTATTCAAAATTAAGAATATAATTTTCAAATTTTCCCCCAAAGATAAGAACATTTTTTATATTCTGAATACATATTTTTTGATTTTTAGATTGATCAAAAATTCTCTGCTGACTATAGAATTTCATATTTAATTCGTAGAAAACTCGTTAATGTTTGTACTTATTCACATCATAGAAAATTAAAATACATTTAAATCATTTTTTTAGTTTTGTGCACAAAGTTAAAAGAAAGTTAAAGGGAACTATACTGATCAGCAATTGACAAACGATCCGTTCCAATCCGTAGTCACTAAGTTTGAATTTAAGGGTCACTGTCAAGCTGTGCCTAGTTCACCCTTGACCTACAGCTTGTAACTTAAAATAATATTTAAAACAACAACTATTTTCTCAGAGCACTCTTGGAGTACTGTGGTATCAACTAAGAACGTAAAAGGATTAAGAAGAAAGATATAAACGAGAAAACGCAATTAGATTTGTTGAAACTATTTTGCTAAGCTTTGCTCTCTCTATTTATGTGTGTATATCTATCTATGTGCGAATGAATATAACAAGCTACAAAAAAATTGGTATAAACATCAGAACTACAGAAATAATTGAAAGCAAAAAAACTGGCCTTCGATCTATATACAAATTCGAAATTAGAATGTGTGCTAAGCTGTGTGAATATAAAACCGTGAAATGAATCATATTCTATGTTTACTCTGCTAATAGGAATATTTCGATCTGATCAATCTAGCTGCATCTGTAAATGTGGCCGCAATAATAATGTCTCGACAGCTGTCGCCAATCTGAAAATCTTCTCGCCATGTCGTTGGTTGGGAAGTCCTAGGCCAATTGTAAACTGTTTGATCTGGACTCGAATAAAATGTAAACAGCTAAGATTGATATTGCTGACGCAACTGCAGTCGTATTGCTTAAATCGTTACAAATGTTCCACTTAGTTTATAGTAAGCAATGCTAGATGATAATTGTCAAGATTGCCTTCAAATTAAAGGCTGAATGCTGCCATATTAAAGTAAATATTGAATACTTCATAGTCATGGACAGAGTCCACCAGATGTATTAACTATGGACTACAATTGTATTGGATTTGGGCGCCTAATCTGTTCTTCTTTTGTTTTCCACATATAAGTTACTGTTACAATAGTTGTGTTCATTTTTTGAATATAATTATAAATCGTTATATATATGTATATACATTTCGGTTGTTAGTGTAAAAAAAGCAAAAAAAAAAAAAACTGAAAATTTTATAGTTTATAAAATGTAAAAAGTTCTATAACAAGTTTGTTTCGTTTTTTTTTTTATTATTATTTTTTTAAGCTTTTATGTTTCCTTCCTGTTTCTGTTTGTTCTGCTAACTATACATAAAAGTATGTATGCGTGTGTGTGTGTGTGTGTGTGTGTGTGTGTGTGTGTGTATACGTGCATGCTCTTGTGTAGTTTTGTTGTCTCTGTCACAATGCCGTCTCGCTTGCACAAACCAATTCTGCGCTATTTTCTATATGACAATCATAAGATTGTTTTGTGTGTGTGTGTGGGTGCATATATGTCTGTTGTGTGTGTGTGTATATATATATATTCGTCTGTATGTGTGTGTGTGTGTGTTTGTGTATAATGATAATGATGATTGATGGTTTAAACCGAATTAAGCTCCTCTGGAGACACCCCCATAAGGATGATTCAACCAACTCTCTTCTTTGTCATTTTCTTCTGATTGTTGTTGTTGTTGTTAATAGTGTTTATTTTTATTTATGTTTGTTGTTGTTGATGTTGTTGTTAATGTTCTTGTTGATGTTGTTGTTGTTGTTGTTGGTGTTGTTCTTTAATGAGATAAGCTTATTGCTGTTCTTCTGGTTGCTGTTGGTGTTGTAAGGTTTGTTGCAGTTGTTGTTGTGGTTGTTGTGGCAGTCTTGTTTGCTTGGTCGCTTCTAAGACGCTGCCATAACCGACACTGGCGCCGACGGCGCTGACGTCTCATGCGAATCGAGATGATTGAGCTGCTTTTGCTCCTCCTCGGCACGCAGCTTGGCTGCCTCCTTCTCCTGCAGCTGTGCCTCCAACTCCTCGATATTGCGAAAGATGCGAGCGTATTGGAAACGTTGCTGACACTTCAGCTTATATTCCTCCGCCTCCTTCTCGCAGTCACCAAACACATCGCCGTCCCGCAACGCCGTGTAGATCTTGATTGCCTCCTACACAATATAAAATCGAAAGATTAGGAACAGAGCAAGAGTTTAATTGATTTGATGCGCACCTCTAATCGCAGCTTGCTTAGATTAAAGCCGGTGATGAGCTTGATGGCTGCGTCCTTTTTGCTGGGATCCAGCTCGTAAAGGCCACGTGCGCCTTCGTATAAATGCAATATGGAAGAAGCATGATGCTTGGCAATGAATTCATCGTTCAGCTGCTGTGGCGTCTTGGTGCCTATCAGTTCTTTGGTGGCCTTATCCAGCACCTTTTGCACGTGCACGTTGAACGGCTGCTGCTTTTGGGCGCTGGCCAGCGCCTTCATGAAGCGTATAATACAGCTATGTAGCACCGGATGCGCCGGGTTTAAGGCCCGCGCACGCTGTATCGACTGCAGCATTAGCAATAACTTATTCTTCCGATTGTAAACCTCGAAGGCCAGTAAATGCGTCGCACTGTTCTCTTTGGCTAATTGCTGTAGCGGCTTTAAAAACTCAATGGCCTTCTCCAGTGGCTCATCGGTCCGCTCCAGTTTCTCCGGTATTAGCTCATCCAGTTGTGGGGCATCGGGATCGGATTCCTGATTGGCCTGCTGCTTCGATTTCTGATGCTGTTCACGCTTCACCTGCGCCTGCGCTGCCTGTGCGCTCTCCAACTCGGCTTTCTTCTTGGCCTTGCGCTGTTTACTGCGCAGCTTCTTCAGCTCCGATGGCGGCAGGTTCTCTGTATACAATATACATCTCAGTCAGTGTGCTCTTCTGTTTGTTTGTGTTTGTGTGTGTGTGTGTGTGTGTGTGTGTGTTTGTTTTCTCGCCGTTTTACTCACCGATATCAATTTCCTCAATCGTTGTCTCTGATTTGAGGGGCTTGTCGTACAAGTGTATGTAGACCTCGATGGCGCACTTGGCCGCCTTGAAGTAGAACGGATGACGACGCAGCACATCCTCAAGACGCAAAAGACCCACATACGCGCGCAGCGTCATCTTGCGCATGCAATACGTGTGAAAATCGAACTGATCCTCAATGATCTCGGCAAAATGACGATCCACCTCGTGGCACTTCTTCAGCGCATCGCCCCATCGACCCGTTCGCTGAAATGCCACAGCGCATTCCGTTTGAAACCACATGCATTGCATCTCATTCAGATTGTCCATGGGTGGGACGCCCTCGCGCGTAAACTTGGCGCATACCTCCTCCGCCTCAATCACCATATCCGCACGCAGCATATACTTGGCGCACTTCGAGTTGATATAGCTGCAAGAGATATATCACATTTATGGTGTTAGATGACTATCTATCTAAGTATGCATTTCGTATGTCGTATGTCGTACCGATCCGCCGTGTCCATGCTCTGTGCCTCCTCGAGCCAAACGTATGCCTCGACCGGATCACCGGCATGCTTGAAGATGCGACCCTTCGTGATGAGGAGCTCAATCAGCGTTGGCGTATGATCGATGGCCGCATTAATGTACTCCAAGGCACGGTCTGTGTCACGCATATAATCATAGTGCTGCGCCAGAAATAGCGCTGTCCAGACCAACGCCGAGGCCGGTTCGACGGGCACACCGGCATCGGCGTCTTCGCGCGAAAAGTGGCCAGAGCGCGTCAGATTCTCAAAGTATTGCAGCGTCAAGGACTCAATAACGACCGCCTTGTCCGCCTCCTGATGCAATGTACGCACATTAACAAACAGCGGCGGTACACCCTTGCGTAGACCACGGCGCAAATACTCATCGGCAACCACACGAAACTCGTCGCCGGTGGCAATATTCAGGGGCAGGCGACGTGGGCAGAGGGCGTGAGGATATTCCGACTGGAACTCACGATAAACTGAGACAATATCGCTGGAACTGCTGACACGACGCGCAATCATATATTGCTCATAGTAGAGCACATTCTCCGGATTGCGACGGATGAGTGACTCAAAAATGGGCACTCCCATCTCGTGCAGATTCAGCTTAATATACAAATCGCCAAGAGTTTCGCGCACAGCCAGTTTGTCGACAATTAGCGGCTCGTACTTGAGCAGATGCACGAGAGCCTGCTGCAGATGCGACGATTCGATGAGTATCTGGTTCTGGTACAGCAACAGCTCCGAATGGCGATAGTCATGGGGCTCCTGTTTGACAAATTTTAATCGAGACAAAGATAGTGTTAAGCGGAGCAGTCAAATTGAATGTCTTACCGACTTCACTTACAATTGACGTCTGCGATTGGCTAAACGTCTCAAGAATGTTGTTGGCCATCTCGTGGTCGCCCAGCAGATGATAGCTCATGGCGAAGCCAATCCAGGAGGCGTGCTGCGAGGGTCGCAGCGCGAACAGGTGATGGCGTGTCTCCTTGTAGCCCTCGAGGTCGCGCATCTGTATTTGCAACAGCGACAGATCCTTCAATATCTGCAGATTATCCTTCTCCCATTTCAACGCATTGCGATAGCACTTAATCGCCTCATCATACTTTTTGTCGCTGCGCTGCAGCAAGCCATACACATGCCAGCAGACATGGGAGCGCAGATCGTTGCGCAGACCCAGGCGCACATACTTGTAGGCCTCGTCGCGACGACCCAATCCATTCAGCGTTAGCCCCTTCATGGCCAGAGTCTCGCCGTGTTCCGTGAACTTTGGATTTGAGAGTATCTGCTTGGCCAGCTTGAGGCCGTTTTTGTACTGCTTCATTTCGTAGCATTTCTGTGCGGGTGCGGAATGCCAACTAATTATTAAATCTACATTTATATGTCTTTTTATACATTTATAAATTTCTTTAAATGTGATTCGATTGATTGAATGGATTCAGTGCATTTGGAGTGGTGTTAAAGTTAATCCAATATATATATATATATATATGTACATATATGTTTATTTGACGGACATTGCAATTTTTGTGTACCTTTGGAACGAATTCTCTCAATTTGATAAGCGACAATTGTTGTGTGGAAATAGATCAAATGCCGATCAATTGTGTGATCGAGCGCACTAACAATTGCCAATCAGCGCAAAAAGCCCGCCCGACCAACCAACCTACAAACCAACCAACTAACCAACCAACCAACCAACCAACCAACTAACCCCTCCTGTCGCCCGGCTCGCTCGCTCGATTCAATCGAAGTTTGAGGTTATGCGACGGGCTTAACAACAAAAACAGACGATTGTTTTTGCATCGGCGTAACCTTTTTGGGGTAAGGAGTAGCAACCTTTACCAGCACATTACTAATTCCAATTGGAATCGTAACCAGTGATTTCCATTGTCGTTGTTTTTCTGTAATGCCAAAAATAGGCGCAACGAAAAAGCACATGATAACCTGTGTGTGCGTTGGTATGTGTGTGTGTAGTTTGTAAGTGTACTTGTATGTGTGTGTGTGTGTGCGTATGGGTGTATGCATGACAGCAGTAGTTGGAAATGTAGCCGGCGATTAGGGGATTACAGAATGCAGATGGTTAATACACACACATATATACATATATATATATGTATATATATATATGAATTTGTGGGCTTACCAGTAATTTACGAAAGAGCGCAGCCTCCTTGGGCGGCAGTGGTTCGCTGGAAGGCATCTTCGAAGTTTGCTGCTGCTGCTGCTTCTGCTGCTTCTTCTTCAGCTGCTACTTTTGCACCGGATTGAAAATTCTTCTGTTCGCTAAGAGGGGGAGCTAATATTGTTATTATAAGTGTAATTACTTAAGCGTGCGATTATAATTTTTCGCCCAGGCACACCGCACAAAAAAAAAAAACACACATACACGGCGTTAAAAATATATATAAATATATGTATTTTCTAGGTAAAATATACCGCGAGCACGAGCAAAATTTCGTCTTGACGGTGAGACAGCAACATTAACGCAATATACTCATGCAGCATGTGTTCGCGCACCGATTTGAATGGCAATTGGGAGCGATTCGATTTATATCATTTGCACAGAACGCAGTTAGTCAATTATACCCAACGGTGGCGCACATTTGCTAGATTCAATTCAATACTTACTTTTTAATTAACTTAATAGTCAATTTGATTTTATAAATTTTTCGTGTCGGTCCGCACACAAGCACTGGGATCACAGCTGAGTGCCACTGTCCTAGTGGCAAGAAGCAGCTGCAACAGCGGGCAAGCACTTGTTATGTAAATCGTTTGAATTATTACTTAAAACAAATGTAATGCGTTAATGTGGGACTGTCAGTCTATACATTTAATGCATAAACGCTATCACACACGTTCTTTTGCTTCGTATATTTCCAGACTCTACGAAGAGTTCATGTTATATGTGCTCACCAAAGCTGACATCAGCTGTCAAAGCAAAAAGGGCATATCGATAGTGCTCTGCTCGAATATCAAAGCATCGCCTGGCAAAATATCGATATCAAAGCTAGTTATGACCGCTTTGGAGCAATTCCCGAGTAAATACTAACATGAATTCTTTGGCCAGACTTGGGAGCTATGTTTGCCAAGGTGTGCAAATCGCCGGCTGTGGCGTAAGTTCCTCTAATATAAGAATTTCTACAATTGTATTGTAAATATATATATATATATTTGATATTTGCAGTTGCAGCAAGTGCGCACAAAATACGCCGACTGGCGAATGATTCGCGATGTGAAACGGCGCAAGTGCGTCAGCGAGCATGCCAAGGAACGTTTGCGGGTAAACTCGCTACGCAAGAACGACATATTGCCCATTGAGCTGCGTGAGGTGGCCGACGCAGAGATTGCCGCCTTCCCAAGGGATTCATCATTGGTTCGTGTGCGAGAACGTTGCGCGCTTACGTCACGTCCGCGCGGTGTGGTCCACAAATATCGTCTCAGTCGAATCGTGTGGCGTCACTTGGCGGACTACAACAAGCTGTCGGGTGTGCAGCGTGCCATGTGGTAGAATTAAGCTGTTTTGTTTCCCCTCGATTCATTTAGCATTGTCACAAGCTATACAAATAAATACAGAAATCTAATTGAATAGCGCTGGCACAGCTGTTTTCATCGATTATCGTCTTTCGATAACGATAAACGGTTAGTTTACCTCTCGGCCGGCAGCTCGGTTTGTTTACTGTTCAAAATGAGCAGCAGATCAAGCAAAGTGAGCAATAAGCGCCGTAACACCGCAGGACAGTCGCTCAATTTGGTTGAGTTTAGTTTTCTGGATCACAAGGCGACGCTGAGCGGCCTGCTGCTAACGAAAGGCCGCCACCAGCTGAGCCTCGTCGAAAACGAGTCGGACTTTTGGAAGTTTGTCAACAAATATGAATCCATGCTGCGAAGCATTGGGCAGCCGGTGCTGCCGCCGCTGCTCACCAATTTGGAGCACACACAGCCGCAACCATATCACAAGGGCAAGCACCTCTCACTGCAGCTGGACGAGGAGGCGCTACGGCGTGACAACAGCAGCAGTAGCAGCGATGAGCTGCAGTCACAATTCCTCCAGTTGGTGCTCATCTACCTGGACTTTAAACAAAAAGAAAAATTCAATCGCATCAAGAAATTGCGTCAGGCCCAACGTGCGCTGCCCATTGCACGGTTCAAGGAGGATTTGCGCAGCTCGCTGGACGCGTCGCGAGTCCTCATTGTTGCAGGCGACACGGGCTGCGGCAAGTCCACACAGGTGCCACAGTTTCTGTACGAGTTCGGCTATCGCAGCATAGGCAAGTCAAATTCAACTCTACGCAAAGCAAAGCTAGTCAATTATAAATATAGCTTCTTCAAAATATACAAACAAATCCCTCAGTTTAAAATCCAACTGCATCCGTCGGTTTGTCCTGGCCAAAATCTGAATTCTTTGATTGTTAGACGTATCTGATAACTGATTTGCAATCCTCTCTTTTTGATAGCCTGCACCCAACCGCGTCGTCTAGCGTGCGTGACGCTATCAAAGCGTGTGGCGCACGAGCTACTGGATGACTATGGCAGCAAGGTGGGCTTCCAAATCCGCTTTGAGCGCAACAAGACGCAGAATACACACATTTTGTTCATAACGGAAGGATTGCTGTTGAGGCAGTTGGCGGTGGCCGCCAATCTGGAACAGTACGATGTCCTCATTTTGGATGAGATCCATGAGCGCAATCTGTTTGGTGATTTCTTGCTGGGCGTGACCAAGTGCCTGCTGCGCGCAAAGCCGCAGCTGAAGCTTATACTTATGTCGGCTACCATCAATGTGGAGCTGTTCTATAACTTCTTCAAGGAGGAGGGCGCACGCCTGCTGCAGGTGCCCGGCAGACTGTTTCCTATCAAGATGCGCTACATGCCGCCCCCGGCGCTGGAGCTAAAGGCAGGTCAGGCCACAGCAACGGGCAGCAAGCGTTCGCAAGGTGCGCGTTTCGATCCGGCGCCATTTGTTCAAGTGCTCTCTCTCATCGACCAACAGTATCCGAGTAGGTGGCCCAAATCAATAGCAATATCCCACATAAATAACGTGTACTCAATCTCAATCTCTCCATCTGTCAGGCACGGAACGTGGCGATGTGCTAATCTTTGTCAGCGGCGTTAATGAGATCGACAGTGTTTGCGAGGCCATTAAAGAATATGCCAAGGAACAAAGCTGCTGGTTGGTGCTGCCGCTCCACAGCGGACTCGCACTCGCCGAGCAGGACAAGGTCTTTGACTATGCGCCAGATGGCATGCGCAAGTGCATCGTCTCCACGAACATTGCCGAAACGTCGCTGACCGTTGACGGTGTGCGTTTTGTCATTGACTCCGGCAAGGTGAAGGAGATGAGCTACGATGCCAGCTGCAAGGGACAACGCCTCAAGGAGTTCTGGGTATCCAAATCATCGGCGGAGCAGCGCAAAGGTCGTGCCGGACGTACAGGACCAGGCGTAAGTCTCTCATTTGTAATTTGTAATTTTAGACTTGACTTGGAACGCTTTATCATTAAAACATACATATTATTATAATAGTAGTGAGCACAGATCTTTTAGACAACAAAAATAGACAAAATATAGTTCAAAACCTATGCAAATTTAAGATAAGTAAACATTAAAAATTCGCAAAAAACTGAAGTCCCTTAATTCAATAATTTTGATATTTATTTTATAATTATTTTTTATCATAATAGCAGTGGAAAAATAGTGAAATTTTCTCAGCTTTCCCTGCGGCCAAATAATATTTCTAAAAACTAGAAATAATGGCTGGTTATATTTTAGTCGTTCCATTTAATTTAGAAGAAATATTTGATATTTTGAATAACATTTTCGAAAGTCTGTTTTTTGCATATGCAAGAGTTGAATTTATAATAAGCTGGGCGAACATTATATATGATCATCACCTGAGGAACAGAAATCTTTCCAACTGTTTAACCAGAGAATTCTGGCATGTTCGCCGCAGGTTTGCTTCCGCTTGTTCACACAGCAACAGTTCGATGGCTTCGAGGCGTATCCCACGCCGGAGATCAATCGCGTGCCGCTGGACACAATGCTTCTGCAAATGGTATCCATGGGACTGCCGGATGTGCGCGCCTTTCCCTTTGTCGAGTCGCCCGAGGCGGAGCGCATCGAGCTAACGATACTGGGACTCAAGCAGCATGTAAGTGGCAAGGAACCTGAATCACTGAATTGAACTAATAAATGCAATCCAACACTGCTGCAGTGCGCACTCAGCGTGGATGAGAAGATTACGCCGCTGGGCAGCTCGCTGGCCAATCTGCCCGTAGAGCTGCCCATTGGCAAGATGCTGCTGATGGGTTGTGTCTTCCCCGAAGTGGAGCAGCTGCTTACACTGGCCGCCATGCTGAGCGTACAGAATCCATTGACGACACGTGCCCACATGGATCAGCGCTGCGAACGCGAACGTCAGCCTCTGGAGTCGGATCAGGGTGATCTGTTCACGCTGCTGCGTGCCTATCGCGGTTGGCTGCAGCTGAAGATGGGCCTTGAGAATACGCGCAAGTGGTGCCATCGGCTGGGCATTGAGGAGCAGCGCTTCTATGAGGTATGCAAGCTGCGTCACCAATTCCAGCGCATTCTCGAAACGTGCCGCATGGCGCCGCCAACTGCCGCCAGCTGCTTGACCAGTGCGGAGCGAGCCCAACGCCATGGCGAACTACGTCAACTGAGGGGCCTAAAGCGTCGCCAACGTTTCGAGCAGCCGCGTCAGCGCAAGCTGCTCAAACAGCAGCATCACGACCAGCTGGATGAGGATGATGGCCAGGGCGACGGTGATCCCAGCGAGGATATACGCGATGTTGACTTTCGGCTGCGCCACGATGCACGCCAATTGGCGCTATTGGAACGCTCGGCGCATGTGAAGCGTCATCGGGATGTTATGCTGCTAAAGTTGCTGCTCGTCAGCGGCTTCTATCCGCAGCTGGCCATCGCGGATGAGTTCAACCACTGCAAGGGCGGCGGCCAGCAATTCTTTCACACTCAACTCAAGCCGTTTCTTTCGCTGCATCCCAATTCGCACTTCGCCAAGTGCTATGAGCTGCTCAAGCTCGCCGACAGCGATCTGCATTTGAAGCCATCTTACTACACGCCCAAGCAACCGCTCAGCGATCGTCATCAGCTGCTCTGCTATCAGTGAGTAGTCGCCAACTAGGCAAATATATTGACAACCAACAAAGTAGTAGAAGAATACATCTCCGATATTGTCCGTTGTCGGATAATTTGATTCATTATATTCACCTTTATTGCTTGCAGATCCCTACTGGAGACGGCCAAGCCGTATCTGATGAACTGCATCCGGTTGCCGGCAGCACAAACGCTGCTACTGTTTGGCTATGCCATCGATACCAATGTGGGCGTCTCGCGCATCGTCTGCGATGGCTGGCTAGGCCTCGATTTTCCACAGCCAGGCAGTGGGCTCCAGCTGCTCAGTCGCGCCATTGAGCTCCGACAACGCTGGAGCAGCCGACTCTATGCAAAACTAAATGGTGCGTAAGGATACCCAATTGGGATTAGCCATTGTTTGTTACAATGAGTGCGTGCAATCCATAATCTATAATTTCCAACTTTTTTAAATACACCTGCAAACTGCTTTTCATCAACAGAGCTGAACAACAGCAAGGAGGCGGCAACAGCGGGTTCGGCTCCATCGATTGCTTTGAGTGATGGCAACGACACACTCTGGCATGATCTGCTGGATTTTATGGGTCTCGAAGTGGCCTATAGTATAAGACGACTGCTGCCTGCCGATCTGAAGATATTGTATACCCGTTGTCCGCCGCCGGAGCTCTTAGAGGCGCTGCCAACGAATCCGTTTGCCGCCGATTATCCGCTGAGTGGGAACAGCGAGAAGGGGGGACTGAATGTCTCTGAGCATGTCGTCTACGGCTGCCTGGCCGAATTGCCCTGGACACTGGCCATGGAGGCAGCATTGCTTGATCAACCGTGGCACTGTGCCCAATGTGACTTTCAGCTGGAGCAGTTCGTCGTGCCCGATCAGCTGAAGCATCGCCTCCAATGTCCAGGACGATGCAGCAAGGGAAAACGTCGTCTGACCACGCCCGAACCGGAAAGCATGGAAAAGGCGAACAGTTCACGTGATGGCGACAACTATCACTGCGCCAGCTGTGGCCGGCATCTGAAGCTGTCCCACATCGATATATTGCGCCATCGTCGCACCTGTGTAAAGTCTGCTTGATTTTTAGTTGTACCTCAAATGCACATCTCTGTAAATCGATACAAATAAATTATATTCAATTAAACAAAACTCATTTCAGCGAATACACACAAATTAGCCAAGACTCGAACCAACGCTGGACATATCCAAGTGGTCTAGCTGGACACACTTTATCCCTCTCTCGCTCTCTCTCTCTCTCTCTCACCCTCTCTGTTTGTATCATGTTGGGGTGGACAAACTTCAGACAGATATTTTATTAAATAAATTCAAATAGTTGTTCATATTCATTTTCTATTTAATTTATTTTTCTTCGATAAATTTAGGAATCGTGTTCAGATTCAACACCTAATTAAAACAGGAAAAAATTATGAACCCTGCCACAAAACAATTTATTACTGATATTTTATACATAATGCATAATACATAAAAAACAACACATCAAAAGCTGGTTAAAACATTTATTCTCTAAAACCACAAAACAACGAGCAATATTCTTTTCGTATTCTCATTTTAGAGTCGAGTTGCCGCCCGATAAATATATTATGTCAACTATATCGCTGATCTCAATTCTCAAATAAATATGTTCTACTGTGGGATGATTATTTCTCTTTCTGTCTCTTTAGTTGTCATTCATTGATTTGTTGGCTCTTCTTAAAACATATTCTTTTATAGACACGTATAAATCATTTAAACAGACGTTTATTCTTTCTATATATTATTCTTATTCAAATTTCTTATTCAAAATTTCAATTTCAATTTTATAATAATTATGTTTTCCTGTATGAAAGTTTACTTTTCTCTGTGGCTATCTCTATCTCCCTCTCTCTCTCTCTACATGTACACACACACACACACACATATATATATATATATATATATATATCTTTAATTAATTAATATTATATTTAGTTGGCATTCTTAAAACAAAAAGTTGTCATTCATTACTTTGTTGCCTTTATAAATATTTTCTTATAATACATGTATACATATATATATATCTATATATATTTATATATTTTCTTGTATAGACACGCATAAATTAGTTAAACACACATATATATTATATATATATATTAGTTTTCTTTAAGAACCAATCACTTCACTTTCTTTTTCTCTCTTTTTGTGTCTCTTGACTTAAAACTTTAAAACTTTTGTTCTTCGAATAATTTAAAATATATTAAGAAAAAGCTGCTCGAATTTAAATAAAGTTTGAAATTACTTACGAATAAAACTAGTTGATTATATTATTTACTGCAAGAAAGATCACATCTTTGCTCGATCGATCTTTAACATATTTGACACATTCACGTTGATATAAGTAGATCAACAAAATTTCAAAATACTTGAGATCAGATCATGCTATCTCTTTATTTATAGTTAGTTTACATTTAAAACCTTGCTTTCAAAGGATGGACTTGATTAAGTTTACGTGTTTTCTGTAAAAAGGCCTCAGGTCAAAATATATAAAATATAACGAAAATAATAAGAAATTTATAAATAAAAGTCTTGTTTTTCTTTAAGAAAGATCACGTTTGTTGTCTGTCCGTCACTCTTTCCGTATCGTTGAATTTTTATTAGAGTTAGTTTTCATTTCTCGAAACTAACTTTACTTTCATAGTTTGGTTTTGCTTCACAGGTCCGATTAAAAAACGAAAATGTGTTTCTATATTCACACTAGTTTGTATATATATATAGTAAATATATACATATATAAATATACAGTAAGTGCTCCATATAATACATGCTGTAAGCTGCCTCATCTTCAGGAAAAAAATCTTTAGCAACGTTTGTGAGCAGTGAAGGAAGCAAAACGCTGATTGATTCGTTTTGTCGTCTTTTTGTTCTTTAGTGCAAGATGTAATCCAAATCAAATTTGGCTCCAATGCGTGGCACACGCTGTGTTCTAGTTAGTTGCGGCTAAGCGAAATAGAAATAGAGAGATGTTGATCAATAAATTATATTATTCAAACTGAAATTGATATCTTCAACTCACGGTTCTTTCAGTCATCCCCTCGGATTTGGCAGCGCTGGCGGCACTCGTGATGGGCTCTGTATTTGTGGGCTAGAAAACAATTGGTGTTTTTATTTATTTGTGCAATTAATAATGGAAGCTAATGCAAAACAATTACCGTTATCTTAAGAGTTCTCATTAGCTCAGTGCTGGCCTCATCGCCAGCGCTCTGAACCGCTGCTGCCGCTGAGCCACTTAGCTGTGCGGTGTCCTCAACAACAGCGTTGTCGCTGAAAAAAACATCCTGTTTGGGATTGTTCTGGGAAAAAGAAAAACAAAAAATAATAATAATAAATAAGTGTTATTAGAGTCTAGTTGGTGTTAATTATAAAACATCGCTAAGATCGCTTTTCAGTTCACTCAACAAATTATAAAAATCAAATCACTGTTCAAATTTTTTGACAATCAAATGAACTTTATCAACTCAGACATGACTGCAATTATGATAACTGGACCAACTCATTCCTTAAATGGAATATGAAACAACTCTCAGCTTACATCAATTTTCAGCAGGAAGCTTTTTATTTAATTCTAAGATTTGGAATTCGTAATTCTCAGTTCTTGCCAAGAAACTATTCAATGCAAGAATCTGATGTGAGTGGCTCCATAAGAAAGCGTTCGATTACTCGGGACTAACTTAATATTATTATAATTGGGATGCCTGCACTGCAACCTACTCGATCTATTGTGCCCCCTTCTAAGCCCATAGCTCCTCAATCAACCCCCAGCTGCTGCATGAATGCTAGAGTCTTTGTTGGGTTGAGGGTTTCTATGTCTAGTTTGGGTAGGTGACTTCTTAGTCTACAATGTCCTGTCAGTATCGTAAGCCGATTCTTGTCCATTTTTAATATAAATGATTACTATATTAATTTACACCTGGTCTAAGAACTTGTGGGATGGTTCGGATGGGGCTGAGCTGAGGCCACCAGGCGGGTCGCGGGTTGCGGATAGCGAACGGCCTCCACTTGTGGAGGTTAGCTGCGAATAACACGAGATTCCTCGTAAATAAGCAGTCCCGGACAAACAGCGGGTGCGGCAATGCTGATCGTACCGACAAGGCGCTTGTGTTGCCGCCTTTCAAAATATAGCCTCACACATCCCACATCCTCACATAACAAAAGTAAACAAAAGTTAAAAAAAATAGATAAAAAGATACAAATCTATAATCAGCAGATCCCGGAAATGCCGAGGAGTGACGTCATAACTGAGAAGCTGTATTTACCATTCCCAATAATAGAAAGAAAAAATATCAATAAATATAAAAAAAAAATGTAAATAACAAAAGTAAACATAAACAATAATAATACTTGTAAACACAAGTTAAAAAATAGATAAAAAGATACAAATCTATAATCAGCTGAGTTATTCCTGCGTAATATTAACGTGATAGCCTTACCTCCTATAATAAGGAAATAAGGAAGGCTAAGCGGAAGAATTACAGAGATTTCTGCGAAAGCATAGTTTGCACAAGCGAAGGCGCCAGGCTCCACAGAGCACTGGCGAAACGAGCGCCTGATGCGAACTTAGCATTGAAACGTGGGGATAACTCCTTTACGAGCACTAATCTACAGAAATTAGAACTACTTTTCAAGACGCACTTCCCAGGAAGTACACCTCTGCAGGAAGGAGCTATTGAAAGGGAAAACAGATATAGGCCGTCAACCGACGACTGGGCATGCGCCAAGTCGACGGTTACAGAGGAGAAACTAAAGTGGGCAGTTGGTACATTCCAGCCCTATAAATCCCCTGGAACGGACGGCATATCGCCAGCCTTCCTTCAAACAGAACAGGAAATCCTCCTCTCCCGTATCAGAAAGGCATTAGTAAGTAGCCTGGCTCTCGGATACATACCGAGCGCATGGAGAAGAGCCAGGGTAGTCTTCATCCCCAAGGCAGGGAAGAAAGACATTACCAGCCCAAAGTCCTTCAGACCCATCAGCTTGACATCGTTCTTACTGAAAACGTTGGAAAAGCTGGTGGACTACAAAATCAGAAACACTTTGCTTAAGCAAAGGCCGCTGCACCCAACGCAGCATGCATATAGAGTAGGCAGGTCCACGGACACAGCACTTTACCAGTTGCAACGCACTTTAAGTGCGGCAATTGACAATAAAGAAGTATCACTGTGCGCCTTCTTGGACATCGAAGGTGCTTTTGATAACACATCTCACGATGCAATCAATGCTACTCTTGAGAGAAGAGGCCTGGACCACACTACCAGCACTACCGGGCCACAGGGACATAGCGGGAAACGAGGCGGCTGACGAGCAAGCAAGAATGGGGGCAGGAAGGCCCCTAACAGGACCAGAACCGTATTGTGGCATAGGGAGGCACACTATACGACTGGAACTCAGAAACGAGGAGAGACAGAGACGGCAACAGAGCTGGTCAGAGACAGTGGGACTCAGACAAGCCAGATGTCTCCTAGGTGGTTATAATCCTGTACGTTTCAAACAGATCATAACCATGGGAAAGAATAGCCTTAGGATACTTACCGGTCTATTGACAGGACACTGTAGACTAAGAAGTCACTGACAAGTCTGACAAAACTGGGTATACTTAGTAGCGATCTCTGCAGGTTTTGTGAAAGAGAGGAGGAGTCCTCGAAGCACATCCTGGCAGAATGTGTCGCCCTAACTAGAAGAAGAAGCAGCATCCTAGGGGCGCATGTTTTGAATTGCGAAGACATAGTAGACCTCAACCCAACAAAGATCCTCACGTTTGTAAGAGAGTTGGGACTGATGGAAGAGCTATAGCTCAGAAGGGGGCACAATAGATCAAATAGGTCGCGGTGCAGTCTCACCCCCCAATAATAATAATAATAATATTAATTTACAACTTAATTAAATGGAGCTCACCTTTTGGACATCAGTGGGAAAATAAACACGCCTTGAGTTCTTTGGACGATAAGCCTGTATGGGCACAAAGTCCTCAATGCTTGTAGTGTGTGTCCGAAGATGGGGCGGCATCTCGTTGTAGCACTCTAATGTGACCAGGCGACCGACGTTGCCCATGCTGCTGTTGTTGTTGTTTATACTGACGCTGCCGCTGCTGTTGTTGTTGCTGCGGACGTCAGAATTGTTGAACAATTTATTATAGGCAGCGGCATATGACGAAAATATTGGCAACTTGTCGTAGCCAATAAATCCAGATGACGATGGCTCGGTCTGGATTTGAAACATGTTCGAGGAAGCTGGCATCTCTGGCTGCATCTGTGGCTGCAACTGTGCCTGCATCGCTGAATGTATCGCTGAATGTATCGCTGGATGCATCGGTGGTTGCATCGGTGGTTGCATCAGTGGATGCATCTGTGGGTGCATCTGTGCATGCGCCTGTGTCTCCTCCCTATCCAGATACCTGGACATGTGATGGTTGGCCATAAGGTCCAACTGCAGCTTAGCTTGCGCCTCGCGCTGCCAATACAGCGGCGGCTGCGGCAATTTCTTGGCAAATGAATAATGGAATTAAGAAATATTTTCTAGCTGTGACCAATCTACTTAAATTTGAGATAATGATGACACGCAACCCAACCCAATGCAGGAGACTTTATGGACTCTGCTGAT